>CAUOFW020001347.1:0-280000 GCA_963454935.2 Ilex paraguariensis
AAAGAATAGGATTTCATTTGTCTTTTTTATCAGGTAACTCTGTTTCTTTTTCATAACTGGTTCAGACTCAATTGGTTCATTAACATATGGCTGACTCGGCTATTGGCTCGAGAGTTTTTGGCTTTATGGATCTTGTCAATCACTTTCACCACTTCTCATAAAAATTTATTTAAGTCTTTTATAAACTAAAATAATTTATTTTATTTTACTTTTTCTAGTAAATGTATTTTTCGTGTCAAAATTCAGGGTATTCATGTTTAACACTATCCTGATCTGTTTATTATTTGTATTAACAAGTTATGCCAATTTCAATTAGTATTAGAATTAGTCATCTTAACTCACTAATTTCCTTATTGATTTCAAGAGTGTTCGGATCGTGTCCAAAATTCCACTCTTATCTAAATCGACTTATCTTCAAAAATCAAAGAATATATGATGGAGAGTCCGCAAAAGCTTCCATTAGGTAAAGTTGCATTTTGTAAAAAGCACAAATTTAGACTATTAAGCACCACGATCAGTTGAAATACACACAAATCGTCTCACAATGTATATCAAACATGAATTCGTTGTAGAGATACGCGCATATGAAAACATATGTAAAACATAGTCAACAACAAATTGAATTTAATTATTTTTAAGAATCTATCTCTATATCTATATATCTATATATCTATACATAATTACAAAAGTCAGCTTCGGTGAAAAACTTTTGAAAATTTTATTTTGTTCATAATTCTTATTATAAAATCAATGATACCCACATATTACTTTCATTCAATCTTTATTTCTTACACCTATTTGGCTTTTAAGATCATTTGGATTCTTGTATTATCCATATATTTGACTTTTGAATTCTTTATTATTTTTATCCAATTTTTATTTCTATACTTATTTGACTTCTAAATTTTTTTTGGATGCTTTTATTAATAATATTTGACTTCTAAATTCTTTTATTAGTAATACATTTGCATATGATTTTCTAAATTTAAATGAAGAAATAAAGTTCAATATATATTCTATTACTATATACATGAAGTTGTCAAATTAGATTTTACGATCAAATATATGTCATATTTAAGTTTTTAGTATGCAAAAATTATCTTATTATTATAATATAAACAATAGTATTACGATTTAATCAATTTATTTGAAAAAAAATAAATAAATCTATAATATAATTAGATGTATAAATACTTCATAATGCCAATCTCACAATGAATCTTCAATATAAAAAAAAAAGAGAGGAAATGTCTAATGTGTACTGCCACAAAAAATTATTAAATACTCAAAGAGGGGTAAAATTGATTAGCAACTAAGTTTAGCAATAATTAAAACAAGAATTAATTATTTCACACATAATTTATTATTTTGTTTATATTTTTATGAAAAATATAAATTAAATATATTTAGGTTCAACGCATGTCATAGATTACAAGTTTATAGAAAATATATTTCATAGATAACCTAAAGAACTAATCACATAGTTATAAGACCCCATATTAAGATTAAATAAGGATAATATTATCTTAAGAGTTATCATAAGATAAATAAAATGATAGAAGAAACTTAGAATCATTGTTGAAACATTGATTATGAAGTGTGAGTTTCAAGCGTATTGACTTTCGGAGTAAATTGAGTTTTCGAGATATTTAAGTTTGAGAATGGTGGTTAAGTAATTTTATAAATATTTTTAAATCAAAATAAGATTTTCATTGAATTCAAAAGGTCTAAAAACCTTTGAAGATGTTATATGGGGTGAATTAAAAAGTGGAAAGTATTCTGGAGTTAAAACATATTTTGGAGAGGATTTTGGTAAAAAGAATTTAATACTACCTTAGTATTTCAAAAATAATTTTTTAGGACAATTTCCGATTGAACTAAAAATTTTATAGAAGAAACTAGACTTCAAGGGCTACAAAAGTGTGTTTCATGAAATTTCATGAATCGTCTTCTAACTAGGTCAAAATTGAGCTTGAAATCTAGGGCAGAATGCTACCCGCACCCCCACATAAGAAATTCTCTATTTTTCAGCCTATAAATATCCTAAGGTCGCGACATCTTTACTTATCTTTTAAACCCAAGAACCCTAGGAAAGTTTGAGGAGAAGAAAATGAGGAAAAACGTGCTGAATCTTGAAGGATTAACACGTAGTAATCGCGACAAATTACGTTAGGATCAAGATCTTAAAAAATAAAGATTGGGGTTTTTTCTCAGATTCATTCATTGATGATTAAGGTTTTGTAACATATCTTTTTCGTTCTTATTATAATATAAATAATTTATATACAATGCTTGTACATTCATTTGAATCCATAATTCGTTTGTTGAGCAAAATACATAATTTGCTTAAAAAATCTATCCATTCTTAATTTAGAATGTAGTTCTTTGACTCATATTCTATATATGTGGTAGATCTATAAAGTTTTTATTATTATTTTTTAATATATTCTTAAATTCTTGAATAAACAAATTATTTACATATAAATAAATATTTTACATTCAAAAATCATATGTTCTTGATTGAAGAAATCTAGTTCTTGATTTATAACCTACTCTACCCATGTTTTACATCAAAATTTACTTGTCTTGATTACAAAAATCCTAGTTCTTGATTACTATCAATTCAAATATATTTTCTTGGGGATCTCTTGCATGTTTGCTTGAATTATTACTTTGAAAAATTATAGAATTATGATTCTTGATTATAGTTAGATTTTATGAAAAAGTTGTGAAATTTATCTCTTGGATGAATGGGTGTAATGAACATGAATTATACTTGAATCTATATCGTATAATGCTTAGATATTTTTTTTACCTCGAGAGGATTGAAGGTTTTCTATTACTCGTAGTGAGGTTGGTGTTTTGTGAGGACCAACCTATTATTTGTTCACGGTGATCAACACTAGGGATTAATATACTAGTCCTAGAAAGAATTCGTCACTACCAATACGTTAGTATATGCATTTCCTAAAGTTTTGTGGTCCTACGGGGATTGATTTGTTGGTTTGTGATTGGGGTGTAGGGTAGACCAGATATGTTCGTGTTATAGTGTCATGCTAGCCTACCTGTGTACATGAGATATAATATTTGTGAATAATTGTTGCATTAGGAATGAGTTTTACTTCTGTAAACTTTACCATTTTGTGCCATAATCTTGATATCTCATTAAATGTCATTGTTTTACTTCCGAATTATACATATTATTTTACAAATTGTGAGTTACCTATTTTAATGATTTCTAAACCTTGTTTGAGTTTGAAAAGGTTTTTCTAGTGGGCTTTATTTCTCACCCTACCATAATATTTTTTAAATTTAGTGTTGAGAAGAATCTAGAGTTAGATGAGCTGGTAGATTGAGACGTTGAGGAGGATCATGACATGGATCCACCTGTCGGAGTTTGAGAATAAATTTTAGTCTCTTGAGTTTATATTTGATGGTGTAATTATGTTAAGGATTTATTTATGTTTTCTTTGGGAATTTAGCTAATAAGATGTTGGATTATGAATGTTTTTATTTATTTAATGGTACTTTAGTATGCTCTTATGGTTGGACATTGTATAGATAGTTAATGTCTTCTAGGATGGATTTTGGGATGTTACAGGTTGGTATCAGAGCTTAGGAATTAAGTCTTCCATAGAGCTGTAGATTTTCGATTACCCCTAAGGGATGTAGGTATTGGTTGGATAAAACTCTAGGCTTGAATTTTTTTAAAGTTATATGTTTATAATATAAGTGTGATTCTTTGTTTAATTAGGTAAGGGAGTAATATGCGTTGAGACCTAGTTGTCAATTAGAATTAGATAGACTAACTCGACGATTAAGTTTTGAGAACAAAACTTTATTTTAGGGGGTGGATTGTAAAGCCCCGTATTAATATTAAATAAGGATAATATTTTGTTAAGAGTTCTTCTAAGATAAATAAAATGATGGTAGAAACTTAGAACCACTGTTAAAACATTGATTATGAAGTTTGAGTCTCAAGCCTATTGACTTTCGGGATAAATTGAGTTTTTGAGATATTTAAGTTCGAGAAAGGTGGTTAAATAATTTTATAAATATTTTTAGATCAAAATAAGTTTTTCATTGAATTAAAAGGTCTAAAAACCTTAGGAGATGTTATATGGAGTGTATTAGAAGTTGAGAAGTATTCTGGAGTTAAAACCTATTTTGGAGAGGATTTTGGTAGAAAAGAATTTGATGCTATCTTAGTATGTCAAATATAAGTTTTTATTCCAATGTCCGATTGAAATGAACTTTTTTATTTTTTGCAGTAGCTAAACTTCAAGGGTTACAAAGGTATAATTCACAAAATTTTATGAATCGACTTCAAACTATGTCAAAATCGAGTTGGAAGTCTGGGACAAATTATTACCCGTGCCCACACGAGAATTCTCTATTTTTCAGCTTATAAACACCTTAGGGTCGTGATCTAAAGTATCTTTACTTATATTTCAAACCCCAAGAACCCTAGAAAAGTTTGAGGAGAAGAAAAAGAGGAAGAACAGGCTGAATCTTGAAGAATTAACATGTGTTAATCGTAACAAAATATGTTAGGATCAAGATCTCAAAAATCAAGAGGTTCTTACTCATATTCATTCATTTATAATTAGGGTTATATAATATATCTTTTTCGTTCATATTATGATATAGATAATTGATCTACAATACTTGTACATTCGTTTGAATCTGAAATTCATTTCTTGAACAAAATACATTATTTGCTTCTAAAATCTATCCGTTTTTGATTTAGAATCTAGTTCTTTGACTCCTATTATATATATGTGATAGATCTATAAAGTTATTATATTATTTTTAATATATTTTTAAATTCTTTAATAAACAAATTATTTTAATACAAACAAATGTTTTACATCCAAAAATTATATGTTCTTGATTGCAAAACGCTGGTTCTTGATTTATAACCTAATCTACAAATATTTTACATCAAAATTTACATGTCTTGATTACAAAAATCCAAGTTCTTGATTTCTATCAATTCAAATATATTTTCTTTGGCATCTCTTACATGTTTTCTTAAATTATTCCTTTGAAAAATTATGGAACTATGATTCTTGATTGTAGTTAGAATTTATGAAAAAGTTGTGAAATTTATCTCTTGTATGGGTTGGTGTGATGAATGTGAATTGCACTCGAATCTATATTGCCGAGTGTTTAGATGTTTATTTTTACTTCGAGGGGTTTGAAGGTTTCCTATCACTTGTAGTGGGGTTGGTGTCTTGCGAGGAGCAAACTACTATTCGTTCATGGTGATCGAGGATGGAGGTTAGTATACTAGTTCTAGGAAGGATTGATGCGACGGTATACGCCTTTCCTAAAGTTCTATGGTCCTGCAGGGATTGATTTGTTGGTTTGTGATAGTGGTATGGTGTGGACCAGTTTTGTTCGTGCTGTAGTTTCATGCTAGTCTACATGTGTACATGAAATATAATATTTGTGAATAATTGTTGCATTCAGAATGATTTTTACTTCTGTAAACTTTATCATTTTGTATCGAAAACTGAGATCTCATTAAATGACATTATTGTTTTACTTCAAAATTATATATATTATTTTACAAACTGTGAGTTACCTGTTTTAATAATTTCTAAATCTTGTTTGAGTTTGAGAATATTTTTCTATTGGGCTTTATTGCTCACACTACCATAACATTTTTCAGATTTTAATGTTGAGGAGAATCTAGTGTTAGATGAGAGGGAAGATTGGGATGCTGAGGGGAATCTTGATGTGAATCCACATGTGGAAGCTTGATAATGAATTTTAGTCTCTTGAATTTATATTTGATGGCTTACTTATGCTAAGGATTTATTTATGTTTTCGTTGAGGATTTATCTAATTAGATGTTGGATTATGAATTTTTTTTATTTATTTAATGGTATTTTAGCATGCTATAATGGTTGGATGTTGTATAGATAGTTAAAGCCTTACTAGGTGGATTTTGGAGTGTTACAATAGTAGATGTTTTAATATATAAAATAATAATAGTTTAAGGTGCACTGAAAAAAAAATTCATAGTTAAAGGGGTCAAAGTGTAATATAACCCAAAAAAAAAATTAATATTAGAGACCAGCAGAGAAATTGGCAACTTCGAAGTTGGGAACACAAACTTAGGATAGAAGTGCGGTGTTAGTGGAAGTAATGAAAGCTTAGAACAACTATTTCCATCTCAAAGATGGTTTCCAAAATCAAATAGGAAAACAATTTGGGAGACTCCTCTGCTATATATATTGTACTTGGTGCCACGAGAGCTAGGCATTGTGAGATCCGATCATGCATTACATGTATATTATCATAATTATGTGGACTTAATTATAATTATGTGAAACTATGTAAGGGTTAATTAAAGTAAACCTTTCTTAATCATGATGTGTGTGAGCATACATCAAGTATGTGGACCGTGTTAGTGAAGTATTAGTAAGACCCATTTAAAGAATTTCATGTGTGAAAATAGTATTGAGTCAATTTTGAAATCACTTAAGAATTTGGGGGGAGGTAAGTGTAATTATCCAATTAAAATGAGTCATCCTTACATGTGTACAAATATGAAGTGGGTGAGTCATATTTATAGCTAGGTGGTTGTGTGCATATGTCGTGTGTGTGTTTGTTAGGGTGTGGAGTGTGTGTGTGTAATTTAAGGTGTAGAAGTGTGTGTGTGTGTGTTTTAAACATGAAGCAGTGTGTGTGTTCTGTTTTTACTAAAACCGTGAGTGAGGGAGAGCAAGAGAGAAAGGAGAAAATATATGTGTGTGTGTGTCTCTTGAGGCGTGAGCAAGAAGTGATTAAGTTTAAGCATGTGCGTGTATGTGTGAGCTATTTTATTTAATTTCAAAACAGACTTTGTGGGAGTCTAATTAAGGGTATTAAGCATATTTAAAGGGCTATTAAGGAAGGATTTTAAGTGGGTGTCCAACCGGGTGTGATTAAAGTGTGAAAAACGAACATTTGAGAAGCTCAGAATGCTTTTAGTGGGCTAGGTTGAAACTGAGATTTATGGGTGTTAAATGGAGGGTTTAAGGGTTCAATTAAGGGGCTGTTTTGCATGATTAAATGTGTGTATGAGGTTAAGTGTGGCTGTTTTAAAAGGAAAGTGCGATAGAGGTTGAAAATGGGTGTCAGTAATGTTGAAATTCTGATTTATAAACGTTATTACCACGTGTTAATTTTGATACAATTGACCCAAAATTTTGCATGATGCATTCTTATTTGATGTGGTAATGTAAGTTTCGAATACAAATGTAAGTTTCATTTGCATCGAGTCGAGAGATGGGACAATCTCAGGGGAGTATAATTACTTGTTACCGTTGCAGACAAATTGGGCACATTGTACGAAACTGTCCTATGGGAGGACTAGGATCTGCTATATCACGATGTTGCTTTTTATGTGGCTAGGAGGAGGTACATATGCAGAGGGATTGTCCGCAGTCTTCTACCCAGAGTTCATCGATGGGCAGTGCATCTACTATATCTTGAGGAATAACTAGTGGCAGAGGTCGAGGACGAGGAGGCAATACTAAAGGTGGCACTAGAGGTAGTGGTGTTGGTGGTAGTGGACCGAGCGGACCTGAGGTTGGAAGTCGTGTCTTTGTACTTACCCAACGGGATGCTCAAGAAAACCTGGATGTGGTCACAGGTATGATAACTATTTTTGATCAACGGGCATGAGTACTTATAGATTCAGGTGTCATACGTTCATTTATATCACTTTCATTCTCCATGCATGTTAATAGACCACCTACCATGTTAGACTGAGGATTGACTATAGCTACTCCCATAGGTGATTGTGTGATGGCTGGGGTAGTATATAGGGGATGCCTAGTTGAGGTGGGTAACAGAGAATTAGCTGTAAAGCTATTATCTCTTGAATTCTAGGATTTTGATTTGATTTTGGGAATGGATTGGTTGGCTGCATATTATGCCACTATTGACTGTTTTTGTAAAGAGGTGGTGTTTAGAAACCCATATGTTCCTTTGTTTCAATTCTTTGGAGAGCGACGCCCTGAGCCGGAGAATTTAATATCTACAATTAAAACCAAGAAATTACTCAAAAGATAATGCTATGGGTACTTGGTTTATGTGAAAGATACTCAAAAAGGTACTCTTGAATTGAAAGATATTCCTATGGTTAATGACTTTACTGATGTGTTTCTTGAAGAGTTACCAAGGTTACCAGTTGATCGGGAGGTAGAATTTACTATGCAGCTTGTGCCAGGAACTAGTCCCATATCCATAACTCCATACATGATGGCTCTAGTTAAATTGAAGGAACTTAAAATGTAATTGCAGGATTTGTTAGATTGGGGATTCATACGGCCTAGTGTATCTCCTTGAGGTTTACCAGTATTATTTGTAAAGAAGAAGAATGACACTATGAGGTTATGCATTAATTACAGACAACTAAATAGGATGACTATATCCGGAACAAGTATCCATTGTCGTGTATAGATGATTTGTTGGACCAGCTATAGGGTGCCTGAATGTTTTCAAAGATTGATCTTCGGTCAGGTTATCTTAAGTTGAAAGTAAGGGATAGTGATATATCGAAGACTACTTTTTGAACCAAGTATGGACACTAGGAGTTTTTGGTGATGCCATTTGGTGTGACTAATGCCCCTGCTGTATTTATAGATCTTGATGAATCGAATATTTCAATCATATCTTGATTTATTTGTGATAGTGTTTATTGATGATATATTGATATACTTTTGTATTAAAGAGGATCATATGCAGCACTTGAGGGTGGTACTACAAACATTGAGGGATAGACAATTATTTGCCAAATTCAACAAATGTGAGTTTTGGTTGGACAGGGTTATGTTTTTGGGGCATGTAGTTTCTGGTGATTGTGTATGTGTTGATCCAACTAAGATTGATACTATAGTTAACTAAGAGAGATCAAGGACAATGACAGAGATTGGGATTGGTAGGTTACTACAGGAGGTTTGTACAAAATTTCTACATTATAGCTATGCCCCTTACCCGATTGACTCAGAAGGGTGTGAAATTTGAGTGGTCTGATAGATGTGAGCAGAGTGAAGACTAGATTGACGACTACACCAGTATTGATCATTCCATTAGGTAATGATGGGTTCATGGTTTATAGTGGTACATCACATCAAGGTTTGAGTTGTGTGTTGATGAATCATGGTAGAGTGGTAGCTTATGCCTCTAGACAGCTGAAACCACATAAGTGTAATTATCCTACCCATGATTTGGAACTTACAGCTATTGTATTTGTACTGAGGTTGTGGAGACATTTTCTATATGGAGTTATATGTAAGATTTATGCAGATCATCAGAGTTTGAAATATCTGTTTACCCAAAAAGAGTTGAACTTGAGGCAGCGGCGCCAGATTGAGTTTATTAAGGATTATGACTGCACTATTCATTACCAACTAGGAAAAGCAAATGTTGTGGTAGATGCTTTAAGCCAAAAATTATCAGGTTGATTGGCCAGCTTGCGAGTGATTCAAAAAATTTTATTTATGGGTTTGAAATCTTTGAGAATGCAGTTGGGCATAGGAGAAACTGCAGCTTTACTTGCAACACTGACTTTGAGACCAGTGCTGGTGGACAGGATCAGAGAGGCACAAAAGTTTGATCTCTAATTTGAGAAATTGAAGAAAAAATTGAAGACTAGGGTGAATATTGATTTTATTGTTGACAGTGCTGATGTTTTGTTATTTAGTTCTCGGTTATGTGTACCTAACGATGCAGGATTAAAAAGAGAGATTCTGGAGGAAGCACACAGTTCAACATATGTTATGCATCTAGGTAGTACAAAATTGTATCTTGACTTGAAAGAGCATTATTGATGGCCTAGGATGAAACGGAAGATAACTGAATTTGTGGCTCGATGTTTTAGTATGTCAGTAGATGAAAGCTGAGCATCAGAGACCAGCCGGGATATTACAGCCTCTATCGATTTCAGAATAAAAATGGGAGCATATCACTATGGATTTTGTGAGTGGTTTGCCCTGTACGCCGAGAGAACATGAGGCCATTTGGGTGATAGCTGATAGATTGACGAAGTTTGCTCATTTTTTGTTTGTTAAGATGTCATATTCTCTTGACAGGCTAGTTAGATTGTACATTGATGAGATTGTTAGACTATATGGTGTACCTATATCTATTATCTCTAACAGTGATCCACGTTTTACTTCAAGGTTTTGGCCTAGCTTATAGATTGCGTTGAGCACTACTTTGAAGTTTAGTACAGTATTCCACCCACAAACAGATGGACAAACAGAGCGTACTATTCAGACATTGGAGGATAAGGTAAGAGCTTGTGTCTTGGACCTTAAAGGTAACTTGGATGATTATTTGTCTTTGATTGAATTTGCTTATAATAACAGCTACCAGAGTTCAATTGAAATGGCACCATATGAAGTTTTATATAGGAGGAAGTGTAGGACCCCAGTGTGCTGGAGTGAAGTTGGTGAGAGGAAGTTATTGGGTCCAGAGATTGTGCAGATGACTGCTGATCAGATTAAAGTCATACATGAGAGATTATGGAGTGCACATAGCAGGCATAAAAGATATGCTGATAATTGCCGTCGTGACATGGAACTTGAGGTGGGTGATCGAGTATTCCTATGGGTATCACCTTGGAAAGGGATCATTCAATTTGGCAGGAAAGAAAAGTTGGCTCCCAGGTATATTGGTCCGTACAGTATTGTGGAACAAATTGGAGCTGTTGCATACCGGTTGGAGTTACTAGTGGAGTTGTCCAGGTTGCATGATGTATTCCATGTTTCTATACTACGAAAATACTTGTCTGACCCCTCACATGTGTTGACTTCAGAACAAATAGAGTTAACCGAGGATTCGACTTATGTAGAGCAGCCAATTCAGATCTTAGGTACGAGGGAGAAAGTATTACGCATGAAGACGATACCATTGGTAAAGATTTTGTGGCGTAGTCCCTCAGTAAAGGAAACAACTTGAGAGACTGAGGAGAGTATGCGGGCAAAATATTCTCATTTCATTAATGCAGGTAAGTAATTTCGGGGATAAAATTTTTATTAGTGGGGGAGAGTTGTGAAACTCAATCATGCATTGCATGCATATTAGCATAATTATGTGGGCATTGTAATTATGTGGGCATTGTAATTATGTGAAACTATGAAAGGGTTAATTAAAATAAACCCTTCTTAGCCATGATGTGTGTGATGATACATCAAGTATGTGGACTACATTAGTGAAGTATTAGTTAGACCCATTTATAGAATTTCATGTGTGGAAATAGTAGTGGGTCAATTTTGAAATCACTTAAGAACTTGGGGGGAGGCAAGCGTAATTACCCAATTAAAATGAGTCATCCTTACATGTGTACAAATATGAAGTGGGTCAGTCATATTTATAGCTAGGTGGCTGTTTGTGTATGTCGTGTGTGTGTTTTAAACATGAATCTGTGTGTGTGTGTTATATTTTTACTGAAACCTTGAGTGAGGGAGAGCAAGGAGAAAATATATGTGTGTGTGTGTGTCTCTTGAGCCATGAACAAGGAAGGAGAGAGGGAGAGGGAAAAATCAAGTTTTAGTGGGTGTTTCTAGTTCAAATCGAGAGGGAAAAGAAAGGAAAGAAAATGAAGGAACTTGGGGGGGGGGGGGGAGCCTTCATGCCAGACCGAGAGTGAGAAAAGGTAAGAAGAAGGTGGGGACAGAAGAAGAAAGCAAGAGAAGGTAAGGGTGTGTATGTGATTAAGTTTAAGCATGTGTGTGTATGTGTGGGCTGTTTTATTTTAACTTCAAAACAGACTTTGTGGGATTCTAGTTAAGGGTATTAAGCATAATTAAAGAGCTGTTAAAGAAGGATTTTAAGTGGGTGTGAATAAAGTGTGAAAAACGAACATTTGAGTTGCTCGGGATGCTTTTAGTGGGTTAGGTTGAAACTAAGATTTGTGGGTGTGAAATGGAGGGTTTAAGGGTTCAATTAAGGGGCTGTTTTGCATGATTAAATGTGTGTGTGAGTTTAAGTGTGCCTCTTTTAAAAGGAAAGTGCGATAGAGGTTGAAAATAGGTGTCGGTAATGCCGAAATTCTGATTTATAAACATTATTATCACAGTGTTAATTTTGATCCAATTGACCCAAAATTTTGCATGTTGCATTCTTATTTGATGCTTGATGTGATAATGTAAGTTTTGAATGCAAATGAATATAATATCCGATGCAAAACGTATGAAAATGCCGGAAGTGCAGATTTTTGGGATTCAGGATTGAAATGTGTGAAATTGGGGCCCTTGTCAATGTCTTTGACCTACTTAACCTTAATTGTGATTAATATGAGTGATTTTTGGAGAGGAAATGTGATCCTTAAATCTAATGTGCTAGTGTGTGAGTGGATAATGCGGTAACCAGGGCTACCGGGGCACACTCTTGGTTGAATCATCTTGTATTCATTAGTGCATGATTAATTATTAAATGTGACAAACATGTTGATATTGTAATTAAAAATGTGTTAGGTGGAACAGGTAGAACAGTCGGTGTTGAGACAAATACGGTAACACCGAAGGGATCCACCGGTAGGTCCGAAGGCCCGTAGATCTGTACACTTGAGGTGGGTATATATGTTTATATATTTTGAAAATGCTATTATAAGATGATAGTAAATGATAGAATTTAATAGCATTTTTCCAGGATTATATGTTATGTACTTATATGATTGAATGATGTTTTGTATTGTTTATTGTGTATTGGAGAATGTGGTGCACTGTCTGAGACAAGAGTGTTGATGCCTGATTACTGGGCGTGTAGTGACGTGCTAGCACTGTGGTGTTCCGGGGAGGTTCGGGAGACATGGATCCATGTGGGATGGACTAACTGATGAGGGGTGGTATGGATGTGTTGTGGCTCGTAAACCTTTTGAAATTGGATTGATGTTGTTGTTTGATATGTGTATCTACGTAGTATCTACTTACTTCTGTGTATTACTATCATTTCCATTTCATATATAACATGCATACTCACTGAGTGCGTGGTTTAGCTCACACCCCTATGGTTTCTCTTTTTCATGTATTATCGAGGGAGTTGCAGATTAGTTCACTGTCCAGTCGATTGAGTATTATCTCATAGAGTTGAATTCAATCCAGAGTAGTCCAACGTAGTTGGTGTGTTATTACTCAGGTTGTATGTCCGTTAATTATGTATTTAGTTTTAATGAGTGAGTGATACAGGTTGAGTGTTTGTATTATATTTTGCTGAATTGTATATTATATTGAGTGAGAGAGTATTATAGCAGGTTAATCGTGTATAATTGTAAACAAACTCAACAAGCATACTTTGTGATGTATGGTATGTAGGTGTAGGATTTTGTATATGTACATGACTTGGAAAAAGAAATGGTACATGTGTTATATATGGTACAAGTTATGAGTCAAGTATTATCATCATGCTTAATGGCTAAGGTGTTATTGCATCTATGGGATTATTTAGTATTTGATTAATCAAGATTACATATGTAAACAGGTGTATAAAAAACTTAGTCACATCTCACCCTTGGGAGACCGGGATGGGGCATGATAGGCATAAAGTTCAACATAAATTCCTTTGCTTAGGTATTGCTCATTATTTGCTCTTGTTGTTTTTGTTGTTGATATTATTTGGATAGATAGAGAGATTCATGCTTGCATCAATAAACACAGTATCCAAACAGACGTTCAAGGCCTTTGATTTGGGCTAATTGTTCCTTATTTTGTAGTGTTTGTTCATGATTTTTATTTGATTACGGTCCCAAAATTTTTTTTTTTCAACTTCAAATTAATATTATATTTATTGAAATCTTGTTTACATAAATAGATCATCACGACATCAAGCAACATACTATCTAAGGGGAATTGAGCACTGGGAAGATAGAGAAATTCAAGGCCTTTAATTTGGGCAACCGTGATTTTCCTTTGAAACGTTATGAGAAAGCTAAAAAACAGTAAATTTTTATTGTCTAATATTTTACTTTATGATGCTAAGAAATTAATATTATTTTATTCCCTAAAATTTAATTGTTAGTGCGTGTGTTCACACACTTGAGTGATCACCAGTTCTTCACTCATTAAAGCTCTTTGTAAGAACTGCTACGCCTGCCTCCTTTGTTAGATGTTTACTCAAGTGCAGTTTAATTTGAATTGAAAATCATGGGTGTGACTATGAGACTTCTTCAAAGGTGTTATTTGAAGATATAATTAGAATTTGACTTTGTTTGAAGTTGAATTTCAAACTTATTAGCTTGATTAATGTTAAATATATGATGCATTTATTTGCAACTATGGAGCCTCGGCCATCAGATGATTGATGGTGGAAGTGAAATGGGCATTGCGATCACAGCCGTAGCGTTTTTTATACAACTCCAGCAAGCAATCAACGGCAGCTAGAGACAACCATGAGTTCTGTGTGGACAAGATTGCTATGAAACCCCTTCGAGCTCTAGATGTACATATAAAGCTTTTTTTTAGGCCAAAATAAACCTTTTGCTATTTTTTATTTTATAAAAAGGGAACTCAGACATAGATACAAAGTCACGCATTTTTAAGGCAAAAAGTCCACTCTAGACATTTTAAGGGGAAATGTTTATACAATACATAGTTGACAAAAATATCCTTCATGAAAGATATTATTTAAAATTTCACCATATTCCACCATCCCCCAACCCCCACCCAACAATCAACTACCGAACAATGAACTCAATGATAGTGAACTAAAAAATTCAACGTGTTTTGTTATACACTGTAGATGGAAGAAAAGATGAATTTTTAGTTAATTGTCTTTTAGCTCACATGTAGATGCTCAACAATTATAAACATATACATGGTGGGCAGACCCAACAATTTCTCAATGGAGTTATTCAAATACTTAAGTTCTCTAGACCATAAACAATCACTTTTATGGTAACCAATATATCATGTATTTCCAGTAAATCAACCAAATTGAATTAAGATTTTCAAATCATAAGTCGAAGAAGATAACCTCAAATAGTATGTGAAAATTATTATTAGTACCACAACCTACAGTCGATTTTCTTATTGATGACAACCAAGCTAGAGACAATCATGTCATGTTCTAATATCATAAACAATCTCAAAAAAATTCAACACCATCTACTGCGAGTAAAATCAAATCAACCATTTAACATATAATCCATCACTTATAAATAAGAAATGGGTCTTTGGTCAAATGGTACTCCTTATCTTATAAAGACTTTGACTTTTTGAGGTGAAGGATTCAAGTCTCCCTCCTTTTTCCCTTTTCCCTTTCCCCCTCCCAAAAAAATAAATAAATAAATAAATAAACAAGAAGACTTAGAAATCATACCACTTTTTTTCATATAACTTTTATTGATGAAGCAGCTGTATATAAGAGAAGAAAAAAGGTGGACAAGTCGTTCAACCAAAACCCAAAACAACAAAAAACAATACTGAGAAAACACTAAAAAAAATCTAAACCTTTAAATCAATAATTATCCCAAGTAAAGAATTGATCAAATTTTGTCCATTGAAGAATTTGTAATGAGGAGAGTCAATGGCATGAGAATGAAGATGATATTGCTCATACGAAAGTGAGATTTTTTTCAAAGTTATATAGTTTAGAGGATCATGCTTTGAATGAAGAATTATGTGATGTTATTCCCAACATTATAACTTTAGAGTTTAATGAGGTTTTGACATCACACACTGAAGCAGAGGAGTTGCAGATAGTTGTATTTGATGTGGCACCTGATAGTGCCCCAGGTCCGGATGGTTTTTCTAAGAAATTTTTCCATATCTGCGACCTATTATTAAGTTGGATATTCTTTAAGCAACAAATTTTTTTCTAGATGGGGGTTGTCTTTTCCAGGTTAGTAAATGCCACTCTTTTAGCTTTAATGGCAAAGAAGACTAATCCTTCGATTTTTTCAGAATTTAGGCCAATAAGTTTTTGTAATTTCCTTTATAAGGTTTTTACAAAGCTCTTAGCCACGAAATTGAGCTCGTTTTGGCCTAACATGATTTCTGAGGAACAACATGGTTTTGTTAAGGATAGAAGTATTGGGGATTGTATATTAATTGCTCAAATTATGATTAGTGAATAGGATAGGAAGGTGGATGCTGGGAATATCCTAGTGAAGCTAGAAATGATGAAAGCCTATGATAGGTTAGAACGAGATTTCTTGAAGAAGACGTTATTATGTTTTGGTTTTTAAGATAAATTTGTAAAAATTGTAGCAAATTGTCTAAATAATCAAAATATTTCTTTGATCATTAATGGATGGAGATTTGGTTTTTTTTTTTTGTACATCTAGAGGTTTGAGACAAGGGGATCCCTTGTCCCCCAGTCTCTTTATTCTTGCTAAAGAAATGTTAAGTAAATGATTGAGGAGAATATATCCGCTTGGACGAGTAAAGACTTTTCGTACCTAACCTGATTTAAATCATACACCCAAGTATAAGTGGTCAAATTGTAATAGTACTCGGGTAAGTCTGAGGTCAAAACCTACATGGAGTTATTTGCTGGAACTCAAAATATAAAAGGTAAGATTGACGTGCTTGTAGTATGTATTACAATAGCTTGTGTTGTAAACTTAGAATTGATAAACAAATACTTAAACTAAACTTTGATTATAATAGTTAAAAAAAGGAATTCTTTAGTTTGGGGATCCAACATGTACTTGACTATGAAAATGTCATCTTTTAGCAATTAACTTCCATATTACTGGAAAGTTGGATGTATGAATTGAACCATATCATAGCAACTGGTTAGATTAGCTGAAAGGTTTATACATCATACAACAACCAAATAATCCTATTAGACCTGAAGGTGAACCATTCAGAAGGCTTACTTTAGCTATTTGATCGGCAGGTCGATGATTCAATGAAGATAGAGTTCTAGTTTATGCACTGAATCAAAAACATTGGATATGGCAAGACTTAACCCGTCTATACCAATCTTCTGACCATTACATAAAGCTCAATTACGTGCATCATTGTATCATGCATGAAGTACGTAATATCATAAAGATGAACTAGTGTATAGTAATGAGTTTAGCTCGGTACTCATAACCATGAGCATAGAGTAATACGACACAGAACATAAATAATAATAATCATCCATCAGTTAAAGGAGGAATAAATATTAGAGCATAGGTAAAACATTAAGATCTTCATAACTCAAACAACATTACACATGTCTTCACCCTTCACTAAAGAATATAAATAGACTACTCACACTTCCTTACTATAGATAAACAAGAAAGATGAGATAATCCCATTACAACGTAACAAAAATACAAAAATCAACGTAAGAAATCCTTCTCTGAGGAATAGTTGAAATACCCTCACTCTTATTACCGGCTAGGGCATAAAAGTGAGAGAGGTTCAACCTTCCAAGTAAAAAGGATGAAAAAGAAATGTAGAAGAAGAGAAATTATGGCTTATGAGTGTTTAGGGCAGAGTTTCTTCTTCTCTGGTTTTGGCTTTCCTTACTGGTGAAGTTATCCCTTCAAAATGGCTGAACTAGGCTATTTATAGGCTTCAAGAAGGGGTTCAGGGACGACAGACACCCAGGGCGGCCAATCAGAGTTCTTTGTTGCATTTTTGGACCAATGGAAAAGAGGAGAACTTAAGACGGTTTAGTCACCGTCCAAACACCACCACCATCGTCCGGATGGTGCTCATCCATTGGATTTTGTGGGTGGAGCCACCTTTGTTGACTTGTTGGCATTGGGATGGTAGTTTTACCATCCGGATGGTGAGGATTCCTGCTGAAATTGTTTTTGTCTTCCTTCTTCGTTCGTCTTCCACACTTTCGTCCTTCCAAGTTTTGATAATTACATATGTACAAATTAAACATTAGCCATAATGATATTCAAATTAATCATTTTAATTAATCAACACACACTATTAACCCTAAACCTTAATTCAATTCCGCATTTTTTAGGGTTAATCACGACCCCAACCAAACATTACTAGTCCCTAGTAATAAAAAAAATAAAATAAAATCACTTTCATAAATTTCACGATTGCATTTAGCTTATGCAACAAGCCGTTAAACCCCTAGGTGATCCCTAGTGAGTTTTGTCTCGTAAAATTTTTAGTGAAGATACCTACTAACTTCAACAATTAAGATAAAATATTTCATATTTTTCACATATGAAATTAAATCATCATTCCATCTTTATGCCAGAATACACCTTTCTTTGTCACTATAAATTAACACACACCAATTGTAACACTATTTTGTATATTTCCAGAAAAAATCGTGTGTGTATAAATTTCTTTTATCTTAAAACACTTAAGAAATATCCCAATCTGTTTCTAAGTTGTACGAAAATTAGCTTTGACTTCAATCCTTTTTTGAAAATCATTCAGCAAAGAACACACTCAAATTTTAGTGACTTTCACTCAAAAATTATATGGGATAAGAATATTAAAATTAAAGCAAAGTAATGACACGTGTAATATTCCAAAAGAAGGTTAGTTGAATGAAACTGAAATTTGGCATAATCTCATGAAATAATATTAACACCACATCAAATAACATTATCAACACTTTCATTTTTTATAAATGGATGAAAATGATACACATGCATGACTTCTAGAATAAAAAGGGACTTTATTAGGGTTATAACGTGGCTAAGGGTATTGGGCTTAAAAACAACATTTAAAAGATTCAAAAAACTATCCTTTTTCATTTTTGGAAGCACACATCTCCCTTTATATTTTCTAAACTTGTACAACATCACATTCTCCATTTTTCATTTTCGATCTCAAGCTTGTAATTTCTTGATTATTCGTTTCTTTGCTGCACTTTCTTTCTTTTTCTTTCTTTATTTTCTTCCTTCACAAATTCTTTTCTTTTTCCTTTCTTTTTCTTTCCTTTCCAACCATATTTCTCCATATTTCTTTTTTATTTTTCCTAAATAATGGCTTTTTTAAGGGAGAGTGCAAGAAAATTTGATAACAAGGGTTAGACAAATATATTTTCATTGGCTAGGTTAACATATGGGTTGAAGAAAATAATTTTTACCAAGGCTCAATCATGACTTACTAGGGATATAGCTTTACAAAGAAATAGTTAAAGCTCAAAATATAATCACAAATGGTCTAAGATCATTTTCCAAAACTCAGACACCTGCATGATTCTCATAAAGATTTAAAGGAGAATGCTAACACGTCATTCAAAGATTGGTTCAAAATTTGCATAAGGGTTTCACATCTCCACTATATATATAAGCTTCACAAATGATTATGTTATTTCAAAAGTTTTCTCAAAATAAGAAATCATACATGCTCAAAATAACGAGTTTTTTATGAAAATATAAAGATAATGCACAAATAGTGTATGAAAATCCCCCGTGATTTAGTTAGGGTTATACTTGCAGATTAATAGAATGATAATATATTTCTATTGTGAGTAATATGAACTAATTATCTTGATACAACAAAATTTATGTGAAATAACACAGACTAATAGAATTAACTAAATAAAACCATAATTCAACACATCAAAACAATCTTCCAAAAAGCATCCAAAAGTACTCAAAACAAAGTGCATAAACTGAAATGCAAATAAAGAGTTCAATAATAGTAGAGAGAGAGTAGAAGATGTAGGAGACTCCGGCTGACTAAGCTGACGATGATGGACCACCACTGTATCTCCTTCCAAACAACCTCAGAATCTCATTTTGGTTCTTGTCATACTTGGTCACTCTTTAATCAAACTGGATCATCTTAGTCTCAAGACCCAACAAAATCTATCTGTCAATCAGATCATCAACTGGAATGTAGGACTGCTTCTCCTCCTGTTGTTTTGGGCTCTTCTATTGGCTCAAAATCTGCACCTTCTGAAAAATGGGTCTGTTTATGGCTCTAGCGTCACTTCTTACTATGCTTCTACCTGAATTCTATGGCTCTTTTTCAACGAGGTTTTATCCAAAGGTGTCAAATGTTCCACTATCGACCATGATGGATCTGTTATCACTCCCTTCAATCTATATAATTCAGATACTAAGACAACAAAATGAAGTGAGAGCTTTTTTATTTTTTACAATCAGTATCATTTGATCCATTATTAGCGTTGGCATGTCAATGGTATTTCCCATTCCAAGAGAATGCAGAAAATGTGCTTTTATGGTGAAGACTTGATTTTTTTGGGCCTAGGGCAGCAAATTGTTCACAGTAATCAAATTCAAGATTCAATACTTGTTAGTCAAATCTCCTTGCATAATATACTTGTTTGGCCTACCCCAAACATAATCCGAATTCCCAACCAACTCAATCCCAATTGTAGACATACTAGTCAATGTGGTAAGGGGATATTGGGGATGATAGTGTCTCAGTATAGGATTCAAATAATTAGCAATAGTAGATATTGTAACTTGAAATGTAATCCCTCTAACATATGCACGCAATTCCCTTGGTCCAGTTACTTGAGTATTATTATAAAATTCTCACACTAAACATTCATAAGCATGACCCACAAGTTTCACATAATTTAACCATCCCCGTTCTGCTAAATTTTGCCTAACCCCAATATGTTCAAAATCTTTATAAACCATAGGCCTTTCAGAAATAATAGTCTTGGTTAAAAAATGAGTATCATACCAAATTTGTTGCTCGATATTTTCAAACATAGCATTATTGAACTGATTTTAAACCTAGGGTTGTTCCTCCTCCTGTGGCATTGTTAGGGGTGGTGGAGAGACTTCTCGCCTCGATCAACTTGAAGAAACACCATCCCTTCGAGCCCTAGATTTTCTTCTTGCATCCATGAAGATGATTCTTGAATTTCGTGAGCACCATAGGATTTCATAAGATTTTAATTGGTAGAAACCTATAAAATGGGATGCGTAAGTGTTTAATCGGAGTAGAATTGAATAAAAACTTATGGGTGAAGTAGATCTGAAGAAACAAAATTGAGAAGATTATTTGTTTTTGAATTTTCTACTGCGAGGGAACTTGAAAAATGACTGATCGCAAACAATCTGCTTTTATACAAGGCAATATAGTCCGAACGCTACCACTACCGTCTGGATGGTGCTGATCCATTGGATTTTGGATAGAGTCCTCAACTTTTGGCTCTTGATTTCCTCCTCATTTCTAGCATTTAGTTATGGACCTACAATTATAAAAGAAAAACTTATTCAAAATTCTCTCAATACTAAACTAATTACTTTAATAAAAATACATTAAACTATATCAAACTAACTTATAAACATATTAAACTATATATATTCACAACAATTTCCAAATTATGTATTCTTGATCATAGTTAATTTAATCAGAATCTTCTAAGTCGAGAACATCAGTGAATTGATGAATCTCACGTCGTATATATCTTGTGAGCATTGAACTGGAATAAGATGGCGTCTCAATGTAATCCTTTCTTTGCCCATACTTAATCTAGTCAAGACGATCTAATGCTCAACCTAAAATTCATTTGCATTGATTAAATTCTCTCATATGCATTAATCGACCCACTTTACACAACCACCGAGGTGATTTTCTCGTCGACATTTGGCAAATGAACTTTTTTCACACAACGGTTTTGCTTGATTACCAAAAATTTATAATTTCCTCACAAATTTTGTTTTTGTTATGATCAAAGAATGTATATCTTTTGGGAAAATTTGTAACACTTCCAAACTAAACAAAAAAGGTTTTTCATCCATTTTTTAAAAAACATTTTATTAAAAATTTTGAAAAGACTCACTATCCGATTCTATAACGTCTGCTGGTCACAAAGATGATTATAGATTGTTTCCTCCCCCAATCTAAACTTAACATTGTTTAAAATTTATAGCATTATAAAACAAAATTTTAGAGACAATTGCTGATAAGGTTTGGAAATGAAGTGAATCTATTATGCAAAACCCTAATCTGCAAAACAAACAACAAATAATTAGTTTTATTATTTACAAGCAAATATGCACAGTAACTTCTCAAGGCACATATTTTGATTCCATTAACTAAATGGAATCAATTTTTTGAACAAATCCATCATAGGTATGTCTTAAGTCTTTGACCATTTACTTTAAAAATATTTTCATTTAATGGATTTTCAATTTCAACTGTCTCATGTTCAAATATTTGTTTGACAATGTAAGGACCCGTCCATTTAGATCTTAACTTTCCAGGAAGTAGGCAGAGTTTTGAATTGTATAACAGGACTTTTTGAAATGGTACAAAGGACTTCCGCACAATATTTATATCATGAAATTTTTTTCATTTTGGACTTAACAATTTTCGCATTTTTATATGCTTCATTTCTTACTTCTTCTAATTTATTGATCTGAAGTTTGCGAGATGCACTTTCTTTATCTATATCAAAATTCATCATTTTGATTGCCCAATATTCTCGATATTTTAATTCTATAGGCAAGTGACATAGTTTACTATAAATCAGCCAATAAAGAGACACTCTCAAAATGGTTTTATATGGAGTACAATAAACCCAACGTGCATCAATCAATCTCAAAAATCAATCATTGCGATCTGGGTTAACTGTTATTCTAAAGTATATTTTATCTTTATATTGGTTAATTCAGCCTATCCACTTGTTTGTGAATGATAATGAGCAAATACTTTATGTGAAATCAAATATTTTTTATTAAATTTTTAAAAGATTTATTGTAAAAATGTGTACCCCCGTCATTTATAATAGCTCGAGGAATTCTGAATGTAGACAAAATATTTTCTTTCAAAAATTTGATCACTATGCAATGATCATTGCTTCAAAAAAGAATTGTCTCAACCCATTTGGATACATAATCAATGGCAACCAAAATGTACAAATGTCCAAAAGAAGGGAGAAATGATCTCATAAAATCAATGTCCCAACAATAAAAAATTTCAATAATCAAAATAGGATTTAAAGGCATCATGTTTCTTTTTAAAATATTCTCCACCCTTTGACATCGGTCACAATTTTGACAAAACACATGTACATACTTAAAAAAAGTGGGCCAATAAAATCCATACTACAACAAATTTACAGAGATTTTTTTTAAGAGAAATGTCCACCACAAGTTTTAGAATGACAAAAAGAAATAACCTGACTTATTTCATGATTGGGTATACAACACCTTATTATTTGATCTTTACAGTATTTAAACATATAGAGATCTTCCCAAAAGAATTTGCGTACCTCTTTTAAAAATTTCTACTTGTCAGTCCAAGTGTATTGAAAAGAAATTGTACCTATGGCCAAGTCATTAGCTATGTCTGCATACCAGGGTACCTCTATTATTGTAAATAATTGTTCATCAGGGAATGTTTCCTTTACTAGTACTGACTCATCTTTTGCATTATAATTTAGCCATGATAAGTGATCAGTTACCATGTTTTTAATTCCTTTCTTGTCTTTGATAATGAGATCAAATTCTTAAAGTAACAGTATCCATCATAGAAGACATGGCTTAGCATTCTTCTTTGTAAGCTCGTATTTCAAGGCTGCATGATCAGTAAATACAATAATTAAGGATCCAACTAAATACGATCAAAATTTATTTAAAGCAAATACAACAGTAAGTAATTCTTATTAAAAGTTTTGCTTGCATAGTAAATCACGTAGGGTCTCTTATCTTTTCTTTGGCCTAAGACAACTCCTACAACATAGTCACTAGCATCACACATTAATTCAAAATTTAAGGACCAATCAGGAGGTTGCATAATTGTTGCATAAATAAGATTGCTCTTAAGTTTATCAAATGTTAACTGACATGCATCATTCCAATTGAATGGTACATCCTGACATAGAAGATTACACATTGGTCTAGATATCAAACTAAAATCTTTAATAAATCTTCTATAGAATCTTGCATGATCTAGAAAAGATCAAACATCTTTTACAATCTTAAGTGGAGGGAGATTGGCTATTAAATCAATCTTTGACTTCTCAACTTTGATTCCCTTTACAGAAACAACATGTCCTAAAACAATGCCTTGTGTAACCATAAAAGGATATTTTTCCCAATTCAAAACATTGTTTGTTTCATCACACTGAGTAAGGATTTTTTTCAAGATTTTCTAAACACAATTCAAATGAATCACCATATACAGAAAAGTCATCCATAAAAACTTCCAAGAATCGCTCCACCATGTCACTAACAATACTCAACATATAATATTGAAAAGTGGCTGGAGTTTTACACACCCCAAATGGCAATTGTTTATAAATACAAGTGCCAAATTGCCGAAGGAAATGTAAAAATGATTTTCTCTTGGTCATTAATTGTTATTTCAATCTAGTTATAACCGGAATACCCATTCAAAAAATAATAATATGCCTGTGTTGGTGTTCAACATTCCAAGGATATGGTAGCTTTGCTTATTCCATAGTTTCCAAATAATAAGTTCAGGTCTTACTATCTTTGTGACGCGGTGGATTCTTTTCCCGGATGCCCCTAGCTTTCCTTCTCCTGGATCCTTTATGGCTTGGGTAACTTTTTTGAGTACCAAATTGTTGAGTTGGAACTACCTAGGTTTTACACGGGCATTGTAATACCTGAAAATCTAAATTTGGTATGCTACCACCCTTATTTAGGACTCTTCTCTCTTCGCCTTCAACCAATCAAGGTTATTTGCGAGCAATTGATCATTCTTGCTAAGATCCAACTCTTTTGTTCAATGAGTTATCATTCCTATTTCTACTGGAATGACTGTCTTTCTGCCAAAGGCTAATGAGAAAGGTGTTTCCCTTTTAGGTACTCTTACGGTGGTCCTATATGCCCTTAGGGTTCTTGGAAGTTGTTCAACCCAAAGACCCTTTGATTGCTCGAGCCTGATTTTTAACTCAGAGTAGAATTCTCTAAACTTGTTGCTATCAAACTATTTGTCATTGTCGCTGATTATAACAACAAGTATCCCAAACCTGTAAATAATTGATCTCCAACCAAAATTTTGGATTTTTTGCTCGATTATACTTGCTAATGATTCTACTTCCACCCACTTAGTGAAGTAAATTGACCGTAACTACCATAAGTTTATTTTTCCCTTTTCCCATTGAGAGTGATCCCATGACGTCAATTCCCTATTTAGCGAATGACCACGGGATTGCAATTGGAGTGAGTTTTTCTACATGGAGCTTTGGAACTGCTGTAAATTTCTAGCCTTTTTCACATCTACGTGCAATGTCCAGAGCATATTTCCTCAAGGTAGGCCAAAAGTATCTCTGTCTAAGGATCTTCTGAGTCAACGAGTGTCCTCCAGAGTGGTTCTCTATGAATTTCCTCCATGACATAGGAGGACTCGGTTGGTTCTAAACATCTAAAATACAAAAGATAGTAGCCCCTCTTATAGAGTACTTCGTTTAGGATCATATATCTTGAAACTCTTCTCCATAGCTTTTGAGCTTGTTGGGTCTCTTCAGGTAGTATTCCTCACTAGAGGTATGCCATTATCTCATCCATCCAACATGGCTCTTGCTAAACCAAGTTGAGGTTGATGTAAGCAATGCTCAGCTCTAGCAAGAATTCTACTGATACAGTTCTGGTAAGGCAATCAAAAAACGCAGAGGCTAGAGGAGCTAAAGAATCTGCGTGAGATTTATGTGATCTTGGAATCTGGGTAATCTCCTTTTTGTCACCATCCTTAAGTGGGAGCTTAATCTTGGGTCTCTAGCCTTATAATCACCTTGAAGTTATCTGACCACAAGTTATGAGTCACTATGCACCTTCAAGCTCTTTATCCCAATTGTCTTGGCAAGTTTGAACCTTGTACTAGGGCCTCATATTTTGTCTCATTATTCGAGGCCTTGAACCCAAAGAGTAATGCATACTCAATTTTTCCTTGATTGGTGAGATAAGAATTAACCCAGTTTCTCTTCCTATCAAATTAGATGAACCGTCCATGTACATCTATCATTATCCCACTTGTACAGTTGCATCATCAAATTCTAGTGCTTCTTGGATAAATTCTGCTAAAAGGTCAGCAACCACTTATCCTTTTACAACTGTTTATGGGACGTACTAAATGTCAAACTTCCCTAGCTCAATGGACCATTTTGCTAGGTGTCTAGATATTTCTGGCTTCTGTAGGACCTGGTATAGGGGTATGTCTATGAGCAAAATGATTGGATGTGCCTAGAAATATGATCTTAATTTCCAGAAGGCAATTACCAGCACAAAAAATGACCTTCTCTATTGTCAGATATCTTGCTTCAGTTCCTCTTAGTGTTCTACTTACATAATAGATAGGGTGCTAGATTTTTTTATGCTGGCCTACCAAAATTGCACCAGTTGCTTCCTGTGTTACAATGAAGTATAGGTACAAGGGTTCGCCCTCCACATGTCTCACCAAGACTGGTGTTTTACTGATGTATTCCTTGAGTGCTTGGAAGACGTTTTTCTATTCTAGAGTCCATTCAAAGGCTTTCTTGAGAACTTTGAAGAACACAGGAGCCACCTACCAGTAACTAGTTAACCACATTTTTAAAGAAATCATCATTCGTTCAATGGAGGTGTACGTCAATGACATGCTTGTCAAAATATTCCAAGCTATAGAGCATATTGAGTAGTTAGGAAGAACCTTTGACATCCTCAAAGAGATACAATATGAAGCTGAGCCCAACTAATAGTGCTTTTAAGGTATCTTTTGGGAATTTTTAGGGTTCATGGTGACCCAAAGACAGATAGAGGCCAACCCATAAAAGATAAAAACACTCATGGAGATGAGATCCCCACTAAATATTAGAGAAGTCCAGGTTCTTACTGGGAGAGTTACAGCTCTAAACAGTTCGTCGACGGCGCTTTATGTACCTCCTCAATGGCCTTTCTGGATCAAATCTTCTATTTGGTCTTTCAAGACTTGACAATCATCGATGTTATGGCCATGATCTCAATGGAAGCGACAGTATTTGTCCCTAGATCTCCTATTAGAAGGATTTTTCATCGTTTTGAGCCATTTGAGCATTCTCTCACCCTATATTTGGACAACGATTTGCTCCACAGAGGTGTTTAAAGGGGTGTACCTCTAGGCTGGCTCATTGGTGCGCAGACCTAATCAATCCCTCGCACTTACTATCTCGGTGCAATTCTTCTTAGGACTACTTGTCTTTTCCTTCTTCTTTGTGGAATCTCGCCTCTTTTTAGCATCTTTCTAGTCCTATTGCCTGTCTTTCTGATTCTTTTGAACTAGGAGAGTATCTTCAGCGTTCAGAGAGCCTTGATCTGTCGCCAAGAGCTCGGCCATGAAGGAGGGTGGTTCTTTAGAAAGGGAAAAAAGGAACTGGGAGGGATGGAGGCCTTTTATGAAGGTAGTTAGAGCCACCTTGTCATCAACGTTGTCAATTTGTAATGATTCTATTGTGAAATAGTTTACGTACTCTCGAAGTGTTTCACTTTTAAATTGCTTGATATTGTGAAGGTAGGTGAAAGGTCACCTATGAGCTTGGCCCCCGATGAAATGCAAGATGAAAAAGGTGCTTAACTCCCTAAATTTTTTGATCGAGTCCGGCTTCAGCTTGTTGAACTAATGTCTTGTTGTCCCATTAAGTGTGGTGGCGAAGACTCGACACATGATTTGGTCTAGCATACTATGAAGCATTATTAGAGATCTATAAGGCACAAGATGGTCTAGTGGGTCCTTCGTTCCATCAAATGCCTCAATGGTTGGCATCTTGAACCTCTTTGGGAGAGGGTAATTTGCCACATCTTGCGAGAATGGTGAGTCGGTGTGTTGAACCAAAGCCTTAATGGTTTCTAGGACGCAAGCCTTGATCGTATTTATGACCTTTCCTAGCTTTTCGTTTACCTCGAAGTCATTTCCCCAATTATCTGTGGCATATTCCTTGGTTTGAGATTGTTCTAGGAGCTCAAAAATCTGTTGACTTTGCTTCTTTAGATCCTCAATAGCTTTCTCTAACCTTTTAACCTTTGTGGATTCCTTTTTTGGTGGCAGATGTTCCATCATCCTACTAGGTGGGATGATGCCAATTGTTGTTCCCAAAAAAATAGCACCAAGGTGAAGTGATGATATGGTGATTATCGGTGAGTTCTTGCACAGAAGTCAAGGACCGAAGAAGCTCCGACGGTGGACCCTCCGATGATAAAGTTAGTAAAAGAATTATAGATTGGGTGGAGTTTGGCTAAGAGGAGTTATTTACCTAGGGCATAGCTGTCTTCTTTCCTTTATAAGCTAAGCTCCTGTTATCGTTGGAGCTCTTTAGCTATTTTTCAAATTGGGTGGCAAGAAATGTAAAACCACATTCCCCAAGTATCTGTAACTTCTTTGAGCTAAAATGATGGGATATAGGCGAGCGAGTTGGTTTGGGTTCTAGGGTTGTTTCCCAACAATTGATCTAACTCATGTATTTGTCTCATGATCCCTCTAGGCACGTGATTGTGCTTGACACATGCTTACCCTAGGACATATTTAGCTACATCAAATCTTATTAAATTTCTTTTTTGTTATTTTAACCCTTAATTTTTGCACTTGTGTGGAGAAAATTGTTTCACTAGTGCTAATTTGTGACAAATATAGTTGGTTTCAATGTTGTTGACATGTAAATACACAAAATGACTTAATACTCAAATAACTAGACTGAACAAGTTGAATCATAGTGTTTTCACGTAAGTAAAAACATATTTTCTTCGAAAAAAAATTGCTACACAAAATTCATTTAAAATTACAAATTAAAGATTATTTATTCAATATCATATTATATTATTGTTTGACGTATTTGTACATGCGCGCATGTCAAAGTCCAAATGAACTTAACAATTCCAAATAATTCGCACTTACCTACTCAAACCGACATGAAGTTCTTGACCGTGATTGATCAGGCGACTAGCGAAATGCAAGACTACCTCCAAATTCTTTTCTATGCCTTCAAGTTCAAGGATTTGAACTATTCTAGAAAAACAAGAAATTGAAAAGGAAATAACTGAATAAATTGGGTAAAAATCATAGTAGGCATAACCAAGTAGAACGATTTTATTGAATATTATGTGTGAAAGAAGCTAAACCTAATCACTGAAAAGACGATGGAACTACCCTGAACCAAAGACAAAACAAAAAACATGAAATTAAACAATACAAAAGCAAGTCTAGTATGATGGTATTAGATCAATATCCCTCTGACTTGTCTCTCTATATTTATAAACAGTGATTTTTAATCGTTGTAGCAATTTTTTTGGGCCACTCAGACTGTACTTAGGGCCTTTCTCTACAACGACTATCAACATGCCTCCAACTATTTATAACCGACATCTTCAAGACGTCACGTTATGACAGATCTCTCCACTTGTCGAGCTCATTGGGGATCTTTTTTCGTACTCCCCTAATCGTCTACGATCTTTCTAGATTGAACCCCATCTATTGAATCATGTAATGTGTCCTTTTCAGATTTTTGCATATTTTTTTGTGTAAACAATTATACTGTTGGCATGAGGCACCAGTTGTCCTGTCTATTTTATATTTATGTAAATTAAAATTAATTAAAAATAAGAGTAATGCTATTGAAAAATAATTTGAGAATATAAGTTAAAAATTTAATGATTGTGATCATTAAATTGTATGTGGATCCTAACATTGAATGCACACCACTATCAATCAAACGTTCACAATACATTAAATCCTCAAACTATGTTCTAATAACATGAATATTTGGAATTGCGAGAGGATCCATATTCATTGAAATATATCAATGAAAATTGATGAGCCCGAATTTGATTGAGTCAAGCCCAATTTAAATAAACCAAGAAAGCCCAAATAAGAGCCCAACTGAACCTAGGTTGACCCATCAGGAGGAAATCCAAAAGGACATCAAAAGACTCATGCCCAAAGAAGCCAAGAGGCCAGCGTCAAGGATCCCCCAAAGAGGGGAGCTGCCCATGGCTTGTCCTCCCGTTCCTCTTCCCCCTTTTTTATTCCAATGCAAGTCTAAGTCGGGCCCACTCCAAGTCCAAGCTCAAGATCAAGATCATCCTTCGACGGAATAGGGACACGAGCGAGAGAATATCGGGATACGGAGATCCAATCGTACTAAAATTGTACTTACCAAAATGGTAGAAACCTCCTTTCTCACGTCACCGCCTCACTGCCTTGGTGAACCTATATAATGTAAATCCTCTGCACATAAAGAGCATGCTTTCATGACCTTGAGATCCCTACATATACTACACCTTCTTACACACATTGCTCTCTCTCTCTCTCTCTCTCTCTTTCTTTCTCCCCCTCTAAGCACTGTAATACTCTTGGAAAATACTCTCTCCGGCGACTTCATTAATTAATAAAAGACTCAATCCGCCGTTGCCGAGAGTGCAGTAAGTCACCCGGATCGAACTATTATAATTTTTTGAGTTGATTGCCTATTTTCCGTTTTTGCTCTTGATTGTCATTGATTATTTATTAATTGCTCATAACTGCACCAGTTCATATACTCGACTGTTGATTTTGCGCAATACCAATTTGTGCATCATCAAAAATTTTCTTGAAATTGGTAGTTTCTTGATACATTAATGTTATTGAGATACAATTTGAGAATTTAATAGATTATGACTATTTATATTAGGACTCAGGCATAATTTAATGACAAAAATTATTAATTCTTGAAATTATTTCCTCAAAATATGTTCCCGAAAATCACAGGTGACTCCTCATAGGTGTTCTAGAATGTGGAATTGAGTAGTCAACTATGCAATTATTTTTGTAGAAAAAAACTACATTAATATATATAGAAACCGCGTTCGCTCTCTCTCTCTCTCTCTCTCTCTCTCTCTCTCTCTCTTTCTCTCTGGCTGATAAATTTTTCTCCTAGTTTTGCGCTAAGATTCTAGAAGTCCATCGTGTGAATAGACCGCGTTCCCTTTTTCTCTCTCATTGGAAAATCTGCCTCCTCCGTCCTTTTGCCTTAAAATTCTAGAAGCCTATTGTCAACAATGAACAACAATACAAAACTTATTCTTGTATCATCACAAATCTAGATTCCAATTCTCGACAAGCAAACGGTATAAAACTATTATTCTTATATCCATCCGAATCTGGTTCCCATCCCATACGCCAACTATAAATCCTGACCATTTCTATTGTTTTCTTTCCCAAAGAAAGAGCAAACTCAACAAGACCATAGTTCATCATCATTTCAGATGAGAAAGTCACTAAACATGGCCATCAATAGAAAGACGAACCCAGACCAAAACTATGACAGACTCCAAGAAGTAACAAAATTCGATGAAACCAGAACCGGAGTCAAAGGCCTCGTTGATTCCGGCGTCACCACCATCCCTCGCTTCTTCCACCACCCACCCCAAAACGTTTCTAAACCAAAACCCGAAACCCAAACACCTAAACTCTCAATCCCCATCATCGATCTCTCCGGCCCCGGTCAACTGTCGTCGACCAGATTCGTCTTTCCTCCTCCACACTTGGGTTCTTCCAGATAATCAACCACAGCATACCCAAACATGTCATGAACCGCATGCTTTCGTCCATCAAGTCTTTCCATGAACTACCAGATGACATGAGAATGCAATATTATCGTAGGGACATGTCCCAAGGTATTGCCTACTCCACAAACTTCGATTTGTACCACTCCAAGGCTGCCAGCTGGAGGGACTCACTGCAGGTCCGTCTGGCCCCCTCACCGCCGAAATCGAAGCACGTTCCGGCTGTGTGCCGGGATGCAGTGGCGGAGTGGGACCGGGAGGTGGTGAAGTTGGGGGAAGAGGTGATGGGGATGCTGTGTGAGGGGTTGGGTGTGAAAACAGATAGGTTGAAGGATATGTCGTGTTTGGCGGATAGGATTATGGCGGGACATTACTATCCGTACTGTCCGCAACCGGAGTTGACCGTTGGGCTGACGTGGCACACGGATCCCGGGGTGTTAACGGTGGTGTTGCAGAATGAGGTTACGGGATTGCAGGTGAAGTGTGGTCAGGATTGGATTGATGTCAAACCTGTCCCTGGTGGTCTGGTTATCAACATTGGTGATATGCTTCAGGTAGGCCACACCAATCTTTTTTGTTTCTTGGTTATATCTCTCGTGTGTGTGTGTGAGTGTGTGTTGGTCATTTTTGGTGAAACTGTGATCGATGTTTTATTGAATAACTTTTTTTTTTTCCGACGATAGATTGAATAGCTTAGGTATGCTTGATTTTTGTTTAGTGAAGGATTTGAAAGTGAAGTGATAATCTTTACACTTGATGCTTGTTTAAATGAAACTAATCATAAAATGAGAATTTTTGCACTGAGGCACTGCATGAAAACCCTGTCTCAGAGTTTTTACACATTGATAAAATGTCATACTGTTCTGGAGGCTCATGGAAGGTGAGATTCAACAATAGAATTATAGTTATAGAATAAAGAGTTTTTGAATTCTTGTCTCTTAGTTTAGTTAACAAATTTCACCTCTTAAAGACTCAAAACTATGAATTCCATCGTCCCATGTTAGCACATTCGAAAACTTTATCTTCATATGAATCTAATGGAAATTTTTGTATAGATTGCTCTCATTATCTAAGATTACTCCTTGTATGCCTCATTTGAATATGAGTGTTACCATTGGGAGGGTCTTCTTTAGAATAAAACATGTTTTGAACATTTTAAGCTCATGGCTAAGTTAGAGAGGTGAGATAAGTAAGCAGAATTTTAAACAATTGGCCTAACACAGGTGTAGTAGCTCTGCCTAGCATCTGGAATTGGTTCCAGGGAGGCTCATGATGGTTATATACAGAGTCCCCTGTTATATCCTGATTCAAACAGAGAGTGGAAGTATGGAGTAATCAAATGTAGTGATAAGAGTATTCTCTTTTTGTGATCAAGGTGCAGGGGAGTAGAAACTCAAGGCTCGATGGCTAAGGATTTTATCAATTGCAACTTAGAAATAATTGATTTCTTCAACATCCCCTTTCTGGCCCGTGCTGAAGATAGGTATATTAGACCAATAATTAGGCTGTGGACATAAACATTTGGCTAGCAAAATAGTTAACATAAGATTCTATAGCTTATTAACTTGCAATTTTCTGCTTCTGTCTTCCTGATTTTACTTGGCTGAATCAGAATACATTATCACCATTAAAAATTCAGTCACTTAGTCATATGAAAATTGAATTGTGAGTTTGGGAAAAGAAAAATCAGATGGTATTTAGTGCCAAATATTTTGGTCTAGGGATTTAAATTGAACATTACAAATTAGACTGGTTCTAGAATCATAACAAATTTCAGGAAAGATATAACTGGTATGTCCTGTAGAGTCATAGGCATCATCCAATTCAATATTTCTGGCTTGGTTCAAAAGATAACATTTGAGGTAGAAGGTCTGAGGCAAATTGTGGCTGGCGATAATTCCATGAATGAATGGATGAGCTCTAGTTGGTGTGGGTGGCACCCTCCAGATGCTTACTCTTGAAAAGCAGGAAGACATATTCATGCTTATTATGAACAGTGAGGCTCTCATTTTGAATGCAAACCCTTATCCTCTTTGTTAAGGGCAATATGTAGTTTTGATTTCTAAAATCTGACCACCAAAGTGGTTGCTCTCGGATTCAAACTCATCACCTAGTAGTTGTTGCTTGTAAGCCCAAATATTTCGAGTTTTACATAGGTCCTTCAACGATTAATCTTAAAATATTAGGGATAGTATGGAGCTTGACCTCTTTCTCCATACAAGCTCAACAGTTTGAGCAGTAACTTACATAAAACTTTATGCTTTGTTGCTTAAATTTCTTAGAGTTTGTAACATCTACATTGATGGAATGTGATGTATCATTTTAATTCTAATCTAACCATGTGAGGAACAATGTAGGATGGAAACTAGGATTTCTGTCTATTTGGTGGGAGGAAATGAACATGTGTAGGAAACTAAAAACTGCATTATTTTGCTATTTGGTTTCATTTTTTTTTTCTTTCTTTGGCCTCAAAATGCAACTTTTGAGATTGTTTAATTTCCATTTGCAGATCATTTCCAATGATCAATACAAAAGCGTGGAGCATCGAGTGGTGGCCAACCCGTTTCACGAGCCACGAGTTTCGATTCCAGTTTTCTTCAACCCAAGCATGATGGGGGACTTGCATGGACCATTACCAGAGCTTGTGTCACCAAATAAACCAGCTGTTTTCCGACAATTCACTCACTCAGATTTCATGACTAGATTCTTCACTAAGGATTTTGATGGCAAGTCCGTGACCAATTACTACCGAATCTAGAAGAGATGAAGGCTGACAATGGATTCACAAGTAAATAACGCATACTTTGTTTAAACAGGAAACCAATGAAAAAAGAAAAGAAATATGGTGTCGAATTATAGTTACGATTACTAATGATATGCCCCTGTATGTGCCTTAGATGGTTTAGTAGTTTTACTTTTTAGGAATGGAATAAAGGTTGGTTTGTGCAACTTGCTTCGATTCTGTGTATAGTAAATGAGTGAATCAATAATTTTATACTTTGTCTTGTGATGATGCACAAAAATATTTATGCAAAAGCAATCGAGGATAAAGTAAACAAGGTTTAACACGTAAACACAAAGATTGGTGGTTCAGTCTTGGTGACCAACTCCACTGGGAATGTGACAGTGACTAGAGAATCTTATTATTCAAGAGATGTAGTGTACTGAGATAATGTATAGGTGGAGTTTATAATTTATAGGCAAATGAAGTTAGCGCTGAGGCTCAAATTGAGGCGTCATCCTCGTAATTGGTTGCTTGCATGAAGCTCGTCTTATTCCTCGTAACGGACAAGGTGATAGCAAAGTGATTCCTTGAAGCTTGTCTTATCACGTAATGTGCAAGGTGATTTCGTGACACTGGTGATGTGTCCCTAATGACTGCATCCCCCTGAATTCCCTCTCCTCAGATGGAGATTCTCGTGTGCACAGGATTATAGGTTGGGTCTCTCAAGAAGGTGGGCTTGCCCAACTGTAATTGTGACAACTTTTGTTGATCTGCATCTGTAACTTGGGTCTGGCCTATCACGTTGTACAAATGCTTAGGTGGTTGATGAATAGATAAAATAATAACAAGCTAGATCGGTTTTTTGTTGATATTTTGATTGGGTATAATTAGGCTCTTATTGTAAATTCCAAATTTCAATTTCTTCTGCCGATAAATTACACTTAGTAGCCCTGAACTATAGCTCCAATCTCATTTTGCGCCTTCTATTACAATATTTTTGCATCACCCCTTGCCTATGTTAGTTTGTTGCACATTGACCTAAAAAAGAGATTCTTGAACAAGTTCCTTTCAAAAGAAACAGTGAGATTCTCAAACAAAAATAAAATTTAGAATATAAAATATGAATTGATACTTTAATTAGTCAATTTCACCTCTCAAACTTTGAAGTCATTATGTAGAAACATGCCAACTCATAAAAAAGGTTAACTTGTTTTTAAATGTACTTTCTAGAAAAAAATCACTTAGTTTTAATTCTTTATAAATGCACATTTTAGAAAATTTGCTAATATAGTTGAAAATGTGCAAAGAATATTATGCTTAATGGTTTGAGACTAAACAGGGCTAGTGGAGTGACTCCTTAATGGCCTCATTGGAAAAGGAGCATTAATATAAAGAGGGTTTTCCTATGTGTTATGACTTATGAGCTATATTAAAACCACATGCAATGTCATGATATTAGAATCAAATAAGTTGTAGTCATTATAAGCTCATGGCTAAGTTAAAAGAGATGAGATTGGTCAGCTGAATTTGAAGACGATTTGATAGAACAATGTTTTCCCTAGCTCATAGTTATGGATTGATATTAACATGGATGATCTTTAGTTATTTGTTGAAGAATATTTATTTTAATTTTATAATGTAATTTAAGACGTTATTGATGTTTTATTGGGATTAGTTTAGTTGTTTATTGAATTAATTTTATGGGTTTTATTGTTTTAATGGTTATTTTAGTATACTCTCATGGTTTGATGGTTGATAGATAGTTAATGTCTCTCTTGTAGATTTTGGGGACATTACAATAATAGATAACCAAAAATTAAGAATGAAGGTAAGCTTGAGAACTTTTAATAACTACAATAATGGTATAAAATAGCAGGATCATTGGAACAAAAATGAGGCGATAGTAGGAATGACACTTAGGGGATAGATTGTTGATAACTTGAGTGGAATGGTAATAACTTGCATATAAGATTTATTTGGGTATAAGTTGAAGAGATAGATCTAAAAATCTTGAATGTCGAAAATATATATGATATTGGATTTGATATTTAGAGGATAATTTGGCATTGAGACTTTATGGTCAATTGGAATTAGAAAGATGGGGTCGACGACTAAGTTTCGAGGATGAATTTTTCTTGTAAGGGGTGGGATTGTGAGACCCCATACTATTTTTAAATAAGGATAATATCAAGAGTCCTCAGAAGATGAATAACATGATGATAGGAACTTTGAATCATTGTTGAAAGATTATTCTTGAAGTTTGAGTTTTGTGCGTATTAACTTTCGAGTCAATTTTAGTTTCGGAAGTATTTAAATTCAAGAAGGGTAGTTAGGTAATTTTTTAAATGCTTTTAGGTCAAAATAAGACTACCATTGAATATGAAAGGTCGAGAAACCTTGAAAGAGGTGATATAAGGTGTATTAGATGTTTGAAAGTATTTCGGACTTTAAACACATTTTGGAGAGAATTCGGGTAGAAAGGAATTTGACACTACCTTAATAGTTTGGCCATAATTTTTTACCCCGATGTTCGATTGAGCTAATTCTTGCAGCACTATAAAGTAGAGTGTAAGGGTTATAAAAGTGTATTTTGTGAAATTTTCATGAATTGACTTCTAACAAGGTCAAAATAGAGCTGAAAATTGGGATAAAAAGACACCGACGTTAATGCCCGTACCAGAGTTCGAACGCCTTCAACCAAATTTTAGAGTTTTCTCTATTTTCACCTTATAAATAGCTTAGGGTCGTGACCTGAAGCCCTTTTACTTACGTTTCACTCCTAACAAAAGTAAAAAACCTTAAGGAAAAGAAAAAGGAGAAGAACGTGCTAAATCACAAAGGATTAATGCAATAAACTTGTATCAAACACACGTAGAATCATATTACTCGCGGATTAAGGTAGGGTTTTTTTTTTTCTGAAATTCACTGATTGAGGGATTAGGGTTATATTATGTATCTTTTGATTCGTATTCGTAATTATATGTTAGATAAACAAGGTTTTGGATTGTTATTCAATTAAATGTATCATTTTCCTTGAATAGACACATGATTTACATCCAAAAAATCCATGTTTTGACTAAAATTCCTAAATTTTGATTATTGTCAAATTGGAATACATTTTTTTTACAATCTCTTACATGTTTCGATGGATTTATTCTTCTACTTGAGAATTGTAGAATTGCAGAAAATGTGGATTTTGTGAAAATATAAAATTATCTCTTGTATGAGTGAGTGTGATGAACATGAATTTCACTCGAATTTATATCGCATAGTGATTAGATTTTTTTTCTTACCTCAAAGGGTTTGAAGGTTTCCTATCACTCATAGTGGAATTGTTTGGTTCCTTGTGAAGTTTAAAATTTTACACTATTCGTTCATGATGATCGATGTTATGGGTTAGTGTACTAGCCATATGAAGGTTCTGTCAATACCAATGAAGGGTATATATTAGGGGTGTCAAACGTGTCGGGTTAAATGGGTGACGGGTGAAAAATATGTAAATTCGTACACGACACTTTTAATAAATGGGTAAAAAATAAAAACACGAACACGAATCATTTAATAAACGGGTAATACGACACGACTTAGTTAACACGTCTAATTTTAAACGAGTCAAGTTGGGTTGAGTCGGGTTAACACGGTAAACCACTTGTTTGATCCATTTACCTGTTTACCACCTGTTTAACCCATTTACCTGATTACCATCCATTTGACCCATTTAACACGGTAAGCCACTTATTTAACTATTTACCTATTTATTTAAAAATGTTATATAATTTTATAAAATTAACAAACTAACACAAATAAATGTGATATTTAAAGATACCATACCACACCATATTATAAAGTACAAACTATAATCCAAAATATCCAAATTCCACCAACAACCATATTACAAATTATAAATACAATCCAATCATAAATACAATCTGAAATAACAATCATATTACAAACCAAATCTCAAACAACCACAAATTCCATGATTCACAAAATCCAATGAAAGATATCAAATCTCCACCTCCACGATAACGAGCAGATTCAACAATCAAATTCTCATGCCCTACACAAATTAAAATGAAATATTATATAAAATTAATAATTAAATAAACTCATAACTAGATAAAGTACCAAAAATTTGGCATTACCTCTCTTTAGTCATGATCAATTATAGAATTAGAACATTGAGCAGATATAGCTTTATTAGAATTTATATTTTGATTGAAAACATCATCATCTATTTCTCCTTCCGAATCATCACTAGAATAATCTACAACTAAGCACAACAAAACATAAATGAATCAATGATCACATGAATTAGATAATGAAAAAAATAATACTAGTAAAATGAAATCAAACTTACTGCTCTTCCCATGAATCCAATCTCTAGTACAAATCAAAACTTGGACAATTTCTGGCAAAAGTGAACTTCGATACTTTTTCAAAACTCTATCACCGGTACTAAATGCAAATTCAGATGCAACTGTAGAAATAGGATTTGCCATCACATCACAAGCCAACCGAGACAATATAGGATGCCGAAACTACTCTCCTTTCCAAAAGGTTAGAATATTCAAGTCCTTCTTTCGATCAAGCCTTTTTCATTAAAATACAACTGCAACTCAGTCACTCGAGAAACAAGAGAATCTTCTTCTTCACGTTTTTCAAAATCCTATATTTTGTACAAAATAATTACGAATATACAATAAACTACATTGCTCACATTCAATTCAAACAAACTAAATTATATTTTACCTGAAAAAGGCTTTCGAAATCATCAAGTCCATGAGTCTCGCTAACTTGTTTCACTACTTAAAGTACTTGGAACAACATGTAATAAGTTGACAGAGTACAATTCAAAAAGCTCAAATAAAGTATCCTGAACTGTGAAGACCCTGCCCCATTACCGGGACCCTGTCTTCCAAGGGCACTCCTCCCATTACCGGGATATACCGCCCTCCACAGAAGGATTTCGGCTAACCTGCAGGACTCGCCCCACAGTAGCCTTTACCTCTGTCCCACATCGGGGAAAGAGTCGTCTCCCCACTCCCATATAAGCCGAAGCACAATATGGAAGCAGTACCCAGGGTACTGCTTCCATATTGTGCTTCGGCTTATATGGGAGTGGGGAGACGACTCTTTCCCCGATGTGGGACAGAGGTAAAGGCTACTGTGGGGCGAGTCCTGCAGGTTAGCCGAAATCCTTCTGTGGAGGGCGGTATATCCCGGTAATGGGAGGAGTGCCCTTGGAAGACAGGGTCCCGGTAATGGGGCAGGGTCTTCACAATAAAAGGCGCCTTTTATGTGAAGACCCTGGTCCATTACCGGACCCCTGTCTTCCAAGAGCATTCCTCCATTACGGGATATCCCGCTCTCCATCAAAGGATTTCGGCTGACCTGCGGGGCAAACCCCCACAGTAGCCTTTACCTCCGTCCCACATCGGGGAAGGAGTCGTCTCCCCACCCCCATATAAGCCGAAGCACAATATGGAAGCAGTACCCAAATAGCACTAGTGCTAGATGGGTACTGCTTCCATATTGTGCTTCGGCTTATATGGGGGTGGGGAGACGACTCCTTCCCCGATGTGGGACGGAGGTAAAGGCTACTGTGGGGCGAGTCCTGCTTTAGCCGAAATCCTTTGGTGGAGGGCGATAATGCTCTTGGAAGACCTACATCCCGGTAATGGGAGGAGTCTTCACACAAAAGGCGCCTTTTATGTGAAGACCCTGCCCCATTACCGGGACCCTGTCTTCCAAGGGTTATTTGGGTACTGCTTCCATATTGTGCTTCGGCTTATATGGGAGTGGGGAGACGACTCTTTCCCCGATGTGGGACAGAGGTAAAGGCTACTGTGGGGCGAGTCCTGCAGGTTAGCCGAAATCCTTTGGTGGAGGGTGGTGATATCCCGGTAATGGGAGGTTAACCCTTGGAAGACAGGGTCCCGGTAATGGGGCAGGGTCTTCACATACAGTGTGCTATTTGGGTACTGCTTCCATATTGTGCTTCGGCTTATATGGGAGTGGGGAGACGACTCTTTCCCCGATGTGGGACAGAGGTAAAGGCTACTGTGGGGGTTTGACCCACAGGTTAGCCGAAATCCTTTGGTGGAGGGTGGTGATATCCCGGTAATGGGAGGTTAACCCTTGGAAGACAGGGTCCCGGTAATGGGGCAGGGTCTTCACATGAACACACTTGAACTCAAAGGAATCACCACCATAAAGTTTTGAATAAGCTCAATCTACAAACTGAATCTTGTACCGAAGATCTAAGATGATAACAATTGAAAGAATCACATTATACTTTGACCAATACTTGTCAAACTTGACATACATATGACTTCCCGTTATCTTCATAAAACTATCATTATCTGTCAATGCCTCCTTCAAAGTATGTTGAATTAGGAACACTTAGGGAAGTACAAATTAGCTGTGGGATATGTTGTACTATAGAATAAACAAGTAACTTTATGAAGCACCCTCAACAAATTAGAAATCTTCTTTACTTTGTTCCATTCTTCTTAGGAAGGACAATGTCTATAATTAGAATCACTCAACTGTAAATGAATAAATGCACGACGATAAAAAAGTGCATTATCAAGCATAATATAAGTTGAGTTCCACCTACTTGGGACATCTCCTCGCAAACCTTTTTTACTCTCCAATGAAACTTGAGCAACACAATTCATGAACTTCTTTTTCTTTCTTGATGAACCTTTAACATTTTAATGTTTTCTCGAATTTTTATCACTGATTCATCAATTTCTTTAAGTCCATCTTGGACTATCAAATTAAGAATATGTGCACAACACCGAACATGGAAGAACTCACCATCCTTCAAGATAGCATTTTTAAGGTTAAGTTGATTCTTCAACAACTCAACAAAAAAATCATTACTAGAAGCATTATCCAAAGTCAAAGAAAATAATTTCCTTTCAATTCCCCAATCAGTCAAAAATGTATAAATTTTCTCAGACAAGGCAATACCAATATAGGGAAGGGGCATGAGACAAAAGTTTAAAATTTTTTTCTGCAACTTCCAATCTAGATCAACATAATGGGCTATGATAGAAACATATCCATCAGTCGATATAGAAGTCCACAAATCAGATGTCAAACAAATTCTTCCAGGAAGGGAACCCAACACAATTTTAAGTTTATCCTTCTTTCTCTTATACATTTTTGAACACATCTAACTTTGCAGTATTCCTAGAAGGCATCTTGATATTCTCATAAGCATACTTGAACATTGCTCTAATACCCTCATATTGAACAAATAAAAATGGTAAATCATGCTTAAGATCCTTGACCTTGATTTAGAAGTAATTATCTAATATCCCTGGTGCCTTTTTTCACACATTTTTCCATGTGAGTATGCATGTTACCAGTTTCATGACTAGAATCACATATATATTTGATACCACAAATATTACATGTAGCACACTTCTTGCCGTCTGGATATTTTTCATTTAATTCTGCAAAATATTTTCATACTATTGAAGTCTTTTGTCGCTTACGATTAGATTTATCATTTTCTGTAGTTGTACCAGTTGATGTCGGTGTTGTTGGAGCTGCAACTACATTAGATTCATGCCCGACCTGATCTACTTCATCAGAAATTATAATATTATATTCATAAGAATCCATCTGTTTAAGACAAAAAAATATAGTTAAATTGATTAAATGAAAAGTATTTACGAAGAAAACAATTGAAAAATGATTGTAATTTGATCATTGATTTCCTAAAAACAGTCACATGCATCATTCCATTTAATCATGTTAAGTACATTGGAATTGTGATCATAAGAACAAAATTACATTGGATCTATCTTAGCAGATTAAACTAGCTATTTTTTGGGCACCCAAGGGTTATTATCTATTTTAAGTTGTTTTGTATTTACAGCTATGGAAATTGATATCTGATTCTAGAAAAGATCATGACATTATTAAGAATTTTCACAAAAGCTTATACTGAGTTTCTCTTCATTCAAGGATACAAAGTCTGTGCTCAACAAATCAGTCACCCAATAACATTGCACAAAGTGGTGTGCTCAGTATCACTCAGTTTTAGCACATTACACTATCCAAGATCAGTTCCCAGTAAAGTTAATTATATGACATAAAATTGGAAACTGCATAATGAATTGCCACATGCTTGAGAAATAATGGAAAAGGTTATGTCTTAAGAAATGACAAGTTCCAATGCTTATCATAGCAAGGGAAAAAGGGGAGAAATATTTCAGATATTTCATGGTGAAGGGCCTGAAGGTTGATAATCTATAGTAAGCACTACCTTCTACAGATATAATGTTTAAAACTGGATCTTCATCTGGTTCGAAAAGCTTTTGATTCCATAGCTCACCAACAAACTGAAACTAGTTCTACTTGAATTTACATAAACCTAATCAACTCAGATCTAACACAGATCACTAAATAAAAAGATTTACCTGCTCGAAGTCTTGACTCAAAGATTTACAGATCTAACACAGATCTGTTCATAGTCTTTGCTCGAAGATTTGCTAGAAGATCAACTAAACTAATCAACTCAGATCCAATACAGATCTACTCGAAGATTCACAGATCTAACGTAGATCGCAACTCGCAGCTTGCAACTCAGATCGCAACAACTGAACAACTCAGATCGCAACAAACTAATCAACTCAGATCGCAACTCGCAACTCGTAACTCACTGAGAGAGAGAGAGAGAGAGAGAGAGAGAGAGAGAGAGAGAGAAAGAGAGAAAGAGAAAGGAGCAAAAGATGGAGGGCTTGCTGGAATGGACTGGAGGTGCAACAACTGAACAAACCTTCATCAGCTATTCAAGAATCTGCAAAATTAGATTAGGGTTAAGGAAAAATAACTTTATATATTTTCTATGTGGCTGTTATTAAAAAAAAATTGGTTAATTTTTTTTAAAAAATTATTAATTTATTAATTTTATTTAAACGGGTTAGAAACGTGTTAGCATGTCTCACCTGAACACGATCCGTTTATTAAACGTGTTAAACGGGGTGACCCGTTTATCACCCGAACCCGTTAAGGTCTCACCCAATCCCGTTTAATCAGTGGTTAATCGTGTTATATTGATTTTGACAGGCCTAGTATACATACTTACTAAATTATTGTGGCCTTGCGGGGATTGATTAGATGGCTTGTGATTGTGGTGTGGTGTGAACTAGATTTATTCAATGTGTAGATTCATACTAATCAACCTACATATATGAGATATTATGTTATTAGTTTTGGTTTGTGATATGAACTTTACTATTCTGTATTGTAAACTTGAAATCGTTATAATGTCACATGTGTTATCGTAAAACTATATATGTTATTTTGTAAAATTGAGGCTTATTTGTTTTCATGATTTATAAACCTTATTTGGGTTTGAGAGGGTTTTCCTACTAGACTTTATTACTCACCCCTCCATAAAACATGTCTTAAAATTTGGTATTTAGTATGAACCAGAGCTAGGTGAGTAGATAAATTGGGATGCCGAGATGGATCATGATGTGGATCCGGAAGTGGAAGCTTAGAGAATGACTCCTTAGTTTATAATTTATGAACTTTGATGATTGCATAATGTTATGGTTGTTTCTTTTGTTAGTTTAATGGAGAATAATTACTTTGGTTTGGATGTAACCTTAATGATTGAGTTTTCTACTTTAGGTTTTGTTTAGTTAAGTAATGGATGGTGATTGATTTCAAATGAAATTTTATGGTATTTGGTATGCTCTAATGTTTTGATGGTTAATAGTTAGTTCGTGCCTTCGTAGTGGACATTGGGTCGTGACAAAATTGGTTGTCGAACGTGGCTGGACTTGTCTATCCTTGTCGTTTCGCTTTCTACTCAGCCAATCCCTATGAACCTCCTTGTCGAGCTCGTCGTCTACTTTAGCATACTATTCTGCCCTGACCATTAATTCCTCCATATAAATGGATGGGCATCTGGTCAAAAATTCACACAACGAGTTTTCTTTTGGTAACTCAATCTTGAATGATGCGACGCAATCTCGGGATTTCAACTCTTTATTTCATTTATTGACTCCCAGTAATTGTGGACATATTGACATAGAGTTTCATCCTGTTTCTTCTTCAGACAAAGTAACACCCCTATGGCCTTTGGGTGTTTGCTGCTTGTAATGAATTGAGCAGTAAACTGCTCAGCTAGTTTCACCCAACTATTAATTGAATTACTTGGGATATGATCGTATCATTTCATAGATTATTCCCCTAAGCTTTTTCGGGAATATTGTGCTTTATTTTCCTATGCACTACCATGAGTTGTTTGTCAGATGTGGGTGGTGAGATCCATGTTGTCATCATTGAGTTTAAAGTTTGGCACCACAAACTTACTAGGTATCCTTTCTTCTTCTATCCATTTGGTGAAGGGAGGCATCTCCACTCCCCCCGAAATATTCTCTCGTGACTCTCCTAGCCATGTCCTGAGTAGTTTGGCACTCAGGATGTTTTAGGCAACTATCAAGTTCCTTGGTAATAAAACACTTCTAGTTGTTTTCCTAGTCTTCAACTCGAGCAGATTTTGGTCTCTCCCATGTCTATCATGTACATCATTTCCACGCTTGTGTCTAAGCTTGGTCGGGCATCGCCTATAGTCGGCATGATGGGATTATACTCGGTCGTTAGTCCCCTTGTGAAAAGACTATTTAGAGACTTCACAATCATGGGATCTCCTCAGAGTTTCTTTCAACTCTCGATTCTCCTCTCTTTAACCTTTTGTCTTCTTCTTGGGTCCTCTGGAGCATTCCAATTGGTCCCGAAAGGATTGGATTATACTCATTTGAGTGTTGGTCATTATGTGGCGATACTATGTGCTTCGTACGTTTGACGTGTAACCACAACCGGCGTCAAGTGTACAAGGGAAAATCTTACACCTCTTGATGAAGTGGAAACGAAGGAAATTTTGGTATGAATAGAACGAATTTGGATGCACCTTCCACTGCAAAAATGAAAAAATGCCACAGGCTGGGTTTGATCGGCCGGAAGCACTCTAATGCTTAAGTCAGTACAGTTCTGAGGTTTAAGCAAGAAAGAATGTGGGGAAAAAGTGAGTACCATAAACTTAAGTTCATCCGTTATTTATAGGGATCTGTCCGTACTTTTTAGGGTTTAGATTCATGGTTGTATAAGGTGTCACACTTTTTTTTTAGGAAAATCTTTCGTAATTTATGTTAAATCTTTTAGATTTTCTTTTTTGTTGATCGATTCTTTAGGTTACATATTTATTATGTGCACCTATGATTTAGATAATTTTCTTATTAAATGCCTAGCACTGCCTCTGCTTATTTGGGATAGTCTAGCTATTTTTTCATTCAGCCTTAGTCTTTATCAAGAGGTCTACTTGGATTCCAACTTTCATATGCTTGTTTGACCTTTACCGATAGCTTGACTACAACATTGTCTAAGTCATTTTGATGATGAGGATTTATTTTTGGTTTGCTAGGTCCAAAGCTTGTTCGGTTGCTTCTTTTCTGGCTCGGTTAGCGGCGCTCTGCCTTTGTCATATTGACTTTTATTTCTTTTGCCACGCGTCTTTATTTAATGGTTTAATCATACTCAGGTATATTCTAAACTGTTTTAATATTATATATAATTCATTGTACTAGGGTATAATATTATATATAATTTATTGTACTAATATATGATGTACATACAAGAATCTTTATAAACAATGTATTGTACATTTACTTGTATCGTATTATTACATACATGTACATGAATACTATCTAATATATGTATTCATCACTTTCAATATGTACATGGTATAAGTTAGATACATATATATATATATATATATATATATATATATATATATATATATATATATATATATATATATATATATATATTATAATACATGAATGAATTGTATGCATGCACTCTGGAAGGTTCTAAGAACCTATAAATATGATCTCTAAAATGTGCATTTGATGTTTTTGAAAAACAATTATCCAACACTTAAACAATACTGCACACACTTGAGAGTTGAAACCAAAGGAAGGTGCTTTTATTGGTGGAACTCTAGACTTAACCACTTGTACAGAGTTGGTTAGAGTCATACGACGAAGCTACTGCATCTGCATAAGGCTTGAATCTCCTTAAAGAGAATGAGATACCCGCTCCTCAACCTGAATTGTTTCGTATTAAATTTATTATTTTATACTTTGGTTCTCACATTTATTGTAATATCACCAACTTTTTTAAGGAGATTCAAAAATGGAACCTATGCTTGAGAAGCCTATGTACTACATTGGAGATTTCTACAAGCCTTTACAATTGATATAAGCCCAATTCAAGAGATAAAGAGAATTGAAAGAGACTTTACGAAACAAGGAAAAAAGATGTCCCTAGACACATTGAATGCATGTATCCACGTAGAGGAGGAAGTAAGAGGTAAAGATACACTTGTGATTTCAATAGAGTAATATTGTCACCATTTAGGTGCGCTTTCTCTACTCAAATAATTTGCCTACAAATAATAATTATAGAAATGTTTATTTGAAGCCTAGTAAGAAAGTTTGGAAAAACAATGGTAGACCTCAAGACAATAGTGGAAGTTCAAATCATAAGAATATGAACCTATGACCCCCATTACGCAATAAAATTTTTAGTGCTTGTTTTGTCTATGACAAAAGTGGAAATGTTGCTTGAATTTGTGAATTTCATGAACAAGAGGCTTTACCTCAAGCTAACGTTATTGAGTAGCCACTTGTGGTGATGATTACAAACATCAATATGGTTGAGAGCATAAAAGGGTGGTGGGCAGATTTTGTGACGCCCCTAAAACAGGGGGTCCTTTGTCACCTATCAACCGCGAAAGTAACCGTGAATGCCACATAACCCAATATTATGTCAATAACATCCCTTTTTACTGGATTCATAAACGACACGGTGTTTGGACAAAGTCTCCCTTGTATCAGGTACTCCCAAACGCATAACTTGTGTACCATTTAATCACATGACTCATCCAAGGTCTAATATACATCAATTTACTCTCATTTATTGTCGATTTATATCATTTGAATAAAATAACCCAAGACTCGAAGGTTTAGCAAAAGTATTTCAAATTTTGAGATTTGAACAAAACCTACTGATAGAAGAACTCAAAGTTCTACGAGTAGAAAAAAACCTACTTAAAAAGTTCTATTGGTAGGAATATCAACGTTCTAGTAGTAGGAAAACTCACTGAAAATGTTCTATCGGCAAACTCGACGTTCTACCGGTAGAAGATGCCTACTGAAAAAGTTTTACAGGTAAAAGAACTCGTTGTTCTACCGGAAAGGTCTTCCCAGTTTTTCCCCAATCTCATTATTTTTTAATTCCAATTCATTCCAACCTTATTCAACATCAACCCAAACTCATACAACATGCAATTTTACATAAAACATAGTTCATATGAATTTGATTACAATTCCTTAAATACATTACATGCCCAAAAAACAAAAATACATATCAGTTTTACAAAAATATAGTTTAAAAGCCACATTTTGATTTTTTTTCAACAATGAGGGCTCAAATGAGGGTCGTCCACTGACGCATATTCCACACTTGAAATGTTATCCTCATAAAAGGTGAGTCACACTCAATAGAATATCTCTTAAAGAGGCTACTCCCCAAACTAGATGCATATGGAATGTTCACATGCAATTCACAAGCAACAATCACTTCATTCAAAAATATTCAATTCAACAATAGAATCTTTTATATCATGCCATGATATGAGATGAGACTCACACATGTAACTCAACCCGAGTCTTTGTCGGCTTCTTCAACACATGCAATGCCAATGTGTATGAATTTGGGCATTTCAAAACCCTCACCATTGATGTTACACATTCAATGACCTTTTTAAAATAAACCATGTGTCTTTGTTGGGTAGGGGGGTTTTGGTGTCTCACCGCCGGTTCTGCACACCGATACACTTTTTTGGATTTTCACTGGCGGAAGTGTATAAACCAATAACTAGGTCTTGCACCCGAGAGAGAATCTAGCCCTACTTGTTATACTGGACACAAATTTTTCATGCAACCGTGCAACTCAGTTGGATCTAGGTCCAACCTTCCCGAGTCCACTTGTCATCCACCAAGAATGGTGTTTGATCCCACAATATGCACACACACCCACACCCATGTCAATGCCCACAAACGTGATGTTTCCCATGCTTATGCAAATGTAAATGTACAATTACAATTTCTCAATCATGTTCAATATGTCATTAGTATAATATGAACAATTCTAATATCCAATCAACATTTTTCATGATAAATTACATCGTAAGCATATAACCACCGTCAACTACCTCAATGTCAATATATCATATACATATATTAACATTTTTCAACATTAAATTTCAAGTATGTTATAATATAATCAATGCAAATAACACACTTAATCCACATAGGCACCAAATCATGTATATACATAATATGCCCAATTTCATTATAAATTTCAAGAAATCACAAATAAGTAATTTTTACATACCCAATTCATGCTAGAATTTATTTTAACCATTCTTAATATTCATTTTTCACATTTCAAATACCATAGGTAAGTATTATATATGAGATTATATCTCTAACACCCTACCCATTCCATATATCAACCCTAAGTTGGAAATAAACCTAATTACGAAAAGAATCCTACTTCTTGAAGCGTAATACAAGTTGTAGAAAGCTCTAAAATACCCAAACCAAGCTCAAACTCTTGATTTTCAAAAATCTCGTCTTTGAAACTTCGGTGAAATTTGTGATTTTTGGTAAGTAGTCATAGCCCTCATCACGTAGATCAATTTTGGTTCTTGACCCGAAGAATTTTGACCAACGAAGAATCGTCGATCGTAGAGAGAAGTTGGAGAACTTTCTTTTTTTACCTCTCTTCCTTCCAATGTAAAACCCAGCTGAGAAATGGGAAAAAAATATGATTTTCGCCCCTACTTATACTCTCCAAACACTTGGCCCTCGTTGCATCACATGTCCTCCATTCTCGAATCCGATTTCGTCCCGGTTCTTGTTCAAAATATTTTTATTTAAACTAGCTTTAAATTATTTTTTAATTTTTGTAATTTGATTCCCGGTCTCGTTTATTTTAGTCATATGATACTCGATCGCCTCATAAAACGCAAAAAATTTAACTATCTTAGAATTCAACGAAAATTGACATGGTAACTAGATTTCACAAAACGAATCTAATGGTGAAGGTTGTTTCATCATTCAAGTTCTAGAAAATTTTAGATTTTCAACCTGTATCGTAGTGTCTAATTACCGTTTTATCCTTTTCATAAAAATTCAAATTTTTTCAGGTTTTACAGATTTTGGTGCCAATATGCATGTCTACCATGATTAAAAAAAATTGGTTCAAGGTGTATACTCCCTATAAGCAACCAAGGACTATCATGTTTGGTCACTCTCATACAACTCAAGTACTTGGGAGTGATGAGGTCGAGTTAAAGTTCACTTCTAGCAAGGTGTTGACTTTAAAAGATGTGCTTTAACGGAAGAATATGATGTCAAGCTTTCTTCTTAACAAGGCTGGCTTCAAGCAAGTTCTAGAATCTGATCAATATGTAATTTCTGAAAAAATGAGTGTTTGTGGGCAAGGGTTATGCATGTGATGATATATTTAAATTGAGTATTGCGAATAAAAACACATATGTTAGTTATGTTTACTAGCTTTCTTGTGTGAATTTTTGGCATGCTTGTTTACGTCATATCAATAGTAGATATGTTGGCATAATGAGTAGCTTAGGATTAATTCCAAAACTGATAAACGATTTTGAAAAATATGAAATTTGTAGTAAAACAAAGATCACAAAAGGCCTCATAAAAGTGTGAACAAAGTACCGAATTGCTTGAGTTAATTAACACTGATATTTGTAAATTTGAGGGTATTTTGACATGTGAAAGAAATATATATTTGATCACTTTTATTGATGAATTTTCAAAATATGCGTATGCTTATTTGCTAAAAAATAAAATTGATATATTTGGTAAATTCAAAGAATTTTTTCATGAGGTAGAAAATCAATTCGGTAAAAAGATTAAAAGGATTAGAACTGATAGAGGCCAAGAGATGAATCCACCAGATTTAACTCTTTTGTTCAATCTTTGAGAATTATTCATGAGATCACACCTCCATATTCTCCTGCCTCTAATGGTGTGGCAGAAAACAAGAATAGAACACTTATTGAGTTGACTAATGTCATGTTAATTTATTCTAGTGCTCCTTCCAATCTTTGGGGTGAAGCAATATTAACAGCTTATCATGTTTTGAATCGAGTGCCATATAAAACGCTAAACTGACTCCTTTTGAGTTATGGAAAGTGTATAAGTCAAATTTGAGATATTTTAAAATATGAGGTTGTCTAGTCTATGTTAGATTATCCAATCCCAAAAGATCCAAATTGAGTGTTAAAGTAGTCACTTCTATTTATTGGACGTGCTTTAAATAGTTCGTCTTATAGATTTTTTGATATTGAATATAATGTGATTTTTGAGTCAGTTGAAACTATTTTTCATGAAAAACAATTTCCTTTTAAATTAAAAAATAGTGGGAGCCAAAAAGTTAGAGAAATTTTATCAAATGATCTTAACTCTTCTACTCTTATTTTGCAAAACCTAGAAACTTCTACTCCTATTTTGCAAAATCTCGAAAAATAAAGTGTGCAAATTGACTAAATCTCTTTATGGCTTAAGATAAACACCCAAACAGTGCCACACAAATTTTGATTCTTACATGATTGAAAATGGATATAAAAATAACCAAAATATGTGACGGCATTTTTTCTTGATCATTCGCACTATGTTGATAAACTACTGAAAAAGTTTAACTTATTTTTTGCAAGCATGTGACTACTTTTGATTCAAGTTTTTACTTATATCCTGTCAAAAGTGATGTTGGTATTCTTAATCAAAAGAAATATGCTACAATGATTGGTAGCTTGCATTATACGACTAATTGTACTAGACCTGAGATCAGTGATATGTCATGGAAAGAATAACGAAAAATTTAGTTGGTGCAAAAAATAATGGCTTATTTTTCAAAAAATACCCAATTGTTCTTGAAGAATATTGTGATACCGATTAAAATATCTTGTCAGGTGACTCTCTATCTATCAACTATTATTGCTAAGTCTACCATGGAAGCTAAGTTTATTGCTTTAGCTTCAGCTAGTGAAAAATCAAATTGGTTGGGTGACTTATTATTTGAGATCCCTTGCTGGGAAAAAACTAGTCCCACCTATTTTGATTCATTGCAATAGCACTGTCGTTATTGATAGAGTAAGAAATTGTTATTATAATGGTAAATTCAAACCTATAAGATGAAAACACAGTACTATGAGATCATATTTGAGTAGTAGCATCATTGATTTGGAGTATGTTAAAGCTTTCTGATAAACTTGCAGATTCATTAACCAAAGCCTTGAGAAGAGAAAGAGTTTGGAACACATCGAGGGGGATAGGGTTGACACCCATACAGTCACGAGCCATGTATGAGGATACCTAACTCGAGGACTAGAGATCCTGAGAACTGGATTCAATGGGAGAAACAAATGATATGATTGTCGCAAGAAATGTAGTACCTTTTAGATTATTTATTGATTGAAGAACCTATCCCTATGATGTCAGTGCATTTATCCTCTAATGTATGGAGGCTAAGTTGTTGAAAAACTCTGAATAAAAATTTGTAGCTCTTATGAATGGGGTATTAGAATTATAGGAGTACACTTTACAAATTTCACCTATATGAGTGTGGAAGTGGGGTCGCTTTGTATTAGAATTGGGTTGATTCTAAAAAATGCTTACAAAAATCGGGATGGACATAGGCTCGTAATGTGTTGACTATTAAAGCTCATGTCAACACTTGGATTGTTATGTGGGAGCAGTAATTCTTTGTTTCTTCTAATCAATCAAAGTTCAAGACCACTCTAGCTCTGGAGTAGAGGTTATTGTTTCACTAAGTAAAGGTTCAATATAGAGCACACATTCACGATACATAATGATCTCTCATTGACCGGTAAACTCTCTTGTACATTGCATTTTTAATATTAACATAATTGTGGAATGTTGGTACATTTAATATTATATATAATTCATTTTACTAATGTATGATGTACATACATGAATCCTTATATACAACGTATTGTACATTTATATGTATCGTATTATTACATACATATATAGCTATATACATGTACATGAATACTATCTAGTACATGTATTCATCATATTTAATACATGAATCATATTTATTAGATACATTGCATAAGTTAGATACATGTATATTATATATACATGAATGAATTGTATACATCAACTCTAGAAGGTTTTAAGAACTTATAAATATGATCTCTAAAACGTGCATTTGATGTTTTTAAAAAATAATTATCGAACACTTAAACAATACTACACATACTTAAGAGTTAAAGACAAAGAAATATATTATTATTGGTAGAACTTTGAACTTAACCACTTGTATAGAGTTGGTTAGAGTCATACGACAAAATTGTTGAACTGATGTGTCGTGGAGGGAACAAGTCATACGAGATGGTCTACTGCACCGATTTTTGGTTTTGTCATTCGTAGAGGACTTGAATCTCATTAAAGAGATTGAAATACCCGTGCCTCAGCCTTAATTATTTCATATCAAGTTTATTATTTTATACTTTACTTCTCACATTTATTCTAATATCACCAACATGAGCTCCTTCTACTAGAATCACAACTAATAATCTTACTTTAATTTTAGAGCAGTTAGAACTTGGCCCGGAGTATAAAAAGGAGGATAACTTATCATAGACGAAAACCCAGAAACTTTAGACGCCAACTAGATTAGGCTTTGTAAAGATTAGTGTAATATTACACTATTCAGGGGTAATTATTTTATTATCTTAAATCTAGAGGGTAAGTTATATAATTTATCCACTAGACAAAGCAACAGTTTAAGATTGAGACAATCTCAACTCTCAAGGCTAAATGGCCAAATTGAGATATCTTAAGGAATAAGTCGAAATAAATGACGGTACCTGGGTTCTAATTGAGCTAGTAAACGACACATGTAGTCTTCTATCTTTGTAATTTACCGGTCATTGATAGCTACAGACGCAACGGACAAACAGCCCCTCACGTACACTTATAATAAAACGCAAATCCCTCTGTCGGGACGAAGGTGCATGAATACGTCCAGGAGAGGTAGGACATTATCTTTACGGGTAAATTATATTTTGTACCTTAAAAATTTTACATTATTTTATTTTATATTTTAAAAGATTAAATTTTTCATATTTTACTAAATATATTGAAAGTATTGCAACGTGATCCTTTTATTAATTTTTGTTATTCATTTAGTCAACATCAATGAGGTGAATTTTGATAAAATAACTAACGGAAATGTTATATTGCCATAATTTTAATACATTTAAAATATAATATGAGAAATCTCATCTTTAAATGTACAAAAATAAATAAATTTAAATCTTTCAATGTGAAAAACGAAATTTCTCCTTTGTTTTATTCAATATGGCTGAAAATGATACTCATTTAAAAGTATAGTTAAAAACGTAATTTAAACATGACAGAAACCAATGGTTTGTAAGGGAACCCTATCTTCTCTTAGCCATGCAATTTGTATTAGAATTCTTTTTTGTATCTACTTGTTTGGTTAATTCAATAGCTTTTTTCACTACTTTGCGAAATAGAACTCTATTTTTTAATTGATTGGCTATAAATTCTGCAAGAATATTAGGATTTTTATAAGGTTTTGTAATTCTTGCGACAACAATGTTAAGTTTTTGGTTGACACTATTTATTTAATAAATCTAATGAATTTATCATCCATGAGAAGTGAGTTATATTTTATTATTTTTTAGGTTAATTGTATTGAAGGTCCTCAAAATATAAAATTTATCTCATTTTGATCTCTAATATTTCAATTACATCATTTTGATCCTTGAAATATTAAATATGTTTCAATATGATCCCTCAAATAAGTAGCGTCCAGATTACTAATCTTTTTTATCATAAACTTGTCACGTGATACTTAAATATGAACAATAAAATAATTTATATAATTTTTGATCAAATTTTTATTTAAATTTTGGTTAAATAACTACCTAAATTATATAATTTTGATAATGAACTATCCAAATTTTAGTGAAAAATTACTCATATTATACATTTTTTTTGTCAAAAATTACTCAAATTTTATTTAATAGCTGTCAAAATTATTTTTGTACAATTAACTCTTTTTTTTTTATTGAATGGGATGACACCAAATATTTGCTCATAACACGTAGTCCCACGAGAAACGCCGCGCAAAAACCAAAAAATTTCCCACCTAGCCAACCTCTTCTTTTGCGCCGGCCGTTTTTGAACTTTCCTTCCAATTCCGGCCAAACCCACATAAAGAACAGAAAAAAAAACGAAGAAATAACGAGATTTACTTGACTGGCTTTGGTTTTTGAGAATTTTAGCGAGAGGTTTTTCTTTTTATCGGCCGGACATAGGGAGGATGGTGGCGTATAAGCTCAACGATGCGGCCCATTGGTGGGACCAAGTGAACGAGTCCCCTGTTTGGCAAGATCGAATATTTCACGTCCTTGCTGGGCTCTATGGAATTGTAGCCGTCGTTGCTCTGGTTAACTAATTCTCTTTTTCTTTTCTGCATTTTGGTTCATATTGATTGAATTTTTCTTTTCTCTGGGTTTTTTTTCTTTGCATGTTTCGAGTTGATTGCTGACGATTTTATAAATTACGATCGCTTCATGAGGTGATGTAGGAAGCTACATTTTTGGTTCATTTTGTTTGGATTTGTTCTCGGGGGCCATTGCGTTTTCTAGTTGAATGGTTAGAATTTTATTCATTACGAGTGTTTCATGGGATTTACGTGTCCTTGGTTCTCGAATAAACGAAGAAGAAATGTTTGTGTGTGTGTGTGTGCATTTGCATGTGAGGGATTGGAAATTTTGTTGATTTTTTTAGATTAATAAGAAGTGTTTGTGTGCGCGTCTCTGTCCGTGTGTTGATTGCATGTGAGGGATCGGAGATTTTCTTTATTTTCGAGTTTAAGAGGAAATTTGTGTGTTTGTGTGTACATTTGCATGGAAGGGATTGGAAATTTTGTTGATTTTTGATATTAGGAAGAAAGATTTGCGTGCAAGTTTGTGTTAGTGTGTAGATTTGCATGGGAGGGATTGGAACTTTTGTTGATTTTTGATATTAAAAAGAAATGTGTGTGTGTGTGTCTTTGCATGTGAGAGATTGGAAATTTTTATTTTTGAGATTTAGAAGAAATGTGTTTGTGTTTGTGCATATGAGGGATTGATTTCTTTTCTTTTTTTTTTTTTTTTGTTGAGATTTTCTATATCTTGGCTAGCTAACAGAAATTTGGTGGGAAAACTTGAAGTAATTCCTGGTTTTTATGTGTGGTTGAGTTTCTCACTATCTTGAATATGTCTGCTTGAGAGCTGAGGAAATGAGTAGGATTTCTAATTTTGAATCTCTATATATAATTTTTCCTTCTCTTTCTGAGGAAGAAAATTTTGGAGTTAATGACAAATTGAAGTTTCAAATGATGTTTCCTTATGCTTTCTTGGAAATTGAGCAGAGGATAAACTATTAGTAGTTGTTGGGGTTTGGATCCTGGGAAAGGCTAATTCTGTCCACAGGTTCTTTTTGACATTGTTATTGCTTTTGTTGTCGCGGGGCTGGGTCTGGGGAGTATAGCAAAGAGAAATTTTAGGAAACAGAACGTAAATTTGTAGGTGAACTCCTTCTCAATGGTGAGGATCATTTCGCAATATCAAACTAAGCTATTTTTATGAATTTACTGGTGCCTGAGAATGAGAATATGGTTGCTTGTTTAACCATGTGGAACTTGATTATATTAGGTACAATTGGTTCGAATACAATTGAGAGTGCCAGAGTATGGATGGACTACCCAGAAAGTGTTCCATTTTCTCAATTTCTTGGTCAATGGAGGTCTTGTATTTTTTTTTCACGATATCTTCTGTAATTCAGGTTTGGGACTTTATACTAAGTGGAATTTGTTCCTTTTGGCAGTTAGATCATTTATTTTTGTTTTCCGCCGAGATGTTCAGCAATTACAACCAGCGGTTAGGAACAATTTTGTAATGCATTATAGACTTGTTGATTGCTTTCAACTATTTTTAACATTGTAGTTTATCATGCTATATTTGCAGATTTTTCAACATATATTGCTTGATTTGCCAAGTCTTGCTTTCTTCACAACCTATGCGCTGCTGGTTTTGTTCTGGGCAGAAATATATTACCAGGTTAGGTTTGGTTCTGTTGACTTGTTTTCGCAGATTTGAAGATCATGAATTGGTGTAATTTTGTGGCTGGCATCCATACTTGGCAGGCACGTGCTGTACCTACTGATGGGCTCAGGCTGAGTTTCTTTACAATTAATGGGTTTGTGTATGCCACTCAGGTGAACATTTTTTGCATATTGATGTCAACAAAGCAGAGAATAGATATGTTTTTGAAAATTATATCCTCATCTTCAGTTTTTTTTTCTTTTTTTATGACATTTTTCTTCTTTTCCATCCTTTCTGCACGAATTATTGGATGCCTCAATACAATGTACAGAATAAAAAGCAATGATCCACTTAATTTCAATCACCGAGTGGCAGTTGTAGTGAAAGGAACCTACTTGGCTAACATGTAAATAGGGCAGTTAAGATGGCTTGAATGGGTTCCTTTTTTCTTTTTCCTAGACTGAGATAACTTCCTTTTTTCCGGAAAGGATTTGAAAGCCTCTTGTTGCGGTATAGGCTTTTATAAATCTATGCTCTTCTGTTTATGCTTTTTTTCTTATTTGAAAAACAAACGAGTGTGAAGCACATTACCATTTTGGAAGTCACCATATACAATGCTATCAATTAAGAAGTCAAGAATATATGAGAAGCTTGATTCATATTTAGATTTGATGCTATTGAAGCTAGTTTAACGGTTGTGGTTGAGATTCTGCATGACCAATTAACTAATAGCTACTGTTATTGCTGAATCATGTTAGCAAGGCTCCTCCTAGCAGACCACTAACTTCCCAAAACAAAACTGTAGTGAATTACTGGAACTTTCTGATCTGCATCTACGATAGTTGATATGTCTTGTATTCATAGTGATTGATAATAAAACCAACATGAATTCACTAGGATCAAATGTTTTTTGTCATGATTTAAGATAAATATTTGTCTGCCATATTTGCTTTTATAAAGCAAATCACCACATTACAGGCATAGATCAGTGTTACTGTGAGTGTGATAGGTGGATTAATTTTAGCAACTTCACCACATGTGCTATGAGAGCGAGCACCTTCTCTTGAGATAAATGCATGATGAAGGAGGGACGATTGTGCACTAGCAGTTTGAGTAGCCACATTTAAGCAGCAGCACCAAAAGCAATGGAAGTCTTGAAAGTCTTAAGAACTTAGGGCTGAAGAAAACGAAATAGGCTTCTAGGGACAAGGTTAGTATGTGTCAAAGGAGTTGGATGGCTAGGGGCTAACAATAAAATAAAAAAGGAGTCTTTTCCAGCATTTTGACCTATAAATGGCTGTCTGGTGGGTCTGGATCGTTCGAACTTGTTAAGAGAGACGATTGAGCTTGATGAAATAGGAAATTTGGGCTTGACAGGAAAGGATAGCATCTGTGGTTGCAGGTTCAGGATGCAGATATTGATGAAGAAGAGAGCAAGAGAAAGGGGTGATAGAACCCTAAAGTAATACTTAGGTTCTTAGGGCTCACATGTTAGAGATGATGCAGACATAAGAAATGTTTTTAAAATATTTCATCATCTAATATGCAAAACTATGCTAATACATCACGTACATATAAGTGATAAAGGCTTGACTGCGTAGTGTACTAAGCTGACCATTTAGAACAATGTCCTGACTAAATGGACTCACACTACATAAATAACAAAGTGGAAAAACCCAAAAAGCCAATGCACTCCTACAACCCAAGAAAAAATGGCCATAATTCTCTTAACTTCAATATCACATGAGAAACAACTACTAACTTAGAGAATTGCTTTCGCAAGTTCTATGTTAGATTTTACCAAATCAGGATTTCCATTCCCTTGTAAGGTTTTCTGAATCTTGCTTTCATTCTCATTTTTGCATCAATACTTTAGTTGATTTAGGCCTTCAAAAGCTTCCTTCAGCTTGTTTACAACCTTTTTTGGAACAATCAAGTCACTCTGGTCATTCAATTTTTCTCCTTCCACAGATCAATCGTCCCCCCAAGTCAGGGGGATACATGATAAAAATAAGTCAAATTATATCCGGATATATCATATTTATTTTGAATACCAGTTTTCCTTTTTTGTAAACAATAACCAAGGGTAGACACACAGGAAGACAATTCACACATAGCGTAGGACGAGGGAAAAATTGCAACATTGAGGATTATTAAACAACCCAAAATTAAATAGCCCAAGTGCACAAAAATGAATCCATTTCAAAATTTGAACAAGTACTCGAGTGCTTAGTATCCTAGGAAAAAAAATCAAATATATAATCTAGATTTTAACAATGACTGGAGCAAAGACTTAGACTCCTGAATGAGACAGGCAGCCACTCTAAAGATGCACTCGCGTCATTATCACTCTCTTCGCTATGGTGCGTGTGGTAAATTGTGGAGGAATTTTTGTGTAGATATTTTTCTAAGTTCCCATGTGTGCAGCTTCTATAATAATATACTTAAAGGCTCGTCTAAATTGACCACGAAAGGGAGTAGAAAAAGAATGGTAACTGTCCTGGCCACTCATGAGGAATCATTTTTAGTTTATATCTTGGGAAATCTTACTTCATGTGTTATTCTGAAAATGAATATCTACTTCTTTTCAGCTGTTAGCTTGCAAGTAGGCAACCAATATGCAAAGAAAGATGGGAAATCATTATTAGAGCAGGGGAAGAATTTATTCAAGGGCTAGGTAGTTTATATGTTCAGATTTTAGCTAGTAGTTGAATTTTTTATGTCATTACTTTTTAACTTTTTATGTTTGCGGTATTTTGGTCATTGCAATATTGTGATGACCTTACTGACGCTTGGTGTTAGGTCATATGACTCTTCTAGCTTAAAAGTAGGATTGATTCTTTTATCTTACTTGGTTTTGTAGGTAGGGCTACGAAACAATTTGAACCATTCGAGCTGGGCTCGAGCTTGACTTGTTCAAATTGCAAAATATACCAATCTGATTAGGTTTTCAATCTCCTTTTGTAAGCTCGCCGAATCCAGCTACATGCAGCTCAACATGAGTAGGCTTGCCTCAGCTCTAGTAGGTTGTTAGTTATAACTAATTCTGATTTTAGTGTCAAAAACAACGCCTACTCAAAGGAGGACGCCAAACTTTTCGTCAAATAATATAGACTTCTTTCTTCCTTTTTCCTCTGATAAATTTTTAGAAAGTTTGAAGTTCTAGGGTTTGATTTTGCAGTTGATTATATATATTGTGGAGATTTTGTTGAAAAATTGATTGTTTCAAAATTTACTATTTAGTTCTATAGTTCAATTTTTTGAGATATTTGCTGAGAGATTGAGTTCAATTTTGCTTCAAGTTCAATTTGAATGCTGGCAAGCTTCTGGCAAGCAAAGCTTGAGCAAGAATCTAACCTCGGCAGTCGAGCTTGACTTCAGCTCGAGTTTGGCCAGTTCCAACCCGGCTGAGCTTGAGCATGCTCAAGCCTGGCTTATTTAACATCCCTATTTGAAGGCGTACCTACTGATCCTTGTCTCTAACTATTTAACTTTCAGGTTTTGAGGTCTCTCAGTAAATTTCCCTCTATGATAAGCCTAGAGCTCTTTAATGGTATTTCTAAACCTCAGTTCTTCTCTCCCTTATAGACCCATTTGGAGCCTATGTATACATTGAATCTTTCGTGCTCTAACAGCAGAAGAGACAATAGTGACAAATGGTGGAACCTGTTTTCTTTTGTTTTTCCTTTCTTCTCCTATTTTTCTATGCTTTGGGATGAGTAGAGCACAATAATGATGTATCATTTAGTCTAGAGAATAAGAAGAAAAGAAAAAGGATCTCCATATAATTTCTGTAGATTTGGAAAAATGTTTAAGATAATTTTCTCGGAATATGTCATGTTGTGTTTTAGATGCAGAGGACGATAAAATTGTGTAGTGATGTGATATAAGACTTTTATGAGGGGGCTATGACTACAATAAGATTAACTGCAAGTGAAATCATTGAATTTTAGTGATGATGAGAATATGATTGAATCTAGGTCAGCTTAAGTCATCTTTTATTTTTTTGTAGATGATTGACTAGATACATTCATAATGAGATTCCATTGTGTAGGCTGTCTGATTATATTATTTTAAATGATGAAAATTAACACTAGATTAGGAATAGAAGCTTTAGAATCAAGACAGTCTAATATAATTAGGACTAAAGCTAGATGCATGGAGTGTAATAAATAAAAGCAGGAATAGAAATGGAGAAGAAGTGATTCAAGAAAAAAGATAGAAAAGAGTAAACATTTTCATTATCTAGGCTCAATTAACAAAATTCTGTAAGGCAACCTCCGTGATAGGTGAGCCTTCAGAGTTCAGCCTCAATCGTACTATTAGGTAGCCATTTTGGCATGTGGTACATATATTTATGGGATTTATTGCAGGTTGAGGACTATTCGTCTCTATTTCACCTTTCTGTTTGGCGTGTCTTGGCAATGGAATTCTGTTCTGTAATTTTTTGTTTGTTATCACACACCAATGGTTCTATACTGGATAAACTTTGCAGAGTATTAAATAGTTCTACAGTCAGTTAAGTTTATATTGTGGAAGCATATCACTACTGCATATTTTCACATAGACATTGTGGACCTGATTGGTATTAACATCTACTCTTTCCATTGAATATCTCCCAGATTATTTTGTGGCTGATTATATGGTGGAAACCTACTCGAGTTTTGATCATACTGTCCAAGATGTTCTTTTCAGGTTCTTCTTTCTACGATGTTCATTAAATTACTGTATTATTGGATGAATATTGTGTGCATAACTGTTGTGATGTGCTCCTATATGTGTCGGCAGGTGTATCTTTGTTTGCAGCCCTGGGGTTTCTTCTTTATGGAGGAAGGTAATTTTTCCCTCTTGCTGATTCGGCCGTTAGTGTTGAAGTTCGCAACTCTGATCAATGCAAATGCCTCACACGTCAATCCACATTTTTTTTTGACACCCATATTAGAGCATAGTTGCCAGTTATGTTCAGGAATCTAACTATCCATAGCTCAGCATTTTATGTTGCCATCAACTCATAAGATTTCTCATAAATTGGAAGATTAAATTGCTCCTTCCGGCACGTTCCCCATGCCCAAAGCCAGTGGTTAGACCTTTATAGATTCATGATGTCTCTGGTTCTAATATAAATGCTTCTTTGTTGTGCCAAGAGAAGGGGGCTGTTGTTCAATATTTGATAAACTTTATTCCTTATAGCAAGGGACCGGTTCATGATAAATTCCTTCCTTTTTTTTTTTTTTTGCATTTTTCTTTTTCTTGTTTTTTTTTGCAGGGGTGTGTGTGTGTGTGTGAAGAACTGAGAATTTTGTTCCACAGAAACACATTAGGATAATTGGGGAAAGAATGAGGCATCCTTCTTCAAAGGGAAAAAGCTAAAAAGAAAAAGGAAAAAAAGTTGATTCTTTTTAGGCAGGTTAACAATTTGATTCTTGGTATGGTCTTTCCCATTATTATGTAGTCCCTTTGCTAGACTGCAACAATGTCAGACACTGAAATGCCATGCGAAATTGCTGCCCATCTGTGATATCACTCAGCATTTTTGTTATTTTTTATTGTTGCATATTTTAAGTGGGTGCTTTCAATTAGTTATTTGTATGTTGCTGTGGGAGATGTTTTCAAAGGTCACTAGTTTTCTACCAAGAGGATCTAAGATTTGGAACATAACCTTCTAAGAAAGACCTGTTCTTAGAGCATTGTGATGATGTATCCTGTTTTAAATCGTTGAGACAACATTGTCTTTGCCTTCATTAGTAGTTTGCTGGAGCTGTACCTTCTCTGAGACTTTCAGGGAAGGACCGTCTCCATATTATGTTAAAGCTTTTTGGTGTATTTTATCATGCAAGTTCCTGTTTTAAACATTCTTTGTCTTTCCTGTAAGACATCAAAATTTGTTGGTTGATTATATATCCATTCTTGATGGACATAGCTGCTGATTTATTTGCTTTACTTAGAGGTTTTACATTCTAGATATGTTATTGTCTCTCTCGTCTGGGCCCAGATGCGGATTTCTTGGTAGAGTAGCACAATTATTTTATTAACTGTTTGCTCTAGCCCTAACAACGCCTTCTCTTTTCTCCCTTCCCACCCCCCTCACTCCAAAAGACAACCACAACCTCATGGGGAACAAAGGATTTGGATGAAGCTTGGAATTGTAGCAGTTCCGAATTGAATTAATTTGGGATTATTGTTACAATTTGGGGTCGTTGCACCTAGATCGTGAGTTGTTTGGGGTTGAGCTATTTCTTAACTGTTGGTAGAACCTGGAAATCAGTGTGATTGATTGGCTTTGTACTTTTTGAACCCATAAACTTTCTGATTTAGCTGGAATATAAAGCCAACCCATCACAATTTATTGTCGTTGGTTTAATCTGTTTTTGGTTTGAGCTATTCATTTGCATTCCTAGATGTTTTGTGTAAGGTGTGGTATCCTATAATATATATTCCTGTGAACTCACATTTTTGTGCTTCCTTACCTCTTATTGTCATCTTTATGCAGGCTCTTCTTAATGTTGCAGCGCTTTCCTGTGGAATCAAAAGGGAGGCGCAAGAAGCTACAGGAGGTATATCTTTCTTAAACTTTATTTGTGTTTTTTTTTTTTTGACTGATTTTCCATGCTTGTTTATTAATTGTTTCTTTGTATTTTGGTTTCCTCAGGTGGGCTATGTAACTACCATATGCTTTTCATGCTTCCTTATTAGAGGCATTATGGTGAGTCCATTTGTGTTCCCCACAAATGCTTTCTGCTGCTTGGCCTTTGTGAATGCATTTTTTAATGTATGCTAAATCTGAGTTACAAGGATGGCTGGGTTAATGCTAGTATGAATTGCAAATCTATTTTGGACTACAATATTTATTGGTGTTGTGCTGAAGACAGCATGCATGTTTGTGATTGCTAAGCAGTACCATGATCATGATATATTGTTACTGTTAATTGATCAGTTCCATGTCACCTTGTGCTTTTTGATTCACATTTACATTTGATAAACACATTGCTGCTGAAGCACATGGTGAGGGTTTTGCTGCCTCGTGATGTAATTAATCTGATATTTGTCTCTATATAATGTGATCATGCTACAGATGTGCTTTAATGCATTTGATAAGGCTGCAGACCTTGATGTTTTGGATCATCCTCTTCTGAACTTTGCATATTACCTGGTATGTTTCTTTTACATCGCCGAATTTTGATATTTATGCATGTACAATAAAATGATGGCAATAACACCGATGCTTGTGCATGTAATGGCTTGAGGAAAAATGGTGGTTGAAAGACAAAGTTTAGGTGTCTATATGTTAACTTATTGAAGTTCTTTTAATTACATTTTTTTGAAATATGTGCCTCAGCTAATAGTGTTTTTCAAGAGTATGGTTGTAAGGCTGTTGACGTGGTTGTTATTTGGTAGATGATTCGTCATGCTTTCAAGGAAGAATTCATTTTTTTCATACTCTGTTCCATGTCATGTGGATTTTTTTGGTTATCTTCTGAAGAGGAAACAATGGGTATATTGATGGTATACTCATTCCTTTTGTGTGACATGGACACAAGGTGTGAAGACTGTGAATAACTTAAAATGCCTATGGTAGATATCCCGTGTTCCTGGTTGTGTGATGATGTGTTTCTTCTTAACCCTGAACAATTATTTTCCTTCTTGGCTGATGACATTCCCTAGGGGTATTAAATACTTCTGGCTAGTGAGTTGGTGACATTCTATTTAGTGATACTGACAATGATTTATACTTTTCCTCTCCTCAACAGGTGGTGGAGATATTACCTTCTTCTCTTGTCCTTTTCATTTTGAGGAAGTTGCCGCCAAGGCGTGGAATCACACAATATCACCCTATTCGCTGACAGGACTAGTGATGATATATATGATGGAGAGTAAATATCCAAACATGGAGTAATCACAAGTTGGCTGTTTTGATGCTGATTTCCCAAAACAAGTAAGGGAAAAAGAGAATTGCCACTTTTGCATGCAGTGACGAGCTAATCTCAGGGACTCCGAAATGCCAGTTCGTTCTCGCACGGGGATTGTAGTTTTGTTGAATAGAAGCAATTCTCAAGGATTGTGAAAAAATGTTGAGCATTCAGTATAATAGTCTGCTTTTTTTTTTTTTTTTGGTTTATTATATGGTAATTTTTGCTTTTCTTTGGTGCAATGCTGCCGCGGAGAGTGACCTTTACCAGTAAAAAGAAAATAGATAGACAAGAATCTCCTGGATTCTCCCTGGCCAGTGGACTGATTTTTTTTTTTGGTATTAATGTTGTGTTAGCAACAAGTGATTCATAACTCCCGTAGGCAACCATCAAAAAATAAATTGAAGGTGAAAAGAAAAGAGATTTTACTTGGGAATTTGATTTTCTTGGCACAAGTTTAGAGCTTGAGTTTGAGGTTCTGCATGCATGTTCATGATTATTTTTTCCTTTTACTTCTAATACTCATCTCGTTTTTCATTCACGACTTTGTGTTATAGATTCTTTTTCGATTCTTCCTTGAATCTTCCACTCGTTCCTTTTCTTCCTCGACTTGGAATGAAAATCAAATCAGAAAAGTTTGAGTGGTCAAAAATGTTAACGAGAGAATTTCCTATAAAAGTTTCTTCCTGATGATTTACGTATTAATCTTTTACATATGAATGAAAGGATACACAACAACAACAATGACGACTGCTGCAAATTTCTCAAGTTATAAACAGTTGTATACTGTAAAGAAGGCCCGTTGACAGATTAGCATAGAGAAGCATACCTTGTTGAAAGAACTTCTTGCTACTTAGCAACTTGTTGACAGATTTGATGAACTGATCGGGTACTGCAACATATGCAGAGAAATGGAGCTGTGTTTGAAGCGAAAATGCCGTGAGATATGGAGATGAGGGTGTGGGTGGAGAATTGTCTGGTGTTTGTGGTGGACTGGCTTGGCTTGGCTGTCTATTCAATCACTCGATCAACCAGTCTTGGTGCATTTCTTTGTGGCATTTTTTACCGTTTGGTTTTGCATTTGAGGTCTCAAATATCAAGGTTGTTTGCTTCACTGCGTGATATTGGCGGGATATTGAGCTGGTAAGCTTAGGAGAACAAGCTGTTTTGATTTCGGGTTCAAGGGTGCACTGTTAGTCATTGATTTGGAGGACAACGAAAGGGAGTTGTCTATCGAACTGAAAAAAAAACAATTGGTATCATACCTTCATTTTGTGGATATTTTTATCACCATTGAATAATAAAAACACCCACAAGAATGATAAATCATCTATAAGAATAATAATTTCTTTTATATTAAAGAAAATTGATAAAAATAATTATCACAACAATAATAAAGACGCACATAACGGTGGTAAAAATCTCTAGTGTAGTAAATTATCCACAAACATAATTAATTTTTCGGTTGTAAAATGACATATAAAAATTGTAAAAACACCGATGGGAAGCTAAGAAATTGTAAAAACACCGACAAGGGTTTTAAAGAGCTCCCTAGTTCTACCCTAAATATCTTCTTTTTTGGAACCTGGGCTCGTAAGTGTCTTCTCCATCCCACAAACCATTGAGATAGAAGATATGGAGGCGAGAAGGACAATGGCGAAGGGGATCCCTAACCCAATAGAACCTGTGGTAGCTCCCATGGACCTTGCCACGGGCTTCACTAGAGCCAAAGGGGTGGCGGTGCTATTGAGACATCTGGAGGTGAGGCCATCACTGGAGGAGCCATTGTCAAAGACAGCAGGGGTAGCAAAGGTGGAGGCGATCTGGGGGCCAGGCACGCAGACGATGTCGAAGATGGCCCTAGTGGCGCCAAATGCGTGGAAGATGACGCCAGAAGTGGCCTGGGTGGCGCCATGGGCTTGGGCGACGCCGAAAAAAATGGAGAACAAGAATTATGTGGTAGGTGGCCCCCTATGTGCTGGCGATGGGCTGGGTGGCACCCCAAGTGTTGGCGATGGGCTGGGTGGCGCTGGCGATACTTCAGGCGTTGGTGTAAGTGCATGCAGAGTTCTGGGTTGTGGCCCAGACAAACGGAGCTCTGGCAATAGGCTGTTAGGCACCCATGGGGAGTATCAGGTAGGCATGCTGAGCAGCCAAGGTAGCGTCCTGGGCTTTAACCAGGGAGGGGGAGTGTGATGCCTTTCAAATAGGTAAGGTGAATCCTCTCACCCATTTATTCTTTACTTACTGCGACACTACCTTGACGTTGGTATTCTCTTGACATTGACATTGCTTTGACATTGGCTCTGATTTTGGTAGGCACCCACTTTGACAGAGGCATGAAGAAGGGTACCAGTCCGGATTCACAGCGACGCAAGGGAACTGCTGACAGTGACGGTTTCAAAGTATCCTCCATTTTCAACTCCATAGATTTTGACAGTAGTATTGTCAATATTGTCTCATCTTTCCATATTCCTCCCGCTATCCTGCGCCATCGGGCCGAAGGGGATAAGCCTGCGTGTTGCAACTCTTCTAGCGAGATGGTTTTTAATGAGGATGTCCTGGAGACGGGATTGAGATTTCCCATTCCTGGGTCCATTTGTCGTATTTTGGGTCTCTTATTACTTACCCCGGGGAAGTTAACCCAGAATGGCTGGAGGGTAATCTTGACGTTCTTTTCGCTATGGCAGTTGGTTCATGGCAAAGGTGCTTCTTCCTTTTTTGAGGAGTTCTTGGTTTCTTGCGTGCTCCTAGATAATCCTACTCCTCATCAAGGATGGTACCGTTTCACTCCGAGGTCTGATAAGTTTATTATTGGACTACCTTCAAAATTTCATAGTTGAAAATCTAGGTTTTTCTTTGTTGGAGGTGAGTGGACCACTGAGTAAGATCGTGATTTAGTGCCTTCAAGGTGGGACACTACTCTGAGGACCAAGCTAGGTAAGGGTTTTACCTTTACTTTTATGTTTGACTACCATATCCTTATATTCACCGCATGTTTGGTTCCTTTGCAGCTCCACCCATGTTATATGTGGAGCATGAGAGTAGGCTCCAGGTCATGTGAGATCATCCTATCAAGGAGTTCACAGCTCTTACGTCTGCGGCAGGTCATCCCAGAACCTCGCCCAGGCAAAAAAGGAAAGGTATTTGATCATTCCAATAAACTTGGATAATTGTAATATTGTAGATTCTTTTTCTTATACCAATTCCATAGGTATCACTATTGATAGAGCGATGTTGGAGGCTCTCTGTGCTTCTAGGGTCACGTTTTCCCATTCTCTCAAGAGGGAAAAAGCCAATGCCCCCAATGTCTCTCGGCGGTCCGAAGGCCATACTATATCCTGGGAGGTTAGGTCAGAGGGTGCCCCCACTCTTTCTCAGCACACAGCTTCTTCGAGTGTTGGGGTTAGTTCGACCACTTCTTTGGAGGTTGAGACTTGTGTGTGACCCTTTTTTGGGGCGAGAGCTCCACTTAGTTGTCCAGCTTTTAGCAATGGCTTGGTGTCCATACTACAAGACATGAACCTGGCCAAGGAGCGGCTTTTGAGGTTTATGATGGTCTCGGATATAGAGAGGTCGGTTCTAGGGGTTCAGAAGGCATTATTGACACTGCGATTTAGGGGTTTGCTATGGTATGCCTTCCTCATTTCTAGATTTCATTTATGTGTTTTGCCTTTTCTTTCATGTTCTGCCTTCTAAATGTTTGTAGGTGACTGTTGCTTTTCCATGCCTTTTTTCAAAGACAATTAAGTTTGGAGAGGCATCAAGGGATCTGGCAAAAGAGAGGCATGCACAAGAGGTTGCTGAGGAGCAGTTGAGGCTAGAAAGTTAGGCATGAGAGGCTGTTGAGGAGAAATTGAGGCTAGCTCACAAGAGAGATAAGATTTTGGCATCTCACGAGATGGCTGCGAAGCTGGAAGCTGATACAGAGGGTGCCTGGACAAGAGCAGAGTCAGAGGCCCGAGCATCCCACGAATGAGCCGCAAGTGCTGAGACTGAGCTTTGAGTAGCTCAGGAGAGGGTTGTCATGACAAAGGTTGACCTACGAGTAGCTCATGAGAGAACCACCAGGGCAGACACTCACTCCATTGAGATGGAGAGAAGGAGGGAGGCTACTGAGAGAGCAGTTGCAGACGCTTTTATTGATGGTTATGAGGAGTTGAAGGGGAAGGCCTCAGTAGCTTTCGCTGCCATTGACTTTTTTGGCTTCGTCCCATATAAGGCACCAAGGACTGATAATGATGGAGAAAACTTTGATGAGAGTGGATCAGGGAGTAGTGAGTGATGTCAGAAGTATGACCAACTTTTATCCTTTTGTCTCTCTTTTTGTTGTTAGGTCATGTTCTAACTTTTGTAAATTGTTTACAAACTTCTACGGAATGAAAAGATATCTCTAGAGAAAATAACTCTTGCAAAGTTTTCTTTCATAATTTAAAGTAGATAACAAAGAGAATTGACTAAAGTGACAAAAGACAAATTAAATGATAGTTACTGACTTGTACCCCGCTATTGATAATACTTTTTCAAATGTTTCATGTTCCATGGATAGGCCAGGGCTTTTCCCTCAGAGTTTTGGATTTTGTAGATGTCTGGTCTTCCAACTTCTATCACCATGTAGGGTCTTTCGCAATTAGGGCTTAACTTCCCTTCCCGAGAGTCCTTGGTAGATAGGATGACTTTTTTTGAGGACTAGGTCCCCAAACAAGAAGAACGAGGCTTCACCCTCAAGTTGTAGTATTTGGTCATGCAGCTCTTGTACTCCGCATTCCTGAGCATGGTCATCTCCCTTTCCTCTTCTATCAAGTCGAGATTGATGCAGAGGCTTTCTCCATTAGTGGCAAGGTCATGGTTTTGGACCCTAAGAGAGTGTATCCCAAGCTTGACTGGTACAACCGCCTTTGTCCCATAGACTAAGGAGAAAGGGGTCTCACCCATAGGGCTTCTTGGCGTTGTCTAGTAAGCCTATAGTACTCCTGGGAGCTCGTCCACCCATCGCCCTTTGGCGCTTTCTAGCCTAGTCTTCAGGGTGCGGAGGATCGTTCTACTGGTGACCTCTGCCTGCCCGTTCACCTATGGATTGGCTGGGCTAGAGTGAGGTTGCTTGATCTGTAGGTCTGCACAGAAGTTATTAAGGAGTTTGTTGTCAAACTACTTAGCATTATCACTTACTATTGCATGAGGTACTCTAAAAAGACATACTATGTTCTTGCAAATGAAATCCTTCACTTTCTGGTCTATTATTCTGGCTAAGGACTCAGCTTCTACCCATTTTGTGAAGTAGTCAATGGCTATTACCACAAATTTGTATTGGCCCCAAATTATGGGTAGAGGGCCTAAGATTTCGATCCCCCACATAGAGAAATGCCATAACTCAAGATGGTAGTGAGCTCTTCTGGTGGTTGTATTGGTATTGTTGCAAAGCGTTAGCATTTGTCACACTTCCTTACAAAAATTATGGGTGTCTTTGATAATGCTAGGCCAATAGTAGCCTTGCCTCACTACCTTGTGAGCTAGTACGCGCCCTCTTGAGTGATTTCCACTTATTCCCTAGTGGATTTCCCTTATGGCGTAATCGACTTCCTTGGGAAAGAGGCAGCGGAGTAGAGGCAGTGAGTTACTTCTCTTGTAAATGGTGTCATGCAAGATGACGTACGTAGATGTTTTCATTCTCAAATTCTTGGCTATTACTGGATCCTCTGGGAGAGCCCTTTTTCAAGATAGACTCAGATAAGTGTCATCTAATTGGCCCTGGAGGATGCATAGTTAACATCGTCCTCCTCTACCTTGAGGCTGCTTGGCTCAAACTAGTGGCCCGTTAATGCGGGGCACATTAGTATATTTTTAGATGCGAACTTGGCAAGCGCATCTACAAATGGCGTTCTTCTTCCTGGACACATGTTAGATTTAGAAGTGGTTGAAATTTTTTAGCAAAGCTTGGACAACTGACAGGTATTCTTGCATCTTTTCCTACTTTGCTTCAACGTCTCCTTTTACCTGGTTAACTATCATCTGGGAATTGCTATAAATCGTCAGGCAGAGGGCTTCCATCTCAATTGTGAGTTTCAAGCCTAATATGAGGGCCTCATATTTTTCTTGGTTGTTTGATGGCGCTAAATGGGGGAGACAACATACTTGAGTGGAGTGCCATAGAGGCTGATCAGCATTAGTACTACGCCATCGCCCTCACTAGTAAAGGATCCATCTACGTACAGTCTCCAATATGCTATTATGCCAGTAGGTGACGTCTGCTTAGGAGTGGCAGGGCATTCAAGTAGGAGTGCGGTAGGCTGGGGTATGGGCAACGAGGGTGCCGAGGACTCTGGAGGAATAGGTGAAAGGGAACTGGGCGCCTAGTTCTCTAAGGATGGAGCCTAGGCTTACCTCCCAGGGAGTTGTGGTGGTGTGCACTAGGCAGGTGAGCGTAGGGGTGCATGGCACTCCTTTCTGGGAGTCTTCTTCGGGTGGTGTAAATTCGGTGACAAAGTCCGCAATTGCTTGCACTTTTATGGCTGCCCTCGGCAAGTACTACACGTCGAACTTGTCAAATCGACGACCCATTTGAGGAGCCGACCCGACACATCTGGCTTTCCTAGGATTCCCTAGAGTGGTTGATCTATGACAACCATAAATGGTGTGGCTCTAAAAATAATAACGTAGGTGCCTGTCGGTAGTGAAAAGTGCAAGGACCAACTTTTTCAATTCAGAGTATATCATTTTCGCTCCTCGATACGCCCTACTTACATAGTACATTGGCCTTTGGACTCCTTTATCTTCCCTGACAAGGACAGAGCTCTAAGAAGAGGACAAGGAGGAGAGGTAAAGCTACAAGGTTTCTCTTGTTACAGCATGAGAAAGCAAGTGGGCATAACAAGATAGACCTTTAACTTTTGGAAGGCCTCCTCTGCGTCCGTTCCCCACTAAAAAGACTTGTGAATAATTTTAAAGAAAGGTAGACATTTTTCGACTGAGTTTGAGACAAGCCTATTAAGGGTTGTTATTCTTCCGTTAAGGCACTGGACCTCCTTCACAAAAGCTAGGGATCTCATCTCCAGAATAACTCTGATTTTATCTAGATTGGCCTTAGTGCCCTTTTGTTAACCATAAAGCCTAGGAACTTATCTGAGCTAACGTCCAAGGTGTACTTTTCAAGATTTAGCTTCATCTTGTAGGCTTTCAGGATTTACCAACATATCATCCACATAGACCTCCATGGTCTTCCTATTCCGTGCCTCGAACATCTTGTTCACAAGGCATTGGTATGTGGTTTCAGCATTTTTGAGTCTGAAACGTATGACCCTATAACAATAGGTTCCTTTCGGGGGTGATGAATGAGGTTTTCTCTTGTTTAGGTGGAAACATGCTTATCTAATTATACCTAGAATAAGCATCCAGAAAGCTTAGTAACTCATGTTCAACAGTAGCATCGACAAGAATATCAATGTGTGGTAGGGGTAGCTATATTTGGGATAGGCTTTGTTGAGCTTAGTGAAGTCCACACAAAGGCGCCATTTTTCACTGGCTTTTGTTACCATCACTATATTTGATAGCCAAATTAGATGGGCTACCACCCTTGCTGATCCGTTTGTCAGCAGCTTTCCCACCTCTTCTTCCATCGCCTTGGCTCTCTCCGTGCATAAGCTTCTCAACTTTTGTCAGACTTGCTTGTGCCTGGGATCCATGTTGAACTGGTGGGTGGCGACCTTAGGATCAATGCCCTCCAAATCTTCATGGGACCAGGCGAACACATCCATGTTACTCCTAAGGAAGTCTATGAGGTGGGTGGCTCGCTCCTAGGAAAGTGAGGAGCCAATATAAATTCTTCTTTATGAAAGGCTCTCGTCCAACTCTACTAGCTCAAGTTCTTCTACTGGTTCTCCTCTCTCTAGTGCTGTCATCCAGAGGATCAAGCACTTCCACTTGGAGGGTCTCCTAAGGCTTCCTAGCCCTTATAGAAACCACATAGCATTCTCTGGTAGATACTTGGTCTCCTTTGACTTCTTCGATCCCACTAGGGATTGAGAAACAAAGGAGAAGATGGTTGGTGGACAACACTACTCTTAAGGTGTTGAGTGTAAGGCGTCCAAGGATAATGTTGTAGGCAGAGAGACAATCCAACACTATGAAGATCACCATGATGACGGAACTTCTTGGTGTTGTTCCCGCTGTGACTAGTATGGTGATGGAATCTAGAGGATAAGTCCTTTCACCCAAAAATTCGATGAAGGGCGTCCTAATGAGCTTTAATCTTTCTCTGCCTAGATGGAGGTTGTCATAGCCTATAGCGAACATGATATCGACGGAGCTATCGTTGTCCACCAGAATTCTCTTAACTTGGTAGTTGGCTACTATAATGGTTAAGACTAGAAGGTCATTATGAGGGAATAGGATCCCCTCAAGGTTCCTGTTTGAGAACAAGATGGCATCTTCTTCCCCGTATTGGGGTGTTTTCATCGAGCGAGGATCATTTGACTCTGCCTATCTAGCTCTCTTGGCATGTGTTTTCTTGACTAAGTTAAAGTCACATCCTCCTCCTAATCTTGTGGAGATCATTTGGATTTCTCTGAGGGGCTGTTGGCGCTTATGTTATCTTGGTTCTTGTCAGGCAGCGGGGCTTGTCCTTTGCTAACAGCGTATTGCCGTAACTGACCATGCTGAATGAGTTCCTTGATCTGCCTTTTAAGCTCAAAACAGTCATCAATGTTGTGGTTGTGGTCGCAGTGGAAGCGGTAGTACTTGTTTGGGTTCCTACAGTTCGGGGCAGACTTCATCTTTCCTAGCCAACGTAGCATAGGGTCCTCTGTATATGGAACATGATATGCTCCATCGAAGCATTGAGTGGTGTAAAGTCTTGTCACTCTCTCAGAGGTGCAGGACCAAGGCAGTCCTGGATGGAGACTCTCTCCATCATTGTTCTCTTGTTCTCTACTTCTCTCTTGTCCTCGCGAATGTCTTTTCTTTTTTCACTCCCGCGGGAGGACTCACCTCATCTGATCTTAGCGATGTCCTCGACATTCAGGTATTTCTATGCCCTTGACAGCAACTTGGGCATGCTAGATGGTGGCTTCTTCACGATGAAGAACATAAAATTCGAAGAGCGTAGACCTATAATAAAGGCGACCATGGTTATCTTGTCGTCTGGTTCCTCGATCTGGAGGATCTCCTTGTTAAAATGAGTGAGGTAACTCTTTAGGCTTTCATTCCGATCTTGTTTTATGGTGAGCAGGTGGGTAACTGGCTTTTGGTGTCGGCGTCCTCTACAAAAGAGTGGATGGAAGATGGCTTGAGCTTAGCAAACTATTGGCATGCAGATCCCTTGAGGGTAGTAGGGAATGCATTACACATGATCTCGTCAGGCATATTGTGGAGTTGCATGAGAGACTTGTACATTTAAAGGTGATTGAGGGGATCCTTAGTACCATCAAAGACCTCCATGGTAGGCATCTTGAATTTTGAGGGTAAAGGGTAGCTAACAACATCCACCATAAACGGAGTGTTAGTACGCCTTACCAAATAGTCCACTGTTTCGGGCGCCTGTGAGGGCCTCGCCAAACTGGTTTACACCTCCTTAATTTTTTGATCCCATTGGTGAGGGATATCCTCAGTCGGGTTGTGGTAGTAGCTCTTATAATCCAGATACTGGTTCTCTCTCTCATCCTCCTGCCCAAGAAGGTCAGCAACGTATGAGGGTGGAGCAGGCACATGAGAAAGAGAAGCATGTGGGGGTGCTTGGGGAATGAGGAGGGACTCCCAGATAGGGGGCGCCCGGGCATTGCATGGGAGTGCCTTGGTGTTTGGCGCCACGCTGGGGGGCGCCTTGGCGCCCTAAGTGGAGAGGTTGTGGGACTTCTCTAGCTAGAGGGAGTGTTGCTCCTCTTGCGAGTTAGGGGCCCACACCTCTTGAGGCGAGCATTAGTTTGAAGATTTGTTGGTGTTGACTCATCAGCAGCTGCATGGTCTCCAAAAGTTGTTACCCGATCACAGGGTTTGCCGCAGTGAAGGGTTCCGCTGATGAAAGTAGAGGCGGAACCTTCTCCCAACAAGCTAGGTCGTTATCCTCCTGTTGTTGATTCATCGATTTGGCATTGATTGTCATGGATTTGAAAGAAAATAGAAAAGTAGTAGAAAACTTAATTGCTTCCCACATACATCTCCAAATTGATGATGCATAAATTAGACTATACACAATCAAACAGTCAAGTATATGATACAGGGTAATTAATAGAGCAATTAATAGCAAAATACAAAGATTGAGTGGTTGGGCTTAGGTGACCAAACCACTGGAGGCGGCGATGGTGACTAGAAAAATTTATTAATGAAAGAATAAAGTAATAGGTGGGAGATAGAAGGAAAGCTTTGGGTGTAGTGTATGAGAGATAGCTGTGTGAGAGATGTGCCCCTCATGTGTAGGAGGCTTATATTTTATAGGTACAGAGTCTTAGTGGAGGCGGTGGTCATAGAGGGTAGGTTACTAGTCTTTCGGAGAGGATAACTATAACTAAAGATATGTACAATTAAGGATAGGTGTAATTTTCAAAAGTGATTATACCGATAATTGTTCCCTACGTGCGTTAATCTTTCTGAATCTCTTGAACTTCAAACTAGACTGAGACCATGAGTTAAACTTGGCTTGCCTTCTTAGCTATTTGGGCTTGTCCCATCAATCAGGTCTGTCCAGTAAGATCTTGGCTCATCACATATTCTAATTTGGTAGAACAAACACATGACTCATATACTGCGACTTGATAATGATGACCCCTCTGAATTGTCCATGATGTCTCCAAATTAACTGCGAGCCAAGAAAAACTTTATTTCTAAATGAAACATGAATTGATACAATTCAATTTGAGTATTACGAGTGACCTATATTGTAAACCACCTATATTGTAAACCATGCTCGACTCTTGTCAGAAGTAGAAAAGCTGTCCTTCGTTTGTTCGGAAAACCACGTGAAGGGCGCTAATAATGCTTCTTCAGACTTCCAAAAACTAGTCCTTCTTGGTGTTTTTATTGTGCTCATTTGAGTATCGTATTGTAGAAAAATGGATTATATTAGGTAACATAAAAGTTGTTTAATCATATGAGGGTTGTTGTGATCATACGAGGGGGTTGTTTGGTTTTGCTGAATACAAACGCAGTCTTTTGATTAGCTCCAAGTAAAGAGTTTCCCTTCAATTCCCACGACGGCAAACCTAAATAAAAAATAGCTGTTTTTTATCAAGTTATTGGGAGAATCACATTTTGTACTCCAAAAGATTTAAAATTTTATGTTGAACCCTCAAAGATTAGATTTTTTTTTTTGTCCACCTCAATGGAGAATAAACAACGGAAGTTAACAAAAGAATCACATTGTAATATTCTAAACTCTTTCAAGGTACAAAATATAATTTGCCCCAAGTTATTTGACTATATTCGAGAATTTTTTGTGAGATTCTTTGATATTAAGCGAGTTTGATAAATTTAACGACATATAAAATTAATGCGATTAGAATTGATAGAATCTAGCAAATCTACGTGTGACTTTAACAATTAGAGATTTGAGTTGGAAAAACCTCTATTTTCCTTTGTTTAGATTGTTAGTCATTGGAAGTAGACTCTTTGATATTAAGCGAGTATGAAACCCTGGAAGAGAAGCTCAAGAATTTAAACAAGAAATGAATGGTGTTTTGGAGTTCTTTCTTCGTGTGATAATTGTGTAGCAGAAAACAGAGAAAAGGGTAAAATCATAGTAGAGAAATTTTAAATAAGTCCTATTTTTTGTTATAAAAAATTATTAAATCTTAAAATATTTTTATTAGGCAAATGTAATCTTGCTTTTGACAGTTTATTCTTCAAAAATCCTAAATGCATTTTATTCCTTATTTACCCATTTCCTTTAAATCACCAAAATATCATTTAAGTTTGAGTCACCATTTGCTCTACCAGTGGATCAAATTAATCTAATCTGATTTAAAAACTCTTATCTAAATTCACTCTAAACATTCAATGGAATTTAAGTTCATAATTTATATCCCAATCCGTTAAACAATAAAACATGATGTGAATTTGTACAATTCAATTGAAGATAATTTAATAAATTACACTTGCATTTCTAACTCAATTTTATGAAATAATTATTTAGTTAAATATAAATATGAATAATTCATTTTGAATCTCACTTTGATATTTGAATTTGAATATGTGCAATATATCTATATTTACTATCTATACTACTAATAAAAGAAAACTAATGAGAAAAACTTTTAATTTTCTATTCTACCCCTACTTAATCATATAAAGACAATTATATCCTATTTTTCACTTTAACTCCCAAACCCTTCCTTTTCTAGGAGTAAATATTTGCAATTACAAGTGCAATGAATATATATTATTACTTATAGGAAGACCTTTCATATTCATAACATCATAGAAAATTAAAAAACAATATAAGAATAACATTGCTCTCATTCCAAACCCTAACATTTCAAACAATAGAGAAATCTTCAATCTTTAAAAGATAAAATTGTGCTTTTGAAATTTGTTTACCAAATATTGTATCACAAATGATGTGTTAAGATCTCATACATTAAATGTTTAGAGGAAGTTAGTAGACCCCACTGATATAACCAATTACATTAATTTGTAATACAAAATTTAGTAAATAATTTGGTATGGATAACATTGATCCTCTGTAAAATAATAGAGAATACTGGTATTGGGTTCTTCTTTGTAACTTCTATGGCTCTCTCCACTTTTGTCTTTAGGTTTTATTTTCTTTTGCAAGTTATCATAAATCTTATGAAGTAACACTTGTAAACAATATTGAAAGATGATGAGCTCAAAGTGCAAGAATTCTTGGTTGTTTATATGATTTTCCTTTTTTTTTTTTTTTTTTGTATTAGTGCTTAGCTTCATTTGATGTTGTCTTACTATTAACTGCTGCTTTGATGATATAATATGAGCGTAATCTAGGATTTTAAGAGAATGTGATGTGTTTTGTTCACTATTTAGATTCAATTTTTTTTAATATTTATCTTCTTTTTTGTTTTTATTTAGAAATTTGATTTGTCATGGTTTTTGTGCTTGAAATTGAACTGTTAATTTCTGAAACAACTATACGCAAATTTTACTTTTTAATTAAATTTTCATTCACTTTTATTGAGTTTTAATCTATTTTTTTGTCTTCAATTGACAAACATTTACTATAAGATTGTAACATTTTTCCAATCCAAAGGCAATTTGGGGTGAAAAACTCTATATTCTTGATAGAAATTTTGGCAGTGTTGCCCATAACCATGGTAGAAGCAAAATATTTAAAATATAAATATCATAAACAACCAATAGGTATTTAACAACCTAATGTGTTCCTTTTATATTCTACCTCTTTTATTTTCTAACTTTATACTTATTTTATGCACGCATAAACCACAAATATGGAGATAATCTAGGTACAAAGTAAAAAATAAAATTATAATTCAAAAATGGTTCACGTACAACGTACGTGGACACCAGCTAGTATATATAAAATAATCAAATTAGGTGGAAGAAGGCTTGAGAAGTATTCCCTCCCACTTTATTTTTTTCTTAGAATTTTAATTATTTAATGATCAAACATGATTTTAACCAATTATATTTTAAAACAAGTCTCATACAACTACCGCACTACTTAACTATCACTCATTTATTTTTTATTTTTTAAATATTAGCCATTAATTTATAAATTATTTAAAATATAGTTTTACTACCTTAATTTTTCATAATTTTCTATTTTACTTTTCAAATAGTATGATGAGAAGAAGGATGCCAAGGAGAGAAAAGGATGTGCGCAAATAACGTGCAATGTATATATATATAGATATATCAAATAATTTAGTGGTGAGAGATTTTGGGAAACATTTCCTTCTCATTTTCTAATTGCTTAGAATTTAATTTTTTTTAATTTAACACTTAAGGCTCCCTCCAATCAGAAGTTATCATTTGTCATTTGTAACTATCTCTTAACTCCTAAATAACTAATCACTATTTGTTTAAATTTATTCAAAGAAAATTTACTTTTTACTACCCAAAAACTTTGTATAATTGTATATCTAACTTCTCAAGTGATAAATTTTTTTTTTAAAAAAAAGATAAATAAAAAATAGAAAAACAAACAAAAATTATAATCTTGTGCATCACATGGGGCAAGCTGCTAGTAAGTTATAATGAATTCAAATTTAAAATCATAATTAGATAATTGATAAAAATAACGATCCATTTATGACAAATTAAATTCAAATTTAGATCAAATTCAGGACAAAATTAGATTCATTGACAAACCTAGTGCAGACAATTAGAATTTCTGGTATCTAGTGATTCATAGAAATTATTTTCTAACTACACTAAAATTGAATTTCTAAAATAAAAAGATAAAAATGCAATCTATATTTTCTCTTGTTATTAGTTGAGTCTAGGATTTCATAGGAATAACTTTTTAGAAGTAGAACTTAATTATTCTAAAATAAATATGACAATAATTGATTTTTTTTTTCTTTTTTTTTTTTATCCTAAGGAGGGAATCTCAGATTACCCTGGGCTCCCTTTAGTATCTTGCCTTCAAAAAAGGTACAAGATATTCTGATGGGGAGTTAAGCTCCATATAGTGCTCTGGTCGACTAGCTCCCAGGTTGGCCAAACTGTCGGCACATTTGTTCCTCTCTCTCAGTGTGTGCATTAATTTGATATTAAAACTCTTCGGGATATGCTTGCAGTTATTAACGAGGGCTTTGAAGGGGTGTGTCTCCTCAATGCTTCTAGACAGAAGATGGAACACTTCAGTTGAATCCGTCCCTAAGACACAACTTCCAAGGGTTTCTTGTGCCATCAGTCGTCCAATATGTGCCGCCCAAAGTTCTGCTCTCAAGCTAGTTGTTTGATTGATTTTCGTATAGAATCCTTTAATTTTCGTGCCTCTCTTATACCATATATTCCGTTTGGTATGAATAATAGAAAGTACGAAGAATAAAAAATAAGAGGGATACATTTTCTATCTTTCGATGAAGAAAAATAAGAATGATGTACTTTCTTTCATTTGTGTTTGGTAAGATGGATAAAAAATAAAAGTGATAAAATTTTATTTTTTTTTGTGCTTACTAAGATTATGAGTGATAATCGAATCGTCATGTTAAATTTGTGTCGAGTCATTGCGGGTTCATGTCGAACATTAGTCAAACTAAACTCAACTTATTTTATTAATCTTGTCGTGTCGAGTTAATCTGTTTATTTTCGTACCGTATTCGTGATCGTATTTGTATTGACCCACATAAACTTTGAATAAAAAATTTAATGAAATATTCTATTTTCACTTAATTGAATCTATGATCATACTTTTTCTATAAATTAAAAATTAACTTAAATAAATATAATAATAAGTAATTTTTTTTTAATATTATAATTATGTCGGTGCTTAATTAAAAGTTATAAATAATTAACATTTTATATCTATAATATTAGTTAAACATGTTAATTTCGTATTAACATACAAATGAGAAAATACATAAAGTGTTTATTCTTAAATAAACAGGTTGATGGTGTCAATTTTGAATTTAATGGGTTGAACTAAATACGAGCCGTTTATATTTTGTGTCCGTGTGTTAAGTCATTTTCAAGTTTGTGTAAAGTTATAATCAAGTTTGTATAATAAAATTCTTATCGAATTCGAGTTGTGTCCATCGTGTTGAGTCGAAAATTTTCACCACTAACTAAGATGAGAAAAAATATTTTTTCTTTATTTTATATTTTAAAAAAAAATTATTTTAAATTATTTTAAAAAATATATAAATACATATTTATCATTGTATTTATATATGAAATTAATGTATACATAATATATGTATATATCAAAAGATATATAGACAAATAAGCCAATGGACCTTTGGTCCAATTATACTCTTTACTTTCTTTAAGTCAAGGGTTCCAATCTCTCTCCCAAAGATATATATATATATATAGACAAATAAGATATATTTTAACACAAATAATTAATTTTTTATCTATTTTTCTTCTAATTTTAGAGAGATTGATTTTGATGAGTTGGAAGGAAAGCTCATCAATCCATTTTTCCATCATTCCTATTTTTTTTCCTTACTAAATATGATATTTTATTTATTTCTTTACCTTTCCAATTTCTCATCATTCCACTTTTTCATTACACCAAAGCATTAGTATTTCTCCCACTCCTGTTGTTCCCGGGTTTCCTTTAGAGCATCCGTATGTATTAATTTTGTACCATCCTGCAAGTGGAAAATCCCAACCAATCAGTTTAGGTTGAACAGAAAAAGAGGTTTGATTGTGCTTTCTGAATGCTTCAAAATAATTATGGGCAGCATTCTTGTTTTCCTAGCTACAAAGTAGGCTTCATTTTTGGAATTATCAATACATTCATTGTTTCTATCCAGCAGATGTTCCAAATGATAGACAAAAATAATTGATGGGCCAAGCCCAAAGACCCGGCTCAAATTATAAGCCCTGTCCGAGTTCATAACCTAACTCCATGAGATCCAGCGAATTCAGTCTAATGTGGTCAGTCCAGTCAAGCTCATTAGGTTCAAGGAGCTACATCAGCAGGGTCATCCAAGGCCTCATCCTCACCGCCTTGGAAAAAGTCAATTTTTACCTCTCCCTACACACTTGAGTTAATAAAATACCCGGCGACTTTAGCCATTCAAAGTGGACGTAGGTCACGTCGATCGAACCACTATAAACCTTGTCTTACTTTTGTCTCTATCTCTCACTTATCAATTACTGCATTTTTTACTGTTCAATTGACAGGTGGTGTACAAACTCATTTGTGCATCATTAGTTTGGCGTCGTCTGTGGGAACCGACAAAATTATCACCTAAACATTTTCTTTGCTAAATCAAAGGTGATCACCACCAAATTTATAAATCAGCCTGAAGACAATCTAGCACGAGAGGAAGAGGTTGCTCCTCCACCTGCCAATCCTATCCCAAATGCACAGCAGATGATGGACACAATGCAGTAGCTTGTAGCCCAAAACTAGCAAATTTTGCAACTGATGCTCGGACAACAAGGAAGAGCGCAATCTGGACCTCAAGGAGCTCCCCATCTAGGCACTTCCCATCTGGGCACCCCCACCTTTGGGAGTTCCCTTGGGGGCCCCATGCAAGGGGCCCACCATGAGGGACCTCCAACTTCTCCTCCAGCTCATGTTTCCCATTGTGGAGACCCTCATTTCCAAGAGGATGAGGGTGAAAATCAAAGTATGGAGCATGGGAGCCATATCTATGATAATTCCATAGGATTTTCCAATCACTGGGATGAAAAAATTAAGGAGGTGCAAAATCAATTGGGTGACGTCTTCAATGCCATAAAAACACAGGGACCCGAGACAGTAGACTACCTCGTAGGGCGAACCGACACGTCTTTCAAACCTGAAGTGGCGAACTAACCACTTCCTCAAAAATTCAAGATGTCATCCGCAAAAACCTTTGATGGTACGAAAGATCCACTGGAACACCTCGAAAACTTATAAGACCTTGATGCAGTTGCACAACATCCCCGACGAAATCATGTGCAGAGCCGTTCCTAACCACCTTGAAGGGATTTGCTCGACAATGGTTTATCAAGCTCTCCCCAGGCTCCATTGACTCATTTACTGAGCTGAGCAGGTCCTTCTTGTTGCACTTCATTGGAGGATGTCGCCACCAGAAACCTGCCACCCACCTGCTCAGCATAAAGTAGGATTGAAACGAGAGCCTGAGGGGCTACCTCACTCGTTTTAATAAGGAGGTCCTTCAGGTCAAGGAGCCCGATGATAAGTTCAGCATGATCGCCTTCCTAGGAGAACTCTGGTCATCATGCTTCCTCTTCTTAGTGATGAAGCGTCCACCAAAGAGCATGCTAGAACTGCTAGCGAATGTCCAAAAATACATGAATACTGAGGACATTACCTGGGCCAAACAATGTGACTCTTCCAGAAATAGGGAGAAAAGAAAAGAAAGAGACAGGAACGACAAAAAAGATAACAGTAATAAGCGTAGTAGGACAGAGAGGGTACCTGCTAAAGACCGGCTCGATCCTGCTCCCCAGAGAGATCGACAAGCCTTCACTCCCCTCAATGCTGTTGTTGGGCACATTCTATTATAGATCCAGGATGACCCTGCAATAAAGTGGCCAGGGAGAATGAAGTCTCCATCAAACCGCAAGAACCCGAACAAATATTATCGCTTCCATCGCGGCCATGGTCATGACACTGACGACTGCTATAACTTCAAAAGACAAATTGAGGAGCTCATCTAACAGGGTCATCTACGCCAATATGTTTCTGGTAGGGAACAGGCGCAAGCACCACCTCGTAATCTGGAAGACCCATAGCCCATCATAGAAATTCACACCATCTCTAGAGGGCTTGCAGGAAGAGGAGAATCCCTCTCCGCCATGAAAGCCCATGCCAAAAAAGTGAGGCACGACGACGATTTGTGCCCTATTCAAGGCGCCCAAGCGCAGAAACAATGAGTTCATATTCTTCTCAAACAAGGACTTAGAAGGAATTCAGCATCCCTGTGACGACCCTATGGTGCTCACCATGATCGTTGCCAACTTCAAGGTGCGAAGAGTTCTCGTGGACAGCGGCAGCTCTGCGGATATCTTGTTCTTAGAGGCTTATGACAAGCTCAACTTAGGTAGAGAAAGATTGCAGCCCATCAGGTCGCCCCTCATTGGGTTTTTAGGGAAGAAGGTGTATCCCCTAGGGTCCATCACCTTACCAGTCACTACTGACACAGCACCCCGAAGCTCCACAGTCATGGTCAACTTCTTGGTCATAGACTGCCCTTCGACCTACAACATAATCCTAGGGCGACTTACTCTCAACACCCTGAGAGCTGTACCCTCCACCTACCATCTCATCCTCTATTTTCCAATCTCGAATGGAGTCGGAGAGGTTCGAGGAGACCAGGTAGCTGCAAGGGAATGCTACGTCTCCTCCGTGAAGATGAGGAAACCACAAGAGGCCCTACAAGTGGAGGTCATTGACCCAAGGGATGACATCACCATAGAAAGAGGAAAACCAGTCGAGGAGCTCACCCTAGTGGTCTTAGATGAGGAGCATTCAGATAGAAGAATGTACATTGGCTCTTCTCTTTCTGAAGATTGGGTCTACCAGTTAATAGACTTTCTGAGGCTCAACATAGACGTTTTTGCATGGTCACATGCAGATCTTGAGGGCATCAACCCAGAGATTGCCACATGCCGCCTCAATGTCGACCCCCCATCACAAACTTATTTGCCAAAATCTAAGGGGCGCTTTCACTTAAAGGGTCCAAGCGATGGACAAGGAGGTGGGGAAATTGATAGAGAATGGGGCGGTCTGAGAAGTGGCATATCCTGAGTGGCTCTCAAATGTGGTGATGATGACTAAAACTAATGGAAAGTGGCACCTCTGCGTCGATTTTACTGAACTCAACAAGGTGTGCCCAAAAGATAGTTATCCACTACCATGCTTTGACCTCCTTATTGACGCCACCGCAAGTCATGAATTGCTCATCTTCCTAGATACATATTCTGGGTATAAATTGATTAGCATGCACCCCCAGACCAAGAGAAGACATCGTTCATCACTCCAATGGGGACCTACTGCTATAGGGTCATACCCTTCGAGTTGAAGAACGCAGGAGTAACCTATCAACGACTGGTGAACAAGATGTTCCAATCGTAGATCAGAAAAATAATGGAGGTGTATGTAGACGACATGCTGGTGAAAAGTCTCTCAACAGCGGACCACATTGACCACCTCTAAGAAACTTTAAACGTTTTCAGGTCGTACCGTATGAAGTTGAATCCTGAGAAGTGCACATTTGGCATAGGCTCAGGAAAGTTCCTAAGCTTTATGGTCAATTAGAGGGGAATAGAGGTGAACCCCGACAAGATTAAGGTCATCCTAGATATGAAGTCACCCTCTTCAACCAAGGAGCTCCAACTCCTCAATGGGAGAATTACAGCACTAAACAGATTCGTTTTCCAAGTCTACAAACAAATGCCTACCTTTCTTCAAGATTCTCCAAAAAGCTTTCGCGTGGAAACCTGAAGCAGTGGAAGCCTTTCAAAGGCTCAAAGCCTACTTGGTTACACCTCCCCTCCTCTTACACGCTGCTCCAGGCAAAACTTTGTATCTGTACCTTTCTGCTTCCCCATTGACAGTAAGCTCCGTGCTCGTCAGAAACGATGCTGGAGTGTAAAAGCCTATCTATTATGTGAGCAGAGCATACCAGGAGTAGAGATCAAATATTCAAGGCTAGAAAAGCTAGCCCTTACCCTCATCTTTATAGCTAGGCGTCTAAGATATTATTTCCAGATATGGGTGCAATCCAGGCGGGTTAGACAGTCAACCCTAGCTCAACCCTAGGTATATAATCTTCAACTCTAACCTTAACCCTACCTCAGGTTGAGGGACTCAACCCGAGCACTGCCCGAGTTTAATTCGGGCAGACTTGGGTTTAAATTCAGGTTAATGATTTCGGACAACTTTACGGGTTCAAATCGGGTTGAGCTCAAAATAGACTTGTTGTTCTAAACCTGATACATATATTGCATAATATTCACCTAAATTAACAACCAACAACTTCAATCAAGTTTTTAACATAAAAACCATAATCTTAAGAATTCAATGTTTGAGTTAATGCAACCACAACCATAAATAACACAAATAAACACAACCAGAATCCTTGTACAAACATAGAGTTCACTTCTTAAATAGTGAGTAAGGGAGGCGCACAATGAAGACTTCAGAACAGATTAACCCTAGACTTAAAAATGTATTTATATGGTTATGTATATTTGAGTTGAACCCAAATATTAAATCAAGTTGAACCTGATTTTAATATTCGGGTTCAACCCGATAACCATAGGGGTCAACTCGAGGCCCACCTAAATTGAATTCAAGTTGGGTTTTTTTGACCCAAGTCTAACTCAAGTATTAAAAACTCTAGTTCAAGCCCTAATTTTTTTAAGTTGGACTCGAGTTGAAATCGAGTGAGTCCGCCCAAGTTACAACCCTATTTCCAGAGTCACACCATTGTTGTGATCATGGATCAGCCTCTAAAGAAAGTCTTGGGAAAATCGAATGTATCCGGGAGACTCCTCAAATGGGTAGTGAAACTGGGCGAGTTCGATATCCAGTACTAGCCAAGGGCGGCCATCAAAGTATAAGTCTTGGCAAATTTTATTACTAATGCTACACCAGCAGAGGAGGAGACCAATGAGCCTTCCATACTTCAAACATTGAGCCCTAACGCGCAAAACAATCTGATGCGCGACGAGGACAACCAGATGCCCAGCGAGGACACTCAAACACCTAGGCAAACCACCCAGGCCAGACTCCCGAGTGCGTAAACCAGGCGCCCAAGCCATCTCAGGTGCATAGGCGCCACAGTCTGGCACCTAGTCGCCCCAACCTAATCCCACAGTGATCTCTGAGCCCTCCTCTCCGCCCTTTTGGAACCTTTATGTAGATGGATCCTCAACTAATGAAGGAAATGGAGCAGGCCTAATCCTGATCAGCCCCGAAGGCACTCCTATCAAGTATGTTGAGAAGTTCCACTTCATTGGCTCCAACAATGAGGCAGAATATGAGACACTCATGTCTGGCCTCAGATTGACAATTGAGATGGAAGCCTAACACCTCAACACTTATAGCGATTCACAACTGATAGTCAATCAAGTGAAGGGTGAATTCGAGGCAAAAGGAGCCAGAGTGCAAGAGTACTTTGCCATAGTGAAAGCCTTGATCGCCAAGTTTCAATACTTCCAAATCTGCCACATTTTGAGGGAGGACAACATGACTACAGATGAGCTCGCCAGGCTCGCATCATCCTCGGAAGCGAAGGACGGTCCCTCACCCACAAGGCACTCAAACAAGGCTACTTTTGGCCTAGCATGGTGAGGGACGCCAAGGAATTCGTCAAGAAGTGCAACAAGTGTCAACGCTTCACCGCTGTGTCTAGGCAGCCACCAGAGGAACTCATGGTCATCACAAGTCCGTAGCCCTTCTCCAAATGGGGCATCGACATCCTAGGCCCCCTACCCCTTAGTAGAGGACAGTGCAAGTTTGTGGTGGCAGCGGTGGACTACTTCACTAAATAGGAGGAGGTTGAACCCTTAACAAAGATAATAGACACAAAGGTGAAAGATTTTATCTAGAAATACCTGGTTCTTTGCTTTAGGATACTACATGCCATTGTCAGCGACAATGCCAAACAGTTCGACAACAAGCTTCTGAACTCCTTCTACTCCCACCTTCAAATAAAGTAGCCTCATTCCAGCCCAGCACACCTGCAGGCAAACGGACAAGCTGAAGTCATGGTGAGAACCGTGTTACACAACCTAAAGACAAGGCTTGAAAGAGCGAAGGGTCTTTGGGTTGACGAACTCCCAAGCGTAATGTGGGTCTATCGGACTACGCCAAGAACTCCAACCGGAGAAACCCCTTTCTCCCTCGCCTTTGGAACTAAGGCAGTTATCCCTATAAAGATAGGAGTACATTCTCTAAGGGTCCAACACCACGACCCCATCACCAACGAGGAAGGACTTTGCATTAATCTCGACTTGGTAGAGGAGGCAAGGGAGATAGCTATGGTCCGCAACGCGGAGTACAAGTGCGTATGGTAAAATACTACAACTCAAGAGTGAAGCCTCGTTCCTTCCAACTAGGGGACTTGGTGCTAAAAAAAGTGATCCTCGCCATAAAGGATTCACACGAAGGAAAACTATGACCAAACTGGGAAGGACCCTACCTCATAACAGAAGTGGTGAGGCCAGACACCTATAGGATCCAGAATTCTGAGGGGAAGGTCTTACCCCATCCATGGAACGCTTAGCACCTAAAGAGGTACTATCAGTGACACCTTAAGAGAGTAGAAAAGTTGGGGACTTGATTTTTATTTTTTGTACTTTTTTGGGGGCTATTACCCAATATTGCTTGACATGAGCAGTGAATAAATAAAACTTTCTAGATTTACTTCCAAAAGATCTTTGTATTTTTGTATTCAACTTTAAAGGAGCATCAATGGAAAAAACCACTTTTACAAAAGTAGAGCTACAAAATGCTTTCTTAAATAAAAAAATCAAAAGTCCCTAGCACTCTAACTACTCTCACGGTCGTCGTCGTCGTCCTCCTCCTCATCATCACCCTTGGCATCGTTAGAGCCTCCATCACTATCATCAGACGCCTAAGTTGGTAAGAAGCCTGAGACATCAATATGAGGGAAAGCAATAGAAATCTTTCCTCAGAGTTCCTCATAACCGTCAATAAAGGCGTCTGTAAGGCCATTCTTCAGGTCCACTTTAGTGTGAGAAGCTCTCTCCTGAGTAGCCTTCACCTCTGCCTCTGCAACGACCTCTTTGAGCATGGCCCTCTCGCTGGTCTCTGCAAGCTCAGCATTCTTGAGCGTGACCCTTTCATGGGCCTCCACAAGCTCAGCCTCCCTAAGCGCATCCCTCTTACAGGTCGCCAAAAGCTCAGACTTAAGCTTAGTCACCCTCTCACAGGCCTCCACAAGCTCAACCTTGAGCTTGGCCGCCCTCTCATGGGTCGCCGAAAGCTCAGTCTCAAGCTTAGTCACCTTCTCATGGGTTGCCACAAGATCAGCCTCAGAAGTCTTGTCAATAGCTTCATGCTCAGCAATTTTTCCCTGAGCAATAAGGAGCTCCTTTTGCACCAATTCATGACTCTGCTTCAGATGGCCGTGATAGTAGGCCCTTGAAAGTAAACACATAGATGCATTAGAAGCCCGAAGAAGGATAAAAGTCAAAAAAATGTCAAAAGCTTAAGAAAGAACTGGAGAAGGGGAGACGATAAACCCTTACCTAAGCTAGGCCTTCCAGAAAAGAGTTGACGATTCCCTTGGTGCCCAGAGCATTAATCTCACTAACATCGTTGGGAAACACAAACCTCCCAAGGCAATCCTTTATAACTGGCGTGTTACCCAACATAGAGCTGATCTGAATCGGTGCCCTTATGAAAGTTCCCATAGGAGGAGTGGATAAACAAGAGGTAGAATGTGTGGCCAACAAGGGGGATTCTGGAGTAGGAGATGCAACTGCAGTAGTTTCCAACTGAGGAGGCACCACTGGAGGGGTCATTTGATGGGAGCGTGCTCGGGGTACCACTGAAGGGGTTGCTTGAGGAGAGCACACCTTGGGTGGCACCATTGGGGAGGTCACCTGGGAGGCATCGCCCGTCCTCACCACCTTAGGAGGAGGAAGGCTCCTACTAGAAAGACGGGACTCAATCACTTTTCTATCTACTGCTGTAAAGGAAATAAAGGGTTATCTAGATGAAAAACACCAAGGGGGGAAATGTACAAGAGAATCAACATACTCTTTCTTTTCAAAGAGGATCCCGAAAAAGATCCACTAGCCCCAACATCGTCTTTGGGCATAAGAACTCCAACATCTTTTCAAGATGTGCCCTCATGGCCTGCAACTTCCACTCTTGGTCCCTAGAGAGCACAGGAGAATCTACAAGAGGCATGTTAACTAAAAAAAAGGTAAAGGATAGAAAGTAAGTAAAGGGTGTACCAAGTTTTTTTGGAGTAGCCCATCCTGTTGGTACCAAAGTCCTATCGGCCTTGGCAACCCACTCTCCACCAACAAATATAAAGCGAGACTTCCAGCTGTGACAATTGGAGTGCAATTCGGTACTCAATTTATCTCTTGTAGTAAAGTAGTACCAGCCCCCATTAGGAGCAGGAGTCTCGCTTAAAGTATAAGCTGCATGAAACTCGACAGAAGAGGCATCCTCATGATGCACCTTCCTCCACAATACCAAAAAGGACAGCAAAACCCTCTAACCATTGGACGACAACCGACCCGGTGTGAGTGAGAAGTAATGTAAAACACTGCAGATATAAGAAGACATGGGGAACTGGAGCCCAACCTCAAACATATCCTCATTGATGGAAAGGTCACCAGAGGAGTTGTCACAAACGGGCTTACCCATCTTAGCCCAATGGCACAGGATAGTCGGAGGAATGTTGTAGGTGGAGACAATCCACAAAATACCAGCATCTAAATTTAAAGTGCTGAAAATAGTACTTATTTTAGACCCATCGTCATCAAGGACTACCTTTCCTCGATGTTTTTTATTGTGAGGGAATGAAGAGATGCCCGAGCCACTACCAGGGGGTACTGAGGAGTTTGACTTTGAGGAGAACCTCCTAACGGAGCCAGATCATTTGCATTATCAGAATTGTTGCTACCAAAGGTGCCTGTGGCTAGTTGCGCCTCAAAGTAGCTGCCTACTATTTGAGTAGTTCCACTTAGAACCATAGGCACCCCGCAGTTGCCACCCATCATCTCTGCGGGCATTCCATGGCCTGCTCACCTTGACTCGGTCCCTTGGTCTGCTGGCCCACTAGCCTACGTCACCTGCTCACCAACTATTTGATTTGTTCGCCTATTGCCCGCACAACCTGACTGCCCGATCACCTATGAGGCAGTCCCAGCACCCATCTGTGATGTGCACCCAGCAGAGCCGCTCGCTTGTGAGGCACGCCCAGCAGAGGCGCCTCCCCTGCTTGCCCCAGCCAGCTATCCTGGCTCCCATGGATCCTGCGCATGGCAGCAGGCATCTCCCTTTCCATCGTGTAGTACTCGCCCACCTTCTTCATCGCGCAGTCAACAGTGCACGCCTCTCCACTCACACGAGCGGCCTACTCGCCCACACTTGCAGCCCCATCCTCCGATATCTCTAACTCTCCTAAGCCGACCAGATTGGTGCTCAGCGTGGGGCGCCCAGCTGCCGCCTCCTTTGTGTAAGTAGGCTGCTTGCCCAACACTCCCATATCAGTGGAGCCCACCACCCTTTCCTCTACACATCCCTCTACACAGGCCAACTCGCCAAAATTGCCCAAAATAGCACCCAAACGGGCATCCAAGGCCCCCACTGCCCGTTTTTTTCAAAAATTAATTTTTTGTCCATTCCTAATCGCCCATTCTATTCCCTCACTTAGCACTTTTAGAAGAGCATTTCTGGTTGGGGAAGCACTCTAATTCTTTTTCCAAGATTCTGTTCCTTGAGGGATGTATTTTTTTCTTATGACTTCAGTCCAGATGGATTTCTTATTATTTACAAGATCCCACCAAAGTTTACATAAAGTGTTGAGTTATTGTCTCTACTTTTCCAAAGACCTAGGCCACCCTCCCTTTTAGGTTAACAAACTTTGTTCCAATTAACCAGATGAACTCTACTTTTCTCCTCTGTATCCCCCCAAATGAAATTTCTATTACGTCTATCAATTTGGTCATAAATAGATTGGGGCAACCATTGAGTCTACATAGTGTAATTTGGAATGGTTGAGAAAATTGTCTGAATTAGTGTAGCTCTAACTGCTATGGATAGTTTTTTAGCTTTCCATCTTGGATTTTTTCTATTATAAATCGAAAATGCTCCTTAAACTTCCTTCTGTGCAGTATAAGAATGCCTAGGTATTTACCTAGCTCTTGTGTGAGGGTTAAACCAACACTTTTGCTTAGATGTATTGTTGTGTTCTTAAAAATATTTGGGGAAATGAAAACTTTTGACTTATGGTGGTTGATTTTTAATCTAGAGAGACTACTAAAATCCTTGAGAATTTTCTTAATCATTTTATAGTCTTTTTCTTGGGCTCTTGAGAACAAAATGATGTCATTAGCAAAGAAAAGATGAGAGATTTCTGATCCATTCCTGGAGGCTTAAAGGCCTTTCCATTTTTTTTGTCCAACCTTTTCTTTTATCATATGGCTTAACTTTTCCATGCATATAACAAATAAATAGGGTGACAATGGGTCTCCCTATCTAAGTCCTCTTTCTGGTTTAATTGTATATAAAGGAGATCCATTCTAAATAATTGAAAGGTTATTGTCTGTTACATAGCTCATTATTAGCTCAATCCAAAGTTTAGGGAAATTAAAATGTTCTAGAGTTTGCTGGATGAATGACCAGCTTAATCTATCATAAGCTTTTTCTAAATCAATCTTTACGATCATTTCCCCTGCCTTGCCTTTTTTCCTCCTAAGGAATTGGGCAATTTCCTGGGTAATTATATTGTTATCAGTCGTTTTCCTTCCAAGTACAAAACTACTTTGATTGGGGCTTATCAGTTCTTCTAACTTTGATCTAATTCTGGCCACCAAAAACTTGGAAAGAATTTTATAATTTCCATTACAGAGACTGATAGGTCTGAACTAATTGATTTACATAGGATTTTCAACTTTTGGAATTAGTGTGATGAACGTGTTGCTCATCTGTTGTGGACATTGTTTCTTTATAAAGCTTTCTTTACTTTCTTTACATACTGATTCTCTTACAATTCCCCAATATTTTTGGAAGAATAAGGCTTGAAGACCATCTAGGCCAGGGACTTTAGATGGTTTCATACTATATGTTGCTTGCTTTATTTCCTGGTCAGTTGGGAGGAATAGGAGGAAGTTTTTATCATTTTCTGAGTTTTGGTTGGAACTCTTCAAACGTGCCACATAAGAAAATTACACTCTTTATATATAAAATGGGAAAAAAGGGTTTGAATATAAGTTCCTCTTGGTTATTTGTCCAATTACATAGGTGATCTTTTAGTGCTTGGGGTCTATTCTTTTTCCTTCTTACAAGGGTGAAGACATGGAAAAACTTAATGTTTCTTTCTCTGTGAATGATCCAGTTAGCTCTACATTTTTTTATGCCAAAGGATCTCCTCTTGTTCAAGTGTAGTATGGTATTCCTTTAACATAGTGTCTTCCAATTCTTCTAGATATGGGTAATATCATCTTTCTTGGGCTTTTTGCATACCTTCCAATCTAGCTATTAATTTTCTGTTCCTTTTAAAGTTATTACCAAATACTTCCCTATTCCATTCCTTGGCATCCTCTACAATTAGTTTTGTTTCCTCAAATAAGGAGTTATTACACTTAAACCAAGCTTGTGAAACAATATCTTTGAAGTCTTCCCTAGTGGTCTCATACTGCTTCAATCCGAAAAGGTTTAATAAGAGGAGAGGTTTTAGGAGTACTTGATGGGTGGAGGAGTATTGGACAGTGGTCCGAGCTTGTGCAAAGTAGATTTTAGACTTTGGCTTCCAGGAATTGAATTGTCCATTCTAAATTTGCAAGCGTTTTGTCCAATCGTTGGAAGGGTTTGGCCATCCCCTTTCTCTTGTTCGTCCAAGTCAGTTTGGATCCACTGCACCCCAAGTCCAAGAGGTTTCAATTGTTTATATGTTCCTAGAACTTCCTATATTTTTTACTTCTCTCGTAAGTAGTGTTTCTCCTTCCGTCTTGATAGGAATAGTCATTGAAATCTCCAGTAACTAGCCATGGTTGACTAGTATTTCCTCCCATGTTACTTGAGTTATTCTATAACTCCTCTCAGTTAGCGGCTACTGGACTACCATAAATGGCGGAGAAAATCCAGCATGCGTATCCTATTCTCGTGATCAATGCATGGAAGACTTGATTTGAAGATTCTTGGATTTGAACTGCGACTCTTGAAGGGTCCTCAAACATCTAGATTCCTCCTGATCTCCCAATGGGCTCGACTATCTCTGATCTGATAATTCCAAATTGATGAAAGAAATTTCCAAACACACGACTTAGTATCCTTGTCTCCATTAAAACAATGACATCTAGGGTGTGATTCCTATATATGTCATCCATTTGCTCTTCCCAATCGTTGTCTACCCGCTCCTCTATAGTTCCATGTCAGATCATGGATGTGACGCCCCTAAAACCGGAGCCCTTTATCAACCGTTGACCACTTGTCAACTCGCGGAAGTACCCACGATTGTCATACCACCTAACATCACGTCAAAGCTAACCCCTTACCCGGGACTATACCCATACAACCGTGGTTCTTTACACATTAATTTATAGTCATTTTATCCCATAAGACACCCTTGAACAAGAGGAAAGATTGCCCAAGAACTGAGGGAAAGAATTCAAAATTTTGAAATTTTGTGAGAACCTTCTGGTAGGTTTTTATAAAACTTCCAGAAAGTTGACCTTGCGGAAGGTTTCCTCAACCTTCTGGAAGATCGAGCATACTGGAATCCCATTTTTAAGAAAGATGTGTCAACCTTCTGGAAGGTGTGTTCAACCTTCTGGAAGAAGTTACACACTGGATTCCCTCATTTTAGAAAAATGTGAAGACCTTCCGGAAGGTTTCACCCACTGTTCAACAATTTTTCCTTGTCTTTGTCCAAACCTTCCGGAAGGTTTTGCCCAGAATTATCTGTTTCACCTATTTTTCATTTTCAATTCATTCCAAACCTTCCCACAAATATCTCAAACTTGTAAAATATAGTTTTCCACATAAGACTTGATACATACAAGTTCTATTACAACGATTTCACATATTTATATGCCAAAATATATGTTTTTCTCAAAAGTTTTACAAAATTCACGGTCAAAGGCCACAAATCGACCTTTTCTTCATCTTGGAGGCCACGATACGGGCACCCCATGTAACCGAACAATCTCTCGTATATATAACCTGCAAAATTCCTCCAGTGTGAAAGTCATCCACATATCCAAAAAGTGTGCCAACTTGGTGAGCCAATCCACTATCACCCATACTGCGTCATCTCCTCGCGATGTCCGTAGTAAGTGAGTCACAAAATTCATCGTGACGTGCTCCTACTTCCATTCTGCTACCTCCAAAGGCTGGAGCAATCCGGCCGATCTCTAGTGCTCAGCCTTTACTTGCTGACACGTGAGACATCGGCTAACAAAATTCCTAACGTCTCTCTTCATCCCGTTTCAATAGTATTGGTGACGAAGATCATGATACATTTTCGTGCCACCTGGATGCACTACAAAATGGGAGCAATGAAACTCCTTGAGGATCTCCTCTCTTAGATCCGTTAACTAGGGAACTACAACCCTTCTCCTATACCAAAGGCTACCATCCGAGTGAATGGCTTAGCCCTCATCACCGGTACCCGCCTGCAGTCAGTCCCTAATGAATAAAATCTTTGTGTCCTATCTCTGGGACTTGATCACTCTGCTCAGTAAGGAGGGCGTAGCATCCAAACTCCCTAAAATACCCTGAGCCTAACCCATGTATCGTAGCCCAAACTGTCTCATAGTCTTGAGCATCCGCCATTTTGGGAAGCCACACTAGCCAAGACTCCCCGCGACTTTCGGCTGAGTGCATCAGCTATCACATTTGCCTTATCGGGTGGTAATGCAAAGTGAAGTCATAATCTTCCAAGTACTCCATCCACCGGCATTGCCTCATGTTGAGGTCCCATTGTGTAAAAATATACTTCAGACTTTTGTGGTCCAAAAATACCTCGAACTGCTTCCTGTATAATTGTGGCGCCAAGTCTTCAAGGCAAAGACAATGGCCACCAACTCTATGTCATGCGTGGGATAATTTCGCTCATGATTTTTCAGCTGCCGAGAACCATAAGCCACCACCCTCCCGGACTACATCAAAATACAACTGAGTCCGTCCTTAGAGACATCACAGTACACGGTGTACATCTGTCCTCTCTCTGGAACAATCAAAATAGGAGCTGAAGTAAGCCTCCTCTTCAATTCTTGGAATGCCTTCTCACACGAATCATCCCACTGAAACTTGACCTCCTTCCGGGTCAATCTCGTCATAGGTGCAGCTAGTCGGGAGAAGTCCTCAATGAACCTCCTGTAATATCCCGCCAACTCCAAAAAACTGCATATCTCAAAGACTGACTTCGGCCTCTCCCAACTCATAACTGCCTCAACCTTCTCCAGGTTAACCGACACCACGTGTCCCAAGAATTTTACCTCCGTAAGTCAAAATTCACATTTACTAAACTTGGCGTACAACTGATGGTCCCTCAAGGTCTGGAGAACAATTCTCAAGTGACCCTCATGCTCCTCCTTAGACTTGGAGTAGATCAAGATGTCGTCAACAAACACCACAACAAACTGATCTAAATAAGGTTTGAACACCCTATGCATGAGATCTATGAATGCCGTCAGGGCGTTCGTCAATCCAAATGGCATCACTGTGAACTCAAAATGTCTATATTGCGTCCTAAATGCCGTCTTAGGGATATTCGCCTCCCTGATCCTCAACTGATGGTAGCCCATGTGGAGATGTATCTTGAAGTAGACTCGCGCTCCCCTCAGCTAGTCAAACAGATCGTCAATCCTCGGTAAAGGGTACCTATTCTTAATGGTGACCCAGTTCAACTACCGAAAGTCTATTCACAATCGAAGGGTCTTATCCTTCTTCGTGGCAAACAACACCGGAGCGCCCCCAGGTGAAGTGCTTAGTCTAATAAAGCCCTTGTCCAACAATTCTTGTAATTGGACTTTGAGTTCTTGCAACTCAGCTGACGTCATTCTATGCGGAGTCATAGAAATAAGAGATGTACCCAAATGCAACTCAATGCTGAAGTCTACATCCCTATGGGGAGGTAATCCTGGCAGTTCATCCGAAAAAACGTCCTCATACTCACACACAACCCGAGGTAGACCCAACTCCTGTCTCACCTCATCCTCTATGGTAAGGCTCGCAAACCAACCCATCAACTGCACGTGCCATTGAGAGTCATACACGGCTTGGGGTAAAGCATCGTGCTTTTTCCCCTGAAACTTAAAACAAACACCATCCGGTGTGTAAACAGTTACCCGTTTTTGATCACAATCAATGACGACCTTATATGCCGCCAACCAGTCCATCCCAAGGATGACATCAAACTCCGACATGTCCATGACCCTAAGGTCCATTGTGAGTAGAATCCTCGAGATCTCTAACTCACAACTGACATATCTGATTAAAACATATCCTAGCCCCTAGGGTGTATTTTACCCATAAAGACTCTTCTAAGGTTGCGATATCTCAAACTATCTCATGCACAAGAACGTGAAAATGACTGTATGTGACAAGTTCAATTCAAATAACATGTGTGCCCATAAATAAGGGATAAGTGAGGTACCGTGGGTCACCGACTGATCCCTCAGCTCACTCTATGGTGCAACGTCAAAGTCCGTCTCCTACATCCCCGATGTTATCGCTTGAGAGTCCTGTTCCTGGCCTTGGCTCACATCCTGACTCATTCGGCCTGGTTGAGGAGTCTCTGCAGGTGCAGCAGTAGGGGCTTGTGCAGCACCCTGTAATTGGGACAGGTTTCCCTGATCCATGATGAAATAGGGAAGAACACCGTGTGCCTGTGTGAGTCCTACTAATGACTGGGATTGAGACGTCTCGAAACTTTGTGAGCTTTGCCTCAGGGGACAATTCTTCCTCACATGGCCTGATTGTCGAAAATAGAAACATGCCTTTTGACCTTTTTGAAACGTCCCCTTGAATTTCTTCCCTCCTTGGGACAAACGACTTTGAGCTTGGCCTTGATAGCCTTGGCCCTGTCCTTGTGATCCCTATAGGATGGATGTCCTCTGCTTTTTTCATGAACGTTGGTGGCTCATGGAACTTAAACTCCTTTGGATGGCTTGAGCCCCTTGGCTCATGTTGGTGCTTGCCTGTGATAGGTTAACAGCTATCGTACCCATAGCCTCTATAACAGCTTGTTGGTCAAAGGTCGGTGGTGGTTGGTTATTGTTCCGCCCACCACCTCGACGTCCCCTTCCTCTACTTGTCATCTACACACATGCCAGATAGTAATAGAGCACTTATTTAGTATCCCTAAATAGGAATCAAGTATAAACTTTAAAATTTCTCTCCTTGTCTCACTAGTAGAGCATATGCCACCCACTAGTAGACCTTTACACCTCGAACTATTTTGTTCCCTTGTTTTTCGACTCCCAAGGTTATGTTTTATAATCCTAGTGTCACTTTTCCATATACATTTTACCATGTATATCATTCACATAACACATATCACATAACATGTAGCACGTAGCATTTAAGCATATATTCATGAATGCACAATGTATGCAATGGTCTAGACTCATGCCCAACAGCCATAGGTAAATTGTATATCTAAGCTCTGATACCAAGCTGTGACGCCCTTAAAACCAGGGCCCTTTATCAACTGTTGACCACTTGTCAACCCGCAGAAGTACCCGTGATTATCGTACCACCTGACATCACGTCGAAGCTAACCCCTTACCCGAGATTATACCCACACAACCATAGTTTTTTACACATTAATTAATAACAATTTTTTTCCATAGGGCACCTTTGAATAAGAGGAAAGATTGCCCAAGAACTGAGGGAAATAATTCAAAATTTTGAAATTTTGTGAGAACCTTTTGATAGGTTTTCATAAAAATTCTAGAAGGTTGACCTTCTGGAAGGTTTTCTCAACATTCCGGAAGATCGAGCATACTGAAATCCTATTTTTAAGAAAGTTGTGTTCAACCTTCCGGAAGGTGTGTTCAACCTTCCGGAAGAAGTTACACACTGGATTCCCTCATTTTAGAAAAATGGGAAGACCTTTCGAAAGGTTAGAATCGACCTTCCGGAAGGTTTTACCCACTGTTCAATAATTTTTCCTTATCTTTGTCCAAACCTTCCTGAAGGTTTGTTGCGACCTTTCGGAAGGTTTTACCAATAATTATCTGTTTCACCTATTTTTCATTTCTAATTCATTCTAAACCTTCCCACAAACATCTCAAACATGTAAAATATAGTTTTCCACATAAGACTTGATACATACGAGTTCTATTACAACGATTTCACATATTTACATGCCAAAATATATGTTTTTCTCAAAAGTTTTACAAAATTCATGGTCAAAGGCCACAAATCAACCTTTTCTTCATCTTGAAGGTTCCGAATGAGAGTCCCCTGTCGGTACAAACCCCAGACCTGAAATGTGTTCCCATATAGGGTGAGTCACGCCCAGTAGAGTATTTTCTACCGAGGTAATTCCCCAACCTAAGTGCATATGAATGTTCATGCAACACTTAACAAGTGACGATCATTCCAAACAAGAATATATAATTCAATGTTGGACTTTCTATCATGTCATGCCATGAAATGAAGTGAGACTCACTCATGCCTTTTAACCCGAGCCCTTACCGGCTCCCACCACACAATGTAATGCCGATGCATGGAAAATCCGTCATTGATGAATTACATCCAATGATCATTTTGAAATAAACTCATGTGGTTATAGACCAAGTCATTGTTGGATGTTACCCATCAAATGACTATTTTATAAAACAAGTACACTTTTTCAGAATTTCACCTCAGTGGAGTGTACGAATCAGGTATTTTATAAACAAAATCCTTGTGTCTTTGTTGGGTAGCGGAGTTCTCGGAGTTGCACCGCCGGTTCCGCACACCGTGACACTTTTCTAGAATTTCACCTCAGAGGAGTGTCTGAACCAGGGATCTGGTCTAGCCCTATTTGTTATACCCGACACAAGTTTTTTATGCAACTATGCGACTTAGTTGGATTTTTAATCCAACTTTTTCGAGCCCACTCATTAACCACCAAGTATGGTGTTTGATTAAATCATGCACACACCCATACCCACACCCATGTCCAATGCCCATGGTTGTGATGCTTCCGTGCAAATGCAATGTAATACACCATTACAGTATCAAAGTCATGCCCTATATGTAATGAATGTCATATGAGTAAATTTAACCACATATATACATGTTCCGTGGTCAATTATATTATATACGTATAATCACCAAACTACATCACAATGTTAATATATCAATAAACATATATCAACATTTCATATCTAACAACCATTCACAAGCATGTTATCACATAATATATGTCAATAACACACTTCATTCACCAATGCATAATTAAAGCACTTAACATGCCCACATAGCACTCATTTCCATGGATCACATTGAGTCAAATTCACAACTCAATTCAAGGTAAAATTCATTCTACTCAATTTTCATACCCATTTCATCTATTTCCACAACATAGGTAATAATATAATCTTTCTATCAACATATTCATTACATACTACACCCTAAGTTGTTAAATAAATCTAAGTAGGAAGGAACCCTACCTCTTGAAGGGTAAGCCCGCTTGGTAGAAGCCCTCAAGACTCAAATTTTCGCTCCAAGCCCTTAATTCCACCAAGCTTGATTTTGAAACTTCGGTGAAATGCCTCATTTGTTGTTGTGGTCGTGTAACCCTCGACGAGGAGACCGACTTTTGTTCTTGTCCCGAATGGATTTAAGCACCGTAGCTTTGTAGATCGTAGAGAGAAGGTGAAGAAACTCTCTCTTTACCCTCTTTTTCTCTCACGTTGGAACCGACTGATGAATAGGGGAGGAAATCTGATTTTCTTTCCTTATTTATAGCCTCACAACGCTTGGTCCACAACGTGTCACATAACCCTTTTTTCCTGGGTCCGTTTTAACCTCGAAACGATTAAATTTTGTCCCGATTCAAGTTCAAAATATTATTATTTTAATTTGCTTTAAATTTTTTATCAAAATTCCATTTTTGGGTCACCCGAGACTCGACCGTCTCGTAAAACGTAAAAAATCTGAATATCTTAAAATTTGATGAAATTTGACAAGGTAACTAAATTTCCCGAGACGAACGGTGAGGTCCGTTTCATCATCCGAGTCCTAAAAAATTTCAAGTTTACAATCTGTACTGTAGTGACAAATTACTATTTTTCATAAAAAGTTTAAATTTATCCAGGTTTTACAATAGATGATAGCATCATATTCATTGGGAAATTGGTTTCATGGTGTTGTACCAGGATTCTCCTTGCTTCTTCCAGGGAAGTCAATGGTGGCTCTGCTCTTAGTGTGATTGCAAGGTAGTTTTGTGGCGATCTCCTAAGAAAACAAGCCTCTATTGCAAGATTCAGTCTCTGGATTGTCTAGTGAAATAGTGTCAGCAATATTTCATCTTTTTTTATCTATAGAAGTATTCCCTCATTGTTTTGATTGAGCAGTGTTGTACTTATGGATGGGATTTCTAGTCTACTCATTTTATTTATCAGGGCGTTTAGGAACTTTGAGGTCGGCGTTGAACACCGTATGGTGTGTTGATGTCCCCTCTAGGTTAACATTATTAGGGGGATTAGGGTTTTCAGTAGAGGAGAGAGTTGCATAGAAGGGGGTTAATGGTATGGAAGGGGAAGAGTCTGATTTGTGTAGGTGCATTTCTTCTGTAAAGTTATTGGTCCTGTTAAGTTTCCTTAACTATAGTTTATCGTTTTGGGGCTTGTGCTCGTTGGTGTGAGCCGTAGGATTGGTTACTTGAATGGAGGAGTCATTTGAGCCTTGGGATGTCTAACCTCCATAGGCCATAGCATTGAAATTTGTTCTCTCGGTTTGGAACCACTTTTTTTGGTAGTCCCCTATGTTCCTCTGATGTCCATTGTCTCTTGTGGGAAGGGCTTGGTCTAGGCTTCTCATTTCAGATTGTCTGGTGCACTTGGTGTGACAGTTTGGGTCCATGTGGGTCTAAGTCGTGGTCCTGTAGGACCTGGTACCTATTATTATTAATGGACCCTTTTCATTGTTCATTCCTTTTTCTGTGGGTTTCCGTCTCTTGTTTTGGGTTTTCATCCATGACCCGTAATTGTTTCCATCTTCTGGGTTGTCCAATTTAGTAGGGCCTTATTCTGAGACCCAATCTTCTATAGCAGTTTGGCTATATTTGGAATTAGCCATTTTCGATATACTATCATCCCCAACGACTAGATTGCTGGCTTTTTCGACTGGGTTCTTGGTTTCTCCGGTAGAGGTTTTCAGCGAATGCGTGCAGCAATTTCCTTAATGGCCTATTCTCCCACACGCAAAGCATATAGAATAGAGACATTCATATTCAATTATGAATAAGATGCTCCCTAATTTGCAGTGTGATGGAAGAAGAAGGGAAAGGTCTCTTTCAATACAAACTTTAACGAACTTACCTCTTTCAACAGTGGCAGTTCTGATGTCCACTTTGATGGGTTTCCAAATGCTTTAGCAATCTTAAATATGGTCTTCTCCTCATAATATTGTACCTGTAGCTCCAGTAATCTAACCCAAATCGCCGTTGTCATATTTTTTTCTTGTATAAAAAAGTATGTCTTATTTGTAATCTTACCTATAATATTTGACCTCTGAATTTAGGCCCAAATTTCAAGGAAGACTCCAACTTTATTTATCTCAATTTGATACTTCAATATAGTTTGCTACAATGCTGACCTTCCATCTATTTCAAAAAGAAATTTGGACAAAGAAAGCTCACACAAACGTATAAGGGTGAGAATTATCATTGCACAAGTTTGTTTGGGCTTCCCACCTATGAAAAGCATATTACCCAACTGTTTAGGCGTGAAAGACGGCCACCAGCCAAGACTAAGTGGCATACTTGTTGACCACTTGGCCTAAATTGGAGAAAATATTCTAGTATACACACAAAAACGAAGGTCTCCCCAGGTATATGAATAGTCCCAATAATAATCTAAAAATCTATGAAATTTATACTAAAAAATAAAGATGAGAAAAATTCAATGAAATAAAAGTTTATTGTATTTTTAAAATATTCAATTGTGAAGATCTAACCTCAATATTTGATTGATTTGTGTTGAAGGAGAGAACGTTAGACAGATTAGTCGTAGTAGGAGTGAGAGACCTGCACATATGAGGAGATAAACATGTGGTTTATCTGGTTTTAGTGATAAAATGGTAATTTATAATATAATACATCTCACCTGGATTATAATATTATTTCTATTTGTGGTATTGAAATAAACCTATTTGTATGGAAAATGCAGTATAAGACACGATTAAATAAATTTTAATCAAATACAATAATTTATTCCTCTATAATATGACAACCAAATGAATCCAAAGTATTTATATTTACATGTAAAATGTTACACATTGTTAAAAATTATACATAAAATATTCTATGTTTTCATATGTTTGACAAAATAAGTTGTCTAATAAATTTTTATTGGTTGTAGGTATAGTAAGAGTTGAAAATTTTCTCACTTTTGTATTTTTTTTTCTTGGTTTAGGGTTCAAAGTATTCAAATCAACTTATACATATCTCGGTTAATTTTTTTTCGATTTAGTTAAAAGTAGGTAATCATCCACGCCAAAATTAAAGTATTCGTGACTTGACTCTAAAAAATTATTAAAATTCAAACTTAAAATATTTAAATTTATAATTTATTTTTATTATCACTTAAAATATTTCATAACGGTTATGGCACGATGCGATCGACAAGCCTAAGTCAATTAATATGTCACTATCAATCTCTCCCTCTCTACCCCGTTGGTCAATGAATGCCTTACTAATTTTAGGTTGGGGAGGTGGGTGGTGCCTTTTCTGTCCTTTTAGTTAGGCGTCCTAACACATTACACCAAAAAAATATTAGGATGTATATCAATTGGAGAAGATTAACTTTGATACGGTATTATTGAACGTTATAAATTTTGTGATTTGAGATATAAGTTTTGCATCTCTTATTATAAAAAAATTATAATTTTTTGAATTATGTTACAACTTTTGAGTTTCAAAGTATACAATTTTTTGGGCCAATTTAAAACTTCTGTGATAACTTAGAATCAATCCTGTAATTATTCGTAACGATGATAACATGTAAATTACTCCCAAAAATTATAAAAAGTATCATAAATTTATAATAACCATACAATATATATATATATATATATATATATATATATATATATATATATATATATATATATATATATATATATATATATTATATAAGTAGTCTCCTGCATGTCAATTTTGCAATCCCACGGGATATTGAACCCTTTTACGCGTACAAGGAGACTAGTAAACATTTGTATGCTAACTGTAAATAAATTCATATTTTAACTTCATGGTGTTTATTTTTTTTTTTAAAAGTGGGTTAAAGAAGAGCACTTAAAAACCACCCTGATAGGTTTTTATTGATGGAATCATAAGACTTTTGATTGTGCCTACTACTCTTTTCAAAAACGAACATAATTAAGTTAGCATAGCGGCCAATCACTAAACACCAATATGAACTTACAGTGTTTGAACCAGTTACATTATATCTATTTGTAAACACACCTATACTTAATTTTTAGGGGTAATTTAATAATTTAGTTTAACACCTGGTAACTAAAATGTCTCGAGTTCAAAACTTTTCATATTTTTCAATGATCGGTCATCCTTATATCCTCAGGGGATATGTTTTAAATTCGTTCGGATTGCGGTGACTAGTATTTAAACTCTACAGAGTAATCAGTACAAACTTGAATACTATAACAAAAAAAAAAAAAAAACACCTACACTTTTTTTAACGAGAAACACTACAACATTTCTACTTAAAATTAGAAGTGTCATAAATCGTTATAACTTACACACACTCAAAAGCTATCTGATATGAGATAGCCCTAGCCCAACACTTTTACTTAAAAAACACACCTACACTTCAGCCCTTTAAAATTTAGGACTAAAGTGTAACACTTAACTATGCTAATAAATTAGTGTAAAAGATAATACCATCCTTCAATTTTTAAACAAATAAACTTAAAGAGTTTTCCTTCTTACAAAATTAACATAAGTAAGCAAAATCTAGTCAATGACGCAAAGATGAAACTTCAAGCATATAAAGGGGATCGAACCTTAGTTCTTGAATGTCAAAAAAAAAAAAAAAGAAAACCTAAGATTTTGTAGAATCAACGATTTGATACCATGAATTATTCCAAAACCTTGAGTGGTTAGAGATTGAATGGGACATTTAAGACAATTTATTTTGTTAAGTCCGTGTATCTACCGCATTTTCTAATAAAACAAAGGCTTACATAGTTTGTGCAATATAATATACAACAAGCATTGCCTTACTTTTTACGTTGGATAGAGACTTGTTTAACATATAGAGTGTTTGATTTTACAGCTAGGTGTTTGTTTTGTGTTTTGGATAGTTTCTTTGCTCTCTGTCGTCATTGTTGACCATCTCTTCCTTTTGAATATTGCAATTATATATGCGAAGACAAAGCCACAAAACTGGTCTGAGTTTGGTGGTTTCCTGGAAAGAAAGATTAGTTTGTTTGATTGATTTGAGTCCTCTTGTTTTGATCATTAAATATATATCAGCATTATTTGCTTGCTGTGGTGATGATTATTGGATTGGCTTTCTGGTTTCATTCAGATAAATCAACAAACATCTGTTGGCCTTTCGTGCAGTTGAAGTTGTCCTTCTCTGACTAGGAATATTGTTGTCTTCTTCCTTAAGACCCATTGCCCCATCAATCACTTTTGATCTTTTCTGAACTGGGTGATCTATACTTAATCGATCTGGTTGGGTTTCCATATGATTTGCTTTTCTTATCGCCACTCTTGAGATATTGGGATTATATCTTTTTCCCTTAGATTTTGTTCAACTCCTGTAATTATCACAAGTTCATTGGAGTTTTGATTGGTCTTTGTCTGAATTTTTACATTTTTGTGGGTTTTGGTTTCTGGGTCAAGTACATCTTTGTTGCTCATCTACAAGCCTGAAAGAATGAAAGGAAAAGTTTGGACACCAGGGACTTACTTCCTGTTGAACACAGGTGCCAAAATTCCAGCTATAGGGCTTGGAACTTGGCAGAGTGGTGGTGATCTCTGTGTTGATGCTATAAAAACGGCATTGTTGGTTGGTTACCGTCAGATTGATTGTGCGCATCTTTATGGAAATGAGGCTGAAGTTGGAGAAGCACTATCTGAAGCATTTAAAGGTTCATTGAAGAGAGAGGATATTTTTTTGACTTCTAAGCTGTATTGCACTATGAATTCACTCAATAAAATTGAGAATTCCGTTAGAATGTCTCTTAAGAATCTTGGAGTGTCATACTTGGATCTTTATTTGATGCATTGGCATGAGAGCTCGGCATTTGGGGATGCCACTGATCCTCCTACACATTTGGGGAGTGAGTACAGGCAATTTTTGAACCGGCTGAAAACTACATGGAAGGCAATGGAAGGTTTGGTTGAGTTGGGTCTTGTTCGAGCTATTGGAGTTAGCAATTTCAGCATACAGCAGATAAAAGAGTTGCTCAGATTCGCCAGAATTGTACCAGCAGTCAATCAGGTTGGTTCCACTTCCACTTTCTTCTTTAAATTTAAGTTATCTGGAGCAACTTATTTCTCATCACAAGTTTTCCAACAGTTGATTATCAAGAACACAAGAAGGAGCCTTTTTAGACCTTCTGAAACTAATTGGATCAGACAGAATAAAAACTATCCGCAAGTTGTGTGACCATGTGTTCTGTATGCAATGATGGTTTCCTCCTAGGGTGCTCACTGTTGCAAAAAGTGTTGGACTAAGCCAAAGAACTATACAAACAGCTGACACAAAGTGTGACTTCCAGTTCTAATTTTTGTAATGGCAATTTTTGAAAAACAAGGTGTTGTTATGCTTTAAACCCGTCGTCTTTCATTTTTCATTGTCAGGGTATTAGGCATCTTACAACATTTCTTACATTTTTCTCCCCTTAGGTTTGACAATTTTTTAGTTGCTTATAGGATTTTTTTGGTAAATAGTTGGTTTTAGATACTTGGTGTTCAATGTGCATACAACTGGAATTTAGGAATAGCAAACATATCTCAAAAAGTTCAGCTGCTGATGTAACTGATTTTTTGATTTTCCATTTAGTTGAATGGCTTCTTGACAACTATAAACTGCAACTTTCAGATGGTTGAACTATTCAGTGCCAAAAATATCGATCACCTGCATGATAATCAATATATATGATTTTGCAGGAAATTATTGAAATGGAATTAAAACCTGTTATTTCCATGTGTATGACTTAGAGGGGGTTCAATAGGTCTGATTATTCTATCGTACACAGTAGCATATGAACACGATCAATCCAAGTTGAGGGTGGATTGATCCAGCTCCCAGCATTTTAATTGCAGAAACATACAGATCGAGCCAACTTCCATCAAATAAATTTGGATCTATCCAAAATATCACTGGATCGATGCATATTCCACCTGAACCTTAAACCTCTGCCTTGAGCTATTTCTTGTCATCCAAGCCTCTGATAATGCATCTTTCAACCCTTTGAGAAAATACATGATGTTCATGAACTCAATTAAAATTTTGACCATGGAATATGCCAATGGAAACTAGACCTAACATGGAAATCCAGGTTAAGAGGAGTTGGAATTCAGAATCAGCATGCAGTTTTAAAATTTAGATAAGAGACGAACACTATTCAAGGGGTTTCAATTTTCTAGTGCAAGGGCAGGTCAATAATGGTACCATCCAGAATAAGATTGTCTTTTTCATGTTTTTTTCCATGAGGTTTTCCTTATGCTTGGTACTTAGTGTTTTCAATATTTTTGATGCATATAAGTTTTAAAGTTCGTCTCAATTCAAAACGTTCAAATTAATGTTTGTTATTTTGAACCTTGAGAAACCCTGACACCCCTCTGTTTGTGTAATTATCCATTTTGAATTTGAATTGTCTTCTGGGAACATATTTATTTCATCACTTTCTGTGATACTCTGGTGGGACTGGAAAGTTGATATGGCTTAATTTTTGATGGTTTTCCCTTTTGTTTATTCTTCTAAATGATCATTTAATACAGAACATGCTTAGTTGGATTGTCTTATTTTTTATCTCCCAACGAAAAGGATGCATCTTTACTTAGTCAAAGCCACACGAGATCTCATCCAGACCTTTCCTTGGAACAATACTTGTTTTCTGATTGATGAGTGATTGCTTTAACTACGTATGATGTCTTTTTTAATTGGTCTATGATTACCTCTTGTCTCACCTGTATAATTTTGCCAGCTTGTTCAATTTCTTAGTTATTATTGTATTGAAACTAAATATTGGAATGTGAGATTTAGGTGTCATCCACGCATGCAGCTAGCAATATGTTTTTTTTGCTTGGTATTGGAAACAAAATCATCCTTCTGTGATATAGGCCAGACTGAATTTTTACCTATGGAGTTCAGGTTTTCTGATTGATATATATGATTGCTTTTACTAGGTGGAGTTGCATCCTTTCTGGAGGCAAGATGAACTTGTAAAATTTTGTCAGTCAAAAGGTATACATGTATCTGCTCATACACCTTTAGGAGTACCAACTTCCAGTCCTGGACCGTCTGATGGTGGGTCAGGTGGGGAAGATGAACCTGGAACTCCTCGCATTTCATTTAGGAGGTCAAGATCAGTGCATGGGCCAATGTTGAAATTGTCGGTTGTTGCAGAAATAGCAGATAGGCATAAAAAGACTCCTGAACAGGTACTTGATATTTAACTCAGTTGTCTCGTATTTAAATTTTTGTTTAATTATTATTTATCTTAGCTTTGAGTGCTTTATATGTGGTTCAGATATATGCATTTTGAACATCAAATTTTGATTGACATTGTAATTCTCTTATTCTTTCCTTCAGTTTAAAAATATTACTAAATCTACTTTTGTTTAGTGAAGAAATCATCATGGCTTGTACTCATATAATGGAAAAATGCTAGGCATTTGTTTGCTTAGGAACTTTATAAAATCTAATAGTCTCGTAAGTTTTAAAAATCAATTCATGCATAAGAAGAGATATGACATTCCAAATCTTTGGTTACATCCAATTTTTGTTAACCAAAGGGGCCAATGTTGAAAAATTGGGATGAGTTATCCGTAAGTTGCAGTAATTTCAAATATGAGTCCGTCGTTGTGGGTAGAGCTTCATGATGAATGATAGAAATAGTCTACAAATTGGCAACTTTAAACGAAAATATTCTTTATTCAGAAAATTAAATATCTATTGCTAATCATGTATAAATTCAATGTTGTTTATATTAATTGAATGCCATTGTCAATCTCTACTATTTAATTCTTGGTTGAGGTGAATATTTGAGCTACCTTGTAAGAAGACTCACTGTCCGTCTCCCTAACTAAAGCAAGAACACATATTGAGTCTGATGTTTTGCTAAATCGAAGGCCTTTTTTTTACAATCCAGTCAAATGTCTGATAGTGTTTGAATTCCACCAATGTGGTTATGAGCTTTGTGTTTGGCAATTTCCAATCCCCTTCACCCCTACCATCATGATATATGGTTTAAAGTATCAATTGATACCGATAGGACTTGGCCTAGTCAATCTGGATCAGAACTTTCTGATCTGATACCGCCTAACATTCCACGCAAATCATAAGTCTTATGTAACTTAGCCGAGCCATTCAAGATGTCTTTGAGTCAGCCCGGAGACGTCTGGGTCATCTTCGCTGAATTGGCCAATACTGTTGTGCAATCCTACTATATGATCTTGATCTCTCATCACGTTTAACTTATATGTAACACCTCTTGTGTACTGCCTCATAATGATCTGTGACGTTGCTAGCAATGTGTCTTAGTGCTATTAAAGTTGGTGGTTGATATCGTAACCTTGAACCTTGAACCTTGAACCTTGAACCATGATTACTATTATTGTTGCTTCGACTTGTTTGACTAAGTGTGGCGATCGCCAGTTCTGTCCTTTAGCTGTTTCTTTCCCCAAAACACCTTAGATAGATCTTGTACTTTATTGACATTCACCTCCAAGACGTCTAGTAATAGATTTTCTATCACCGTAATGCCAAAACTTCTTTCAGTCATTAAGTCGTGTTGTCGAGCATCTTATAGGTTGAACAAGCCAATGGTTATCCATCATGTCTGCACTGCACTTATTCAAAACTGAGACATAATGAGACATCATTTGTTTGTCAATTCATTTAAACCAACCCAAAGTGAGAATATTGTGCTCTTCCACTGTCATATTCTGTTGCTTTAGTGAATGAAACTACTCACATAACTCAATTGCATAATCGACCTACAAAAAATTACTTCCATACCTTTGATTTCATATGCTCCTAGGAGTTGATTTTTTTCCCTTGCTTCCACCACTGAAGTGCAATGCTGTTTAATTTGAGCTTTAGAACCATGGTTTTTTACTCAAAATAATTCTTGAAACTCGCTTCCCTATCCAAATAATCTTCGGCCTACATTTTGCCTAAAAATTAGCAACTTTACTTGTATTTGACAATGTTTAAATCGAGTGCTCAAACCTATCTCTTCTCTAACATTCCACCACATTCTAGTTCTTCCCTAGCTGCTTGTCTGTTGAAGGTTTTGATATCTTCATCAAGATCAATCTCTTCAAGGCCACCTCCCGGTATGCCTTAAGGTCACAATTGCCCTTCCAGATCAATCTTGTATGCCACATCTCTACCATCTCTTTAATTGGGGCCTACTGCCTCTTCTTCCACATCCCTTTTGACATCGAACATCCACGGCAATGGATCGAACTCCTCTTTGATACATACTTTGAAGTGAAAAGAACTTTGATCTTGCATCAATAGCTAGAAACAAAACAAACAATAGAAGACAATTAACGTGGAACAAAAACAGAGTCATCTGCCAAGATATTGCCACATGGCTCTGCTGTGGATTTTTCCCTTAAAAAACTTGAAAATTTTACTGTTTCGTGTCTCTGAATTAATTTTTTCTTTTTAATTATAGGCATAAGAACTTTAGAATACATACGAGTAAAGTAACACTCTCACAAGTGGTTAGATACATGAACTATCTAATAAGACAGCTAGACAATTGTCAAACCAAAATTTTTTCTCTGAACCTGCAATCTTCAATCAATAACAGTTCTTTTAGTGTAAAGACAATCAAAAAGGAAGGCTACCCAAACTAAAGCACTATATAGTGCTCAAATTGCCGCCAGTTCTAAAAACATGGGGATATGATATTTAAAAGTAGACAATAACTTTGAAAAATGTTTAGGTTCGAAATTGGAACCATAGGATTTTGAGAGATGTTGGCATGGATGCGCTAAAGGAGAATAATAAAGTAGTTCAAGAATATTACCAAATTAGAAGGGTATAAATGAGAGGCAAAAGGTTTACATTGTTAAGACCTAATCTCAAATACGAGAGTTTATCACTTTTAGTGTTTTTACCTTGGTTTTCCCATGGAGAAATAATTTCTTGCTACCCAACAATGATTTAGTTGGGAGCTCTATAGAAAGGGATTTCTTTCGGTAATCTAGATATGCCTAACAAGGATGTGGTTGGACTGGGGTGTTCCCATCCTCCCTAGTCCTTTACTTGTCAACTTGCATGGGAGGTCATTCAGGGAACATGGTTCAAAGTATCCATTGATATTGAAACAATTCGGTCGATTCGTACCCAACATAGATCCGATTCAATATTGTTTCACATTCTATGTAAATTATAAGTCTCACACAACACGGTTGAATCATCTAAGATTTCTTCAAGTCAACCCTAAGAGTCATCATCACTGAATTGGCTAGTGTTGTTCTGCGATGCTACGATACAATCTAAATCTCTAGTCGCATTCATCTTATTCTATGTAACAGTTTTTATGTATCGCCTGATACCGTTCCATAACTTATGACCGCGATGTGTCTCAGTGTTTTGAGTTAATGGCCGATACTGTGATCTTGAACCATGGATACGAGAAGGATATTGATGGAGAAATTTATGCAACTTATGTTGGGGTTTCTCTAAGGTACCAATCATCATATCCAGTTAAGGGTATTCTTGGTCTTTAGATCTTCCACTTCTTTTATTGTGTGGATCAGAGTAGGGTTCAAGATCTTGGTACCAGCCATCGACTTGGAGGGAATTGAGACGCATCGGCCACGATATCGTGGAACAGTATTAGGTAATATGCACGATAGTCTAGCTTGAAAAAGGAGTTGAAAATGGCAAGAGATTTAAGCCATTGTGGCATCGCCGAAAGGATCAATTGATTTGACGGCAATGACTTGGGTGACTAGTATGGACTTGGAGACATCTTCGACAGCTTAGCTGAGGCGTTTTTGACTTGTAGTTTACATGGAATATGGAACAGTATCACAACAAAATATGCAGGGTTGAATTCATCTAGCCAATTCTTTGAACCGTGGTTTGGATACCCCTAAGGGGGTTTATGGGAAAAGTATATGTCGATGAGACCTTCAGTAATCAATCAAATTGAGATGCTTATGCTTTCCTATTTTGCATGCCCTTATTTTTGGCAAACAATGCTAAGTCCTTATGTTCTGTATTTTATTTTTTTTTTCATATTCTTCATCAATTTATGAACTACAGCATTCACCTGAACTCGTATTTACAGTTCCACTACAACAACAGAGGTGTTGAACTCTTGGGCCCAATTTCAGAATAAGCAAAAACCATGACCTTTGTAAAAGAAAAGCTATGTGGTTGTGATTATTAGAGATTGCTGTCAAGTTCCAACAATAGAATAACTGTTGATTGTTTTTCTGAACATTGTGGGACTATAATTTGTATGTAAGAAGCATAAGACCAAAGACATAGGTTGTTTCTGGTTTCTTGAGCCTAGTCAATCTCTAACAGGCAGTGACAATTGTAGGATCATGAAGGCATTGACTCGAATAAGGCCTGTGTCTTGGACATATTACGGTTTGCATGCACAAACTACCAGATTGGTTGCGGAAGGGTGCATGAATTTTCAATACTGACTATGCATAGGGCAATGTTTGGCCAAGTTATTCTTATAGAAATTAGGGAGCAAAATTTGATTGCATAGTTCAAATATCAACAAGGAGATTCCCATGTAGAGTTTGGACCCGAATACATTAATTAAAAGTAGTGAAGAGGATTCAGGTCTTTCATATGGTACGGGCAAGATGAACTTCTGGATTAAGTGAAACACTTAAGATAATGCTTCTGCATACAAGTGCAGCTGAGTCATAGGTACGAGGCATAACCAGTGTTGTACAAGCCTGGAGGTGTCAGTCTCATTTATTAATACTATGGGGGTGGAGAAAATAAAAAAAATAGCTTGTACTCTTGGCTTGGAGAGCTTGTCTAGGCCCATATATGGTCTTGTCTAGGCAATAAGTATAGTCATGTTTATCAAGAGAACTTTGAAGTCCATGAAGCGGCACAATTTTGAGTTTAAGATATTCGAAGACCCGCTAAAGAGAAGTTCTGCAATAAGAACCATCTTGATGGTTGCAAGCTGAACTCATGCAAATGACCCTATCAGTGTAAAGTTTCCTTATGTTGTCATTAATGTTGGCTTCGAATGAGGGGCCAGTTAAATACCCTGCTTTGGTATGAGATACTATATTCAATATTGTGATGTGCCTATATTACATATACCAAATCCTAAGAGAAAAACAAGAAAATATATGGTCAGATCTGGTTCTATAGAAAGCTGTGTTTCCCAAAGAGTGAGATAAAATCATAGGGTCATCTATAATTTAACTTGTATACAAAGAGTACAGTGCTAGAATCCACAACTAACTTTTCACGTCATGTTCTTGCTCTCCTAAATTCCATTGTCTAGGGTTCTGGAACTTCTGAGTGGAAATTTGTAATCCAATAACTCGAATGTGGTGAAATTCAAAAGTTGATGCAACTCAAGTCAACAAACCTTAACATCTGCTACTTGTAAGCGAACGACTTTGATCTGTGTTCTCTGGTCTGCTTTATGTCATCCAGACCTAGGAATATAGGTTGCGTTTGGCATGACTTCTGAAAGTAAAAGTCTATCTTATGAAGATGCACTTTTCATTATGGATTTTCATCAAATAAAAAAAGTGTTTGGCAAACATGCATTTTAAAAGCACATTTGAGTTTAGAAGTACTTAAGCATGCTTGGTGGCATACTTCTAAAAGTGTAAAATAGCATATTCATATCAATATTGCCCTTGACCTTATCGTACTACTGGTTAATATTAAACCTAGCAGATATTCAACATAAATGAGTACAACATTTGTTAAGTAATTAAAGAATTTATTTTAAGTTTTCATAAACAATTCTCAAAATCCAAATTAAATGTTTTTTATGTGAACTATTAGATACCAAGAAATGAAATATTGCATGGGATTCTAACCAAAGAATAGTATAATAAATATTATTTCAAGTATGAATTAATTTCAATGAATTCACTATCCGGAGTAAAAGTAAATCCCATGGTGCTAATGAATGAACCATCCCGCTGGATTGATTGGACAATTCCTCAGCCTTTGGGACTTGCATTTCTGCACTACTTTTGAAGACATTGGGAGTTTCATTTCTTCACTTCATTACCAGATGGTGAAATGTATTGGTATAAAGAAGACGTAATTGATTGCAGTGCAGGCATCACATTTAGAAGCTCTGCCAATGGCTCTGCTGGTGGATTCACCGCCACACTACAATGGAGATGCAATATTTATTTTGAATTGGGGATAAAATGGGTATTGAGTTAGAGGAAGCAGGGTTTAATATTGGGAACTCCTGTTGTTTCTCACTTAAATCATTATCGACTTTGTGAGAAGTCATTTTTAGGTAGTTTTGAGGAGCTCCGAATCTTAGCTTCTGTCAAATGGGCATTTAGGAGATGGGCTTCCACTCGAAGTCCATTTCTAGTCTCTCCCCAAACAAATCTGACTTTTCTAAACAGGCTTTTGTGATTCAAAAGCCCATTTACAAGTGCTGCCAATAAGGAAGCAAAGTGTTGCAAACTATGTAAAGATTAGGAGATTCAGTTAATAATGAGGGAAAAGGGACTACAAGTCCATAGCTACATCTTTTGAGTCATAAAGTCCAAGTTAGGAACTTTTGGGTCCAAAAGGACAATTATAGTCACAAAGACAAGATTATACGGACAATTATAGTCACATTCTTTTAAGAGATTTACTTTCTTATTTAAAAGACTTTTTCTCTCTCCTCTCTCTTCCTCAAATTTCTCTCTCTCCTATCTCTTTTGTCTCACTCTCTCTCTCTTCTCTCTTTCGTCCCACTCTCATCTCTTTTCCTTAAATTGCTCTGTGTTCAGTTTCGTCCCACTTTCTATCTCCTCTCCTCCTTAAATTACTCTCTCTTCTCTATCCATCCATCTTATATATCTAATGTATGTTTATCTTTTCTCTCTTCTTTATATTTGTCTTTCTCTCTATTTTTCGGCCCACTATCTTTCTCTTCTCTTTCTTACTTAAATTCCTCTTTTTTTTCTCTCTTATCTATCCCTCTACAATATATAAAACGTATTTTTATCTTCCTCAAACCTTATTGTCTTTTTTTAGCAAGACATAATTGATATAATTAATGGGATTAACGAGATTTCGTCTTAATTTGGAAATAAAATTGGGGGATTTTAGTTGGAATTGAAAATAAATTGTACTTAATGAATGGAGTTGATTAGATTGAGATTCAGTATCATTGGCCAAAATTGGACAGTGCCCAAAATAGTGAAATTGGGCATAGTTCACTGTCTGAATCGTGACAGAGTGAATTTATTGCAATTGGATAGTTAAAGTGGCCTATGAGTGTCAAAAAATCTGTCTAATTTAATTGTCCAAACTGTGACGAGTGCAAAAATTCACTGACCAAATTTAGTGACATTGAAATTGGGCATATCTTGCTGGTCCAACTGTGATAGTGAAGTATGAATTTTGTTGCAATTGGACAGTAACATTGACATTAAAATTGGTCTGAGTGTCAAAATTTACTGTGCAATTTCACTGTGACTGTAAAGTTGGGCATACTTCAATGTTGGAACACTAAATTAGACCTATTTCATTCTAAATAGACATATTTCACTGTCACGGTGGTGAAATTTATCCATTTTGACTATACTGTTAAACTGCACCATCTATACAATGAATTAGGCCTAATTCATGTAGAGAAGTTATCCAACACTAAAAAATGTGAGAGAAGAAACCACTTGACGATGCAATACGTCCCCATGCAATAATACAACAATTTTATCGTGACAAAAAATAATAATAAATAGAACTTGACTCAAACACAAAATCAAAGTTGTCTTGTAGTGACACTAGTATTTTCCTTACTTTCTTATTCTTTGATGATAATAAAACTCATGGCAGAAGATTACATTGTACATAGAGAGATAGACAGAGGACTATCAGTGTGGGAACGACATTTATTGCAACAAGTCTGTCATGGAGTTCATCCTCATGAATTTGTCAACCATAGCAAGATGGGTATAACATTAAGCAAACTGGACAGTGAATTCATCATAGAATTTTACAAGAAGCAAATTGTACATTGACTGACTTTTGCTTTTTTGCTTCTATTTCGATTCTTACTCCTATTTGGAATGTGTCTTTTGGACTTTTGCTCACATATTTCTGACCCAATGGTGATGGAGATTTTCATTTCAATGGACAATATTGACAAAGAGCATGGTTTTGATCCGCAGCGAGAACCAGAGTGGGGGAGAAGGGAGAAAGATGGAGAAGAGAGACAGAGAGTGTGTCAGGGGAGAAAAGAGAGAAAGATGGACTAGAAGAGAGAGTGGGGAAAATATAGAAAACATATTTAAAAAAAGAAAGAAACCAATGTGATATACTTAAGGGCATTCAGTTAATTAAGCAATAGTATTCAATTAGTTTAGACTGAAAAACAAAAAAGAGTTGCTGACCTGTGCTTAATGCCTTAAAAATGCCTTGTTTAGGCTTAATGGCTTAAAAGAGCATCTGGTTAGACTTTTGGCCAAATTTCACTCATAATAATGGGCATCCACATCCCTATTTGTAGTAGTGGGGTTTCAAGAACAGGAACTTGAGGTGAAATCTTATCATAAGGTGTTTATTCTGATGGTTACGGCTTACGTTCTTTGCAAAAGTATTTGGCATTAGAAGAACCGTTCAAGCCGGCACTTTTTTCTTGGCTGGAAGCCATTGGGTATTGGTAGTTTTGTAAAGGGAACAATTATGAAATTTGCTTGACGTGGCCTGCATCTTTTTAAGTTCTGTTGCAGTTACAGAAATAAAATGGAATTTTGTAACAGTGCCGTGTATTGGCTAAAATGATGCAATTTGAGGGAAAAGAGGAGTCATTTTGAGGGGTGGAGGAGCCAATTCAAAACTTGAAGAGCCCCTTGTTGGTTTGTTTGTTTCCTAGTTAAACAAGAAATGTTACTCCCCTTTTGGAAGCACTTTTGGATTTAGTAGCCAATATGCAGACCCTGGGTCATTTTTTTGTATATTTAGCTTTAATCGTACACAGTGTGTGTTGTGGCTATGCCCCTCTGAAGTTCCCCATGTTAGATTTTAGTTTACTCTTTTGTACAATGAAAAAACAAAAAATAAATTTTTACCGGGTTTTTAAAATCCTGGGGTTATGGGATTTCTTTGGCCATCAGATCCAGTTGGGTGTGCACCTAGCTCGCCATACACTTACAGTCTTGGTTAAACCCATGGCCCTTTGCTTATAGCCCGAACCTACATATCTGCTAGCTATCTTGTCCTTTTAATACTTGCATTGCATCACCTTTCTATCCCACTGCATTAGTTGGTTCATTGCACAAGAAAACTTAGACAACTTTCTCATCTTATCTTTTGTTGATTCCACTTCCAGTTGTCAGTGGATGCTTGTTTTTCTTCTATTATTTTTCATTCTTATATAGCTACTCATCTTTCTTAAGATCCTGCTTTCAGTAAGTTGCATATTACACAAATATAGCTGCCTAACACTGTGTCATAAAGAGTGGTGGTCTTAACTGCTGTTTTAAAAATCTTCCCATACCATCAGTTTTGAATTTTCATGATATGAAAGCTTATATCAAAATTTGATCGTCATTTGTTATGATGACTGATTATAATTATTGATTCGTATGGAGAATTACAGAGTAATGCAAATGGGCATTTTTCATTTCTAGGGGACCCTTGAAAGTTTTCCAGGTCCTGACTTGAATTTCAAAATTATTTTTTTTGTTATTTAATGTTTAAACCACCAAATCCTCAGGTTTTACATGGCATCAGCAGAGTTGCATAGTGGCGTATCTCTTTCTGCAGGAGGATAACATCATCTATTCTTCTGCAGGAATTTTTATGTTGATGGTTCTAGTATGTCTAAAAATGTTAATGATATTGTGTAGTTAATTGACTTATTGTTGTTTATTTCTGTCTGTCTCACTCGCTAGTACTTTGTACAATATATAGTTTATTTAAGCTTAATTCTAATGAACCACTGGATTTGCTTTGTGTAATTTCGTCATGTGAGTATTATGAGTTGACATAATGCATCATAGGGATTTTTGAATAGATGTAAGGGAGCAAGTTTAATTCGAGGAAAAGAATTCCCAAAGGCACTGCCAATAAGGAAGCAAAGTGGGAAAAAAGATATGGACACTAAATTGGCCCAAAATTTAAAGCACATTACCTAGCACAACAAATTCCTGATGAACTGTCCGGCCATGATAACCACTCACTTATCACAACCATGTCTCTCTCATTTAGCCTTTTGAGCTTTTCAATATAATTTTATTTCATGAACTTGATTTTTCTGAGATTCTGACGTTGATATGGTGGCAAACTCAGATCTTCTTTACCATATCCTTTTAAGGAGTAGTCATTCTTCTTTTAATGACCTTTTTTGGGAAATGGCCATCAAACGATCCCCAAGTTTTGGTCAAAAAGAAAAGAAAAATGAGAAATAAGGAAAATTAAAACAACTACCACTAGGTTCTAACCGAAATGACAGAATTGCTCTATTCTGTTCAGATAAGGCTTCCATTGAGAGCAGGGCTAATATGTGCCTTAATAAATATGTTTCTCAGTTTTCTGTAAAAGATTGCAATTTAGGGGATCCTCATAACTTCTGAGTTCTGACAGCGGATGTGCGCCTTTTAAATATCTCTGTAGTTTTTTTGTAAAAGAGTACAATTTAGGGATGCTCATTGCTTTTCTGAGTTATGATTTGTTGCTTTGATGGAATCTGTAGGTTATTTTGCGGTGGGGTCTGCAAAGGGGAACTAGTGTCCTACCATGTAGCGTGAAGCCTGATCGGATAAGGAAAAACATAGACATTTTTAGTTGGTCTTTGGCGAGTGATGAATGGAACCGACTGAACAAGATTGAACCACAGGTATGCCTGTTCGGAAATGGTCCTGTGAATAATCTCCTAGACAGTGGGTTTATACCTGGGAGTGGTCCCCTTCAAGCTGTGTATGAGATGGAAGATGATGTGGAATCCAATTCTTGATATGCTTAATTGAAATTTGTGAGTAATATGTTGTGTAAGTTACAAAGATGTCTTGATGTATTATGTCATATACCTGTTGTTTGTAATATGCTCTCCTTGTGGATATTGAACCTGAAGTCAAAAGGATAGATACATCATTGTGAATTTTGAATTTCTGAAAATGCATCTATTTTCTATCTTCCTTGCAGGGTGTGGCTGAAGCCATGTAGAGAAAGGGTGACTTTAAGAAACATTTTCCCTATATAAAGCTAAATGATATTTGTGTATATAATCCTTGCAGCTATGAATGATCTCTCCAAAATTTCCTTTACAGAGAACATCTGGAACCACCAAAAATATACAGATTTCAGTATCTGGAGAATCAAATCTGACCCATTACACTAGGTATAAACCTTCTTTATTGCCTAAAAGGGAGGAAAGTTTCCAATGATCCAATCAGTACTGAACTGAAATTTTACACTCAAATGTTTTGTTTAGTTGCCCAAATTAAGATGCATCTGTGTCCTTTTTTCTATTTTTTTTTTTCATTTGTTTTGGGTGATATGGTCTGTCTGTTAAGATGGTGTGATAGCATGTTGCTTTGCAAACCCAATGTTGAGGTCTCTTCATTCTTTCCAAGAAATTTGGTCCAACTTTTCTCAATGTGAAATGTGTCGTGGTGATTAAAAAACATACAATTACATGTAAATTACATAAATCCGTTAAAGTTGGGTTTTATACAATCAAGGGGGTCCAAACTTGGAAATTATAAATCTATGGCTCGCAATTTGTTTGGCCATTGAACCTACAGTGTTTAAATTGTGCTTTTGATCAAACGGGTGACTTACAAACCTTCTTTATTGCTCATATATTGTAAATCGGTGGATAATCTTGACCCAACCACTCAACTAACCTTATTATTTTTTAACCATTTTTACGCCCGCCTCATAAAGGCTATCAAATCCCTTTGCCTATAAAAGGCATCGGGAGAATGTATAAGTAGTATATATTGAGTGAACGGAAGATAGTGAATAAAAGATAAATAAAAAAAATTGCGACCTTGAAGATTAACTCATTAATATGTTAAGTTATCAAAGGATTTATATTTTGTGTATTGCTCTCTTTATATTTTATTGATAGTTTATTGATTTCGCAACATGTTGGCAACATAAGTCTATAATCATCTAAAGAAAAAGCTCTTTTTTAGAAATAATTTTGAAGTAATGGTAAGTCAAGAATATTATATATTGTACTTGGAAGCTTTATTTATAATTTAATATTTATTATTTGATTTTTAACTTTATTAAAAAAAAATTTATAAAAGTCCTAATGACTTCGCATTAGTTTTAATAGTTTACAGAAATCTGACAAATTTCAAAAGTTCTAATGACTTTGTTTCAATATTTTATAATTCATGAAAGTTATGAAGACTTTGTCATAAAATTCTATTAATTTTAATTTTATGCATTGAATTATAGATGACTTTTGCTACAAGTGATATATTTATATTTTAAATTTATGTGTTAGTAGCTATGGATAAAATATTATCATTATAAACTCATAAATTTAATTGATGCTCATTATTAATGAATATTTGAGTAGATTTCGTTAGTAGTTTTGCATAATTTATTGTCATGCTTATTAATTCATTATTTATTGAATTCTAAATGTGTTATTACGTTTTGTCATTTATAGTAATGTCGAACCTCTCAAAACTCGAATTTACTATCCTTGACATTATTGGAAATAATTATTTGTCGTGGGTCCTTGATGCTGAAACCCACCTGACTGCCATAAAAACTTGAAAACATGATCGTAGTAGAGAATACTGCATCCACGCAGAATCGCGCAAAAGCCATAATTTTCTTCGTCATCATATTGATGAAGGATTGGAAAATGAATATATGATGGTAAAAGATTCACAAAATCTCTGAAATAATTTGAAGGAAATGTATGACCATCAAAAGGCTATTATTTTTCCATATGCTCGCAATGAATGAGCAAACCTAAGGTTTTAGGATTTTAAAAGTGTAAGAGAATAGAATTCAAAATTAGTTCACAACTGACATTGACTCCACGCCTCTAATTTGTTCCAGCAGCAGTAATATAAAAATCATAGGTTTGAGAAATATTTTGATATGATAGCATGTATTCTTGTTGTTGAAAAAAAATAATGATTTTTTGATGAAAAATCGCAATGCTCGCCCGACTAGATCAAAAACATTCCCTGAAGTGAATGTCACATCGCATCATGGCCGTGATCAGGGTTGGGGTTGGGGCCGTGGCCATAGTTACAGGCAACATACTTGGCATCTTGATAGTCATACCAACCCATCTTAACACTAAAAGTGGTCAAAGAAAGAAACAAAGCTGTACAGTGGGAAGATTTTATAGAATAAACCTCCCAAAGTCTACGAAGAAGTTTGTTGTAGATGCGTGATGAAAGGACATTGGTTATGTACCTACTGTATGACCAGACATCTAGTGGATCTTTACCAATCATAGGTAAATGAGAATTCTAAGATGATAGAAACAAATTTTATTGATTATCAAAAGAAACCAGTGGATATAACTCATTTTGATATTTTAGACTATCTTGTTGATCCGAGTAGTAGTACTGATTATTTTACTAGTGATGGAAATGACCATCTTGATTAATGCTATATTGTTTATCCTATTGTTGGTAATCTATTATGAAAGCATGTTTATATATTTTGGTTTGTCGAATCTGGGCAGACTGACGAGTTTAATCGAGATGGTTAACCCCACCTCGAGGGAGTGGAAGGGCACCTGTTTGAATCTATTATCTACCTGTTGTACTAATATCAATAAAAAAAAAGACAAAAATTTTTTGCATGAGTATACTAGGAAATTGCCAAAAGAGAAAAACAAAAATCAACTATGAATTACAAACAGTTCTTTGACAACATCCAATATGAGAGGAATCTAATTTCCAAAACAAATATAAAGAAATTATCAGAGTTACATTCAAAACCTGAGTAAGAATATTTGTTAGATCATATTTGTAATTGACTAATTTCATGGAGTCCTTTGTAAAAACTCAACCTATTCCATAGTTATTATATAATCAAGTTCAAGATCTGAAAGCATCATTGAAGTTAGGAGATCAAGCGTCAAAGCTACATCATTCAACCTCCACATGCACCTTCATATTTAGGACAAAGGTAATGACTTAAACACCTAAGATGAACCCTTAGTTATTTTAACTTAGGTCAATTAGCAATCCTATTATGATTCCTAAGTGATTTTAAAAGAAAAGTTTTTCTAAACCATTTATGTGTTTTGAAAACATAGTTTAAGTCACAATCGAAGTCCTCTTTGAGCAACACCTTTTAGTCCAAATTGACCATAATTAAGATCTAGGGTTTTTTATCAAAAACATTTGGATGTAAATCATGTAATTTTTTTGAGAAACGAATCATGTAATAAAAAAGAATGTGAAAACATTGTAGATCCATCATATTATTTAGAATAGGAGACAAACGATCTAATCCTCAATGAATAAATTTGAGAAAGAAACCCTACTTGAATCCGTTGTTTGGATGTTTCTACATGTTAATCCTTCAAGATCTCACCCATTTTCTTCTCTCCCAACTCCTCTTGGCTTCTAAGGGTTGAAAATTTATTTAAACAACCCTAAAACACATCCCTAGGGTATTTATAGGATGAACAACAATTCAGGTAGGATAGATTTGATTGTGCAGAATCGTGCACATGCATTGGAATGGAAGCATTGGCATTTGAACGGTTTGTCATGCATTGGAACGGAGTCTTTGGTGTTCAAACGGGTTATACTCCCAATATCTCTTATTTTCTATTCAGGTTTTTTAGATCAAATGTGCGTTCGAATGGAGCCTTTCCTGTTCGAACAGACTACAAGATTCTATAACCTGCCCTAATTTGCCAAGCCAATTTTGACATAGTTAGAAGTCAATTCAGGAACTTTTCATGAAATACACATTTATAGTTGTTAAAGTATACTCTTCAATGCCGTAAGAATCAGTTCAATCGAGCATTGGGGTAAAAAGTGATGGCCAAAATACTGAGGTAGTGTCAAATACCTTCTTATTTTAATTCCCTCCAAATTGCGTTTTAACTCCGAAGTACTTCCAACCTTCTAATACACCCCATTTAACCTCTCTCAAGATTTTTCGACCTTTCGGATTCGATGGTAGGCTTGTTTGCCCTTAAAATATTTAAAAACTTACCTAGCTACCTTTCTCAAGCTTAAATGCCTCCAAAACTAAATTTAGCATAAAAGTAAATATGTGAAAAACTCAAACTTCATGATCAATATTTCAACAATACTTTAAAGTTTCTACCATCATTTTATTTACCTTATAAGAACTCTTAAGATGATATCATCCTTATTTGCTTGTACTAGTGAAAGCACACGTGTGTTGCACGTAAACTATTTTGAATATCATATAGGATAAAATATTTTTGTTATGTAAATTATAAAATTTTTATTGTTTTAGATCTTTAAAAAAACAAGTGGTCTTTGACCACATCACCGTAGAAAACCAGTCTAACCACGGATTAAGTGGTTTTCTAGAATTTAAAAGGGGCATGTACCCTAATATTAAAAAAAAAATATTGAGAACTTTAAAACCACGTTAAACATTAAACTCAAAACAAAGCAGGAGATATGCTAGTGTTAGTTGAAATGTTATTCAAGGTAAATTGCTATCAGAACCTTACTCAATTCAAGATTTATTATTGTACTACTTTTGGCCTATAAGTGAAATTAGAAATCGTATGAGGATCCCGAATCAGCAAATAATGTATCCATCAACATAAGAGATCACACACGTATTAATGAAAAAAAATTGCAAATTTTACAAAGTAACATAGTGTAATACATGATTTTGTAGTAACACTTAAAATTTCTCTCATCACAAGTGAGTTCTTAGAACATCCAATTATTACAAAATTCAAAACGGCACCTACTCCATGTATTTTTCCCTAGAGATTCACTCCACCAAAGTGTCAAGGGCAAGTCACATGTTCTACCACTTTGAAGATTTTGATATTAAGTTCTCTAAAAGATGACCTCTTTTTTGGATAAAATAATAAACTATATTATAAGAAAAAAAAATATTTCCTCTCGGTCTTAAAACAAAAGGTAAAGGGTATAATAAAAGGGTCAAGTGTAGTATTATTTCCATCATTTTTATGGCAACATCAATAGTAACATTTTAATTGTTTTTGATCCTTAATGATAAAAATATAACATGACTCGAGAGTACAATTTTTTTTCTATTTTTTTGTACAAAGTAAAGAGTTGGTAAAAGTAACAAACAAATTCTCGAAATTAGAAAAATATGCTTGCTAAAAGGAAAAGCTTCTTTACTTTCCTAGAGCCCTTTTTGTTCTATCAAGATGTTGGTGCAATCTTGTTGTGATGATATGTGAAGCTTGTTTGGAAGACGAACTAATGTATTCCCTGCACAAAAAGAGAACAATCTAAAACTTTTAAATATTAATTACTGTGATTATGATATGAAAAATGTTATTTAAAATCAAGAAATATATTAATATTATCTATATTATAAATTGGATGTACACTGAATATTTATTTTTTGAAGTATAAATAGATGTATAGATATAGATATAGATATTCATATAGATTATTTATGTGGAAATGAAAGTATATGAAGGGTTATTTGGATATTTATTTGGTATTGGATAATTAAATACATAATAATATAGTTATCTTTAATCATTTTTATAGGGGTATAAAGTATATGAAGGGTTATTGGATATTTAATTGATATTGAGTAATTAAATACATAATGATATAACTGTCTTTAATCATTTTTATAGGGGTATTATGATCTAACAAAAGTTTTTCACTTTTGTTAATATTTTGTAGTAGTATAGATTAGTGTGTGTGTTTGTGTGTGTGTCTTGGTGTATGTGTGTATAGTTGTTTCGGTGCATTAGTGTGTTTGTGTGTGTCCGTGTATTTAGTGTATATGTGTGTGTGCGTGTTTGGTGTATCAATTAGTGTGTGTGTTTAGTGTAATAGTTTGTGTGTGTATTTGGATTTATTACTTTTGTTATTTAATATAAAGATAAGTATCAATTAAATGAGTACTCATTTGTAATCCATTTTAACCCGTTTAATTAAATTGAGTGCTATTATCCAAACCGCATTAATTAATATAGTTATCTAACCCATTAATTTATGGGCAAATTAGACAGATTAATGGGTGGGTAATAAGTAAAGATTGTCACCTCTAGATCTGAATTAGATTTGTGGATTGAAGAATCATTTTGAGCAGTATCTCATTTGCCCTCTTAGATGTGATTTGAATTTTTTTTTTTTGTCTATATATTTTTGGATTAATACGATTATTTATCTTCCTAGAAAAAAATACCAGGATAACAACTACTTCTGAGAAAATAAGATATATATTCTTAATTCACAAAGGGAAGGTTTTTGAACTCGAACCATACCGAACTACAATATATGCTCTAAGGGAGAAGAAAAAAAAAAAGACCACCAACTAGTCCACAGTTTTCAACAATAGAACAGTGTACCTTCATTTTTTCTGTTTTTAGTTGAAAATTTGTGCAAAACTAGATTTTAATTTATCTCAGCAAGATATCAAAATTTTTGTGGTGAAAGAATTGGATCCTCTCAATTTAAAATTTTGCTAATGTTGATCAAGCTCATTCATTCCTTTTTAAAAAAAAAAATGGAATTCAATCATTCACTACCCCTTTAGTAGTATTATGGTTCCAATTGACACACATTTTTTTTTTTGGGAGGGAGAAAGGGAAGGGGATTTAAATCCTTAACCTCAAGAAGGCAAAGTCTTCACAAGGTAAGAAGTATCATTGGACCAACGACCCATTGGTAAAATTGACACACATTGGTACACAATTAATATGAGAAAAACCATGGTCAAAATTGATGAACTTCAAATTAAAATGATCTGATTCCAACACGTAATATCAAGAGAAGAAAAAGACAACTTATAACAAAAAATGGCTGGCTATGGGTTTTACTTTTAGGCTATCCATGAGGCAAATTCAAGTTGCATATGTTTAAACCTAATCATCCTCTATCAGCCTTGCTCTACAAATGGAAATGCTCATTGGGTGGCCAAGGGATCTAGTGCCTCAAATTTACCTAGAGATTGGGTCTCAGCTTGTCCGGAGCTGTCCTCTATTTTAGTTACTGATTGTAATTATGCTCATATAATTTGAACAAATTCCAATCTCTTTGTTCCAAAAAAAAAAAAAAATTGGTTAATGTATCCGTTTTAGGGCAATTAACATTTTCAATTCTAGAAAAAATGAATGTGACTAATCAAATAATTGACGATGCTATGGTCATGGTGCCTATCTTTTTGCCTTTATTGACCCACTACCTCTTGGAGCCTATCTTTTTGCCTTTATTGACCCACCAACTCTTAGATACTGCCTCCATTTTTGTCTAAAATTATGATACAAGACACAGACTTTTTGATGTAGGGGGAAATATCAAATAGTTGGGTCATTTATGTTAGAATTTTTTTATATTGGACTTCAATTGAATTTGTAAAAAATGAGCTGAATTATGATCCAATGATATGAGTTCAATATTGTTAAATGATCTATTTTAATGGACTTATGTACATTCTTTTAATTGATGTAGTTGAGATGGTAAAGTGAAGGTTTTAATCTAATTGCAGTTCGTAATGAAAGAGCCCATTAGATTCATTACAAATAAACAGGTTAGCTCCATCTCCACTTCATTACCTAATTTGGCTTGTCCCATTGAAAGCCGCCTCTCGCTTTGAATAATGAGAGATGAGAGAAAGACATTGTCATTCTACTTCCACGAAAGAAACTCGAAGATCAAATATCATGGCTCACACAAGTATGATCTAAACCTTGTAATTTAGGTATTTTAAATTTTATATACCAATTATTAAAATTTCTTATATGTAGTATTAGAGTCTATATGTTTGGCGTATTTTCGAATTACGGACGTACCAAAGTCTAGCTGGATTTAAAATCAAAATATGTATGGCCTTACCTACTCGAACCGACGTAAGATTCTAAAATTGTGACTATTCAGTCGACTGTAGCGAGGTGTAAGGTTACCTCTAGACTCTTTTCTGTGCCTTGGAACTTCAAGGACTTTAAATAATTTCATTAGACAAAGACGTGTGAACACTATTGTAAAGTAAATAGCGAGAATGCAAAGTAACAAGTAAATTAAATTTGAATCTGGAAGATGAATCGAATACTGGACTTAGCATTAACTAAAAGCAATAAAATATCACTGGAGTGATGTATTACAGGAAAAATAACGATTGCTCAAAAGCAAGAAATAAGTCAAACATAGGGAGTTTTTATGAGATCGTGGGATTCTTTCTTGGTGGCCTAGTCTCGGCTATTTATAGAGACGGCTCTCAACTATTGATCCATCTTTTCTGGCCATGGCTGATGATCATGGCCACATCCCTTGAGATACGTGAATGTGTGCTAAACGTTTTTAACTGACGGCTCATGATGTCACGTCTCCTTGTTTCTCAAGATTCTAAGAGTCATATTCCTCTAACTGTCCTGTCAATTATGGACTCTCACAGTCTCCCTTATCATCGTCAGATTTCTTCCACGTGTCACCCTCATATCTTGCTATTTTTGGTGTAAACATTGCTCCCCCAAATATATGCTACTGAATACTCCATATTTGGGGTGTCATTTTGGCTCCTTTGAATTAAAACTTTTGTCGCTATGCTAGCCCTGTTCATTTGTCATACCATTATTGGTCGTGAAGCTCGAGGATTGCAACTAATGTTCCACGTGTAGCCCCTTAGTCTATCCTTAGTCTTTTCAGATATGTAAGATACGGCTGATATGCGGTCTATACATATCTTTTAAATCATCATTTCATCATGTGTTCTACTCCTATACAATACATTTCTAGACTTGGTATTTTGTCATTATTCTGAATTTCTTCCTTATTCTTCAACAATGGAGACACCTTGTGCTACTGCTCTTGAAGTGACTCGTTAACGAGTGCAGGCTACTTAATACACTCTTCGTACCCTCAATCCACTTTATGATTGTTCTTCATCACCATAAACGGCCCTAGGGAAATCCTTCAAAAAGATGCCTACAGATGAAGTTTGGCGCATTTACCCTGACTCTCACATGTCCCTTCTTTTCAACTTTCATGAATCTCTCCAATGGACAAACTGACTTAGTAACAACTCGATTCGTGTAAGGAAAGCCCCTTCTTCTGATTAGATTTCATGGGTCGTGTGTGTTAAAGTAGTCAAGGGAACGCTATGGCGTCGCCTTGGAATTTATGATGCCATAGATTTGAGCATTATTACGATGCCTATTGACAAACCATTGCTCAACACCCCTCTCTTATTTTGGTCTATGGTGAACAATGCCTTCAACTTTTGTTTCAGCATGATGTGTCCCACGGTGTATGATATCTCTACTTTCCTTAGTCTTCCTCCATTTGGGGCCCAGGCTAATGCTCTACTTACATATACTAACTTGAGCTACGTATTTCCACTTGATGTGCACAATAAGCCCATCATTGCCTATTCTTTTTCCCTTGCGGCCTGCCATGACCATGATGGCTCTCATGTGTCAAATTAAGAACACATTTCGTTCTTGCTCAACTAGATTAACCAGTTCTTTTTTTACACTCCAACTTACAAGGTGACCAAGGAGTATATTTCGCTGGCCATCTTCTTGGCCACGGGGTCCTCATATGTTCTTGCCCCTGTCATGCTTGCCCACATCTATCATGGAATGTGAAAGATGACGGCGTCGAAGATGTAGAGGGGTTTGGGTCCTCTCTAGGTGCTCCAGCTATGACTTTGTGCTTATTTCTTAGAACTCTCTATCCTGTTTGCTGATAATGCCTCTTTTTCTTTTGACCATCTATTTTCCACAGCCCCTTCTAGAGAATAGTCTTTCGATGACTGTTTTTCTTATCTGTATAGTCTGAATGGCTCACAGCCTGTTTGGATGTTGTTTGCCCCAGAACCGAGGTCTCAAAAGGTCCTTTACAATCCTAGGGAGGCCCTAGTTGATGCCACTACTTCTCATGAGGATGTCTAGTTCTCCTATCTCTATACTTAAGACCTGCATTACGGCCTAGGGCCGACTCATGGCGCTAATGCTTACTACAGTGTTGAAGTCCACATGCCTCAACAGTTTGCTCTCTAACTCGGCATAATGTAGCAAATTCCTCATCCTTTTTCTCGCACTTTTAATGTTAATTACGTCAATTGGCTAAATGTGACTAAGCTGAATGTCCGAGAAGTCAACTGACGTTATTCTCTTACCCGTCGTTCTTTTCGATTGACCTCCTTTACCGAGTCATTTGAAATTTCAAAGGTTGCCAAAATGGTGGAGGCGGTACATTGCTTAGCAATTTGAACGTGACACGGCCACTGTGCTTAACCACGTGAACTTCCTGTCACCAGTTCAATTATCTATGAGGGCCAGCTCTATCAGGGCTTCTCCTTCTGTTATTATTCCTCCATGGCCAATTGACCCTGATCTTGCAATCTTTGTGGATCTAGCTTCTTTAACCATTCCCACTTCTCCAACATGGCCTCTCTACAAGGACAAGTGGCAACATTATTTTGCAACTCTTTCCACATCTATTTCTCATGCTCAAGTTGACGAGGACCCAGATATGGAAGACGATGCCCCCTTACGCGCTATGTTTGTCAGTGTGAAAGCATTCCTCATTCTATGACCCTTTCGGTTGGTGTGGGGCCTTCTCAAGATGTTATCTTTGGGAATCTCGAGTCCCTTGGGCCAACCACTATTCCAATTACTATGGCCTCTTCTTTGGTCGTAGCTAACTTAACTCTGCAAGCACCATCTTTCGATAATATGGCCATCGATGAGGTCGACAATGTTGAGGTTGTGGACCTTGAGAGTGAAGAAGGTCTAGCCCCTAGGCAACAACTTCCCAGTTCTCTAGCAGGACAAAATATTACGATGGCCGCTGAAAATGTTCAGGCCACAGATCCTAGTTCCCTTGAAAGCTCTTCTCTCCTTCAGTCCTGTCTCTTTCCAACATAATGAGAGCATAATATTGCATATTTATATCATCCATGTTAACTGTGTTAGTTACTTAACTCTTTTGTTTTGTTTTAATTTTGTATTTTATGGATGAAATTGGTGTTTTTAGGGGAATATATGTAAAAGTGGGGTTTTGAACATCATTTCATGAAATGCATGATTTCGGGGATGAGCTAGGAGGTTCAGGAGTCAAGCCAAGGCCAATGGGAGCATAATTGAAGAAAATACCCTTTCTATCTATAGGTTTTCTACCGTTCAATTGAAGGCAAAGTTGGTTCTACCAGTTGGGTTCATTCCTTTCAGTAGAAGTAAAACAAAGAGTTGTTCTACCAATAGGTGACTATTGTTCTATCGGTAGGTTTGAAGCAAAAAAGTGTTCTACCAGGAGAAGATAAGGCCAACTAGTTCATGCAAATAGTGAATCGTTCTACTGGTAGGTCATTTTCTCCTTTCTACTAGTTTTTTTTTCTGCTTGCTACTGGTAGGTTAATGGTTTTTGGCAATAAAAACTCCTAAGGAAAGTGAATTAGCTAAACTATTTAAAGGACGTGATTGGTGGATGGAAAATAAGATTTTCTACAGAAAATCCCCTATAAATACCAAGGGCTGGCCATTTGAGAGGGGGCTCCATTTCATCGTTCAATTCCTAATTTCTTCATCAAACATTTTTTTCTCTCTTTCCTAGGGTTTTGACTTAGTCTTCTTCTTCTTTAAAGCTTTCTCCATTGTTTTACATTTGACGCTTTGTTTAATTTCAAGTATTCCACTCTTACAATGCATTTTTTATTTTTCTTGTGAACGATTACATTACTGTTATTCAAATCAAGGTATTTACTTTTTTTGTAATTTCAATTCTTGGAATTTTCAATTCAAGTTTTCTCTGCTTTCAATTATGATTATGCTTTCTTTAATTTCTTTCATTTTCAATTTCGTAATGAATGAGTGGTCGTATTCCGGTTTGATCGGATGAGGGAGTCTCATCCGTGAATTGGAGATTTTTACTCAATTACAGTTTTTCCAATTATTAAGTTTTTTGGATTCTTTGAATGATTAAAGTTGAAAAAACTTTCGATATGTATATCTTTTTACTTACCCATAGACAATTAAGTCTACTATGGGTAATTCTTGGAATCACTACAATTGAAGTGGGTGTAATTCTTTCAAAATCAAATCAATTGACTTGAATACATATTTGTTATTTACAATTGGATGTTTATCGAATATTTTCCATTTGAGTGCATTTGCGTACAATCTCAAATGAGTTATAAAAATTGAGTCAAAATCCCTATTCATGGTGAGATAAACTCTACCGATTAATCAGTCCTTCTTTAAATTGTTATTTCTTAGTCAATAATTTCTTAACCAAATCTTTCAAAAATTTGGAGTTTTTATTTCCTTTTTCCCATCTCCTTTTGAACCAATCATTTTTCCTAAGGAGACAGCCTCGATAATAGACCAAGTTACAAACACGATATGCTTCCTACGGTTGGGAATTCCTTGTTAATTTAATACCACTGTAAGGAGCAAACATTTTTTGGCGTTATTACCAATGAAGGTGAGGTGATTCGTAGATTATTAGGTAAGTCTATTGATTCACATAGGATGTCAGGGGCATTTGCCGCTATACTTTACTTTACTTTACTGTTCTTTTTATTTTTTGTTGCTATTTAGCTTTTCTTTTGCATGTGGGCATGAGATACAGTTGACAATAGATTTATAAGACTCAACCACACACACTGTTGAAATGGAAGGTCTAAACAATGAGAATTCACAGAACTTGGGAAACTAGGGGCATAACTTTCCCCTAGTTCCTCTCGGGCCTAATAATTGGAATGTTGAAAATAATTTTCCATCCGTTCCTCCCATGAGAACAGTGAGAGAATATATTCAACCCACTCGTTCTTCTACACCCTCTGTAAAACCTATAATGCTCCAACTACTTCCCCAATTCCATGGTGTGGAGAAAAAAAAACTCCTAATCTCCTACCTCCATATCAAGGAGTTTGAGGAGGTAGTTAACACATTCCTTGGGCAGACTGTGCAAGAAGAAATAGTGAGAATTCTCATTGAAAGACAAGGCAAAGACTTCGTTCAACTATCTTAAGCCTCGAACTATGGCAACTTTGGCTAATTTGCAAAAAAGAGTTTCTTAAAAAAAATTCTTAGTTCATAGAACAACTGCTTTAAAGACGAAAATACAAAATTTTTCTAAAAAATGTAATGAACAACTCTATAATTGGTGGGAAAGGTTTAAAGATCTCTTGAATATTGTGCCACATTATGGCTTTGAACCATGACAACTGGTGAGTTTTTTCTATGAAGGAATTACACCAACCCATCACCAGTTCATAGATGTGATGTGTAACGATGAGTTTTTAAGTAAAGAGCTCGAGGAAGCAATAGATTACTTTGATAGTTTAGCGAAGAATGCCCAATCTTGGGATATTTCTGATCCCGCTAAATGATCAAAGCAATCTATTCCATCCCAGTATGTTGGGGGTGAAAAATATGCTTTGAGAGAGCAAGATTAATTACTAGCTAAGATTGCTTATTTGTTAAGAAAAGTAGAAAACCTAGAGGTGAGGAAGATGAATGAGGTGGCAAGTGTACCTCAGAATGACCCTAATTCTTTATGCGAGTCAATTGAGCATTTTGTGAAGGATTGCTCGACCTAATCAGTATATAAAGAGGTACTCCACGAGCAAGTGAATGCATTTAACCAGGCAAGGCAGCAAAACTCTCCTTACTATAATACTTATAATTCGCCATCCAAATTTCAGTTGAAAAAAAGACATTTTTGCTCTACCCTCAACCTCTATGTCTTATATCCCTCCTAATCCATCAATGTCAAGTCCAGTCCAGTTTATAGGTCCCTAGTCTATGCACCCATGACAATAGGGGTTTCTTTAGAATCCATCTATACAAGGGTTTGCTCCTTAGGAACAAACCAGTGTACCACTATACCAGCCTCACCACAAGAAAAACATTGAAGATGTTCTCAACCAATTTATTCAGAGCTAGACCACCATTAACAACCAAACCAATCAAGATTTGAATGACATTAGGTCTCAAATGACCAAATTGACCAACACAATGGGAATGATACAACAGGAAAACGGAAAACTTCTTGCACAACCCCAAGAGAATCCCAATGGTCAACATGGGATTGAGATTTCTAATGTCACAAGTAATGAGGAGCAGTTTAAGTCCATCACCACTCTTTGGAGTGGTAAAGAGGTAGATAAAACCATCTTGCATAAGGTCTCTAAGCCTGCAAAAAAAGAGACTTAAGGCACTCCCAAGGATGGTGAATCGCTTGAGTTGCCCAAGGACATTAGGTCTAATGAGGTTATTTGTCTCATTCCTCCTCCCTACCCTCACCGTTTTAAAATACCTGCAAAGAAATCTCAAGTCCATCACCACTCTAAGCCTATAAAAAAAATAGACTCAAAGAACTCCCAAGGCTGGTAAGTCACTTGAGTTGCCCAAGGTTGTTGGGTCTAATGAGGTTTTTGTCCCATTCTTGCTCCCTACCCTCACCATTTTGAAATACCTGCAAAGAAAGCTAATAATGTTGAGATACTTGATTTATTCAAGTAGGTGAAAATTAATATTTCTCTTCTTGATGCAATTTGACAAGTGCCATCTTATGCAAAGTTCTTAAAAAACTTGTGCACTGTCAAGAGAAAGTTACATGTTCAAAAAAAGGCATTCCTGATGAAGCGGTAAGTATTATTCTCCGAACCAATGCTCCACCTAAGAATAAAGATCCCGACTGTCTCACCATTGTTATTACCATTGGGGATTGCTAGGTTGAACAAGCTCTTTTAGACTTGGGTGCGAGTATGAATCTCCTACCCTTTTCAATCTACAAGCAATTAGACTTGGAAGAATTGAAGCCCACTTTAATTACTCTCCAATTGGCAGATCAAAGTGTGAAAATACCGAGGGGAGAATGGAGCCTGTGTTTGTTCAGGTAGATAGGTTTTACTTTTCCGTTGATTTTATAATATTGGATACTGCACCTGTTGCTAATCTTGCTACACAGATTTCCATAATCTTAGGACACCTATTCCTTGCAACATCAAATGCATTAATAAACTATTGGAGTGGTGTGATGAAATGCTCTTTTGGGAATTTGATTGCTGAATTTAATATTTTTCATGTAGTGAAGCAACCGGAGGGTGAGTGGGAGATTTCTCTGAGGTAGCTGGATGAGTATGTGGAGGAGAAGTTTGAAAATTCTATGTGTTCTAATCCATTACAACTTTGTTTGATTAATTTTGTATGTGAGGAATAAAACTCCAAGGATGTATTTTATACGGAATTGCTTAATAACTCACAAGCGTTATGTGGAGTAGAGAGAAAGCAAAATAAACAACTATTCTTTGGTGAAGTAAGATCCCGAGTAAAGTCGGGTATTGGGCAATTAGCGCCTAGTTGATCCCTTTCAATTGATGAACAACCCTTGTATAGTAGAGTGGATTAGTTAGAAAACTTCTTTCTTTTCTTTTTAGATAGTTTTGTTATTTTCTTTTATGATAATTTGTTATTTTGTTTATCTTGCAGTTAGTTTTAGTTAGGAGTTGTGCTTAGGTGTTCTCTTTCCCTTGACCTTTTCATTTTACTCATTGCATTCTCATTGTTACATTGAGGACAATGCAAATTTTAAGTTGGGCGGTGAAGGTTACACCATTGCTTTGTTCCTAATTTTTTTTATTTTAGTTGTTTTAGTAGTTTTTGATAGTTTAGTGAAAAAAAAATTTTGAAACAAAATATGTTTATTTAGATGAAATTGTTGTTCTTAAGAGCTGTGGAATTGTAGATTTGCTACTTGACATTCAGATTAGTTGCATACGGTTACTTGATGGACTTTTATTCTATGTTTGAGTATCATGGATATGTGAGTATTTGGAACTCAAACTTTGATCACGATGAGTATGTACTTTCTATTGAGGTTTATTGAATGACATTTATGTTCTAAAAAAGCTTGACATTCATAATAGAGACACATGTATATACCTTGAGAGCCTAGTGCCTACCATTCTTGGAGGGTTATAGTACATTTACTCATATGATATTTATTTCAATTCCATAGTTTTTTAAATAATCTCATTATGATAGTTTTGGTTAGGAGTATAGGAGTAATTGGTTGGTGATATCTCAATAAAGAGCAACGCTTCTCAATACTTTTTGAATATGATCTTAGGGTCAATTTTTGCATTTTATTTGAGCCTTAAGCCTGTTCTTTCATTTCATTGTCTCTAGAATTTGTGATTGAACCATGATAATTCGTTTCTTTGCCTAAAATAATTACCAAGTCAAGAAATATCTATATAAACCTTACCTTGGTTATCCCTAGATTTGTATTCAAGCAATATATGTTGAGATTGAGGTAGAATGCTCAATCACGAGTGAATGAAAAATAAAGATGATGAGAAAAAATGAAAGAAGAAAAAAAATCGAAAATGTAAAAAGAATGTGGAATATGAAAGTCAAAGGCTTGTGAAGAAAGATTGAGGGATATGAGTTTCTATGTTGTATCAAAAGAAGAGTACAACTATGGAATATAAATTTGTCAATGGGCTAACTTCTTTTGAATCATTAAATTCCTTCTTTTCTTAAACCTTCACCTAAGGCCCCAATATAACCGAATAAGGTCTTATTTGATTTTAAGAGGTATGGTTGAGTGTGTATGCTTTAATGCCTAAGAGATATACCAACTGCATTGCTCGTATGTCTTTTAACATTCCCTTCATGAGATTATGCCAAAGTCGGTTCGCATGACTTATGCTCTTCATTTTTGAGAAATATGAGAGTATAAATTACTTTGATTACATAAATTTGATCATCATATATATATATGAGTGAAACAGTCATTGTAGTTAGAGAATTCCTTTCTGAGTGAGAAAACCTTGGTTACTTTTGGCATTAAAACTACCTTTGGATAGCTAATAGGAATATGAGTTTTGTTTGATAAATTCCTTGAGTTACATGATCATATCATATCATATTTTGCATCACAAAAAAAAAAAACATGATCATATCACACACACACGAGTTTTGGATGCTAACATGATTGAGAATATTCTTGCATAGCCTTTAAGCCTGTAGTAGAGCTATGTGTGGACTAAAGTGAGTAGATATGGTATGTCCTTGATTTCATGGTGATTAGGAGACAACAATTTAATTCCGAATAGATAAATTGAAGTTTGTAGGTATCTTCTCTAGAAACCTTCAAGAGACAACACTCGTCCACTAAGGGGTAACCTAGGGGTTTAAAGGTTTAGTGCATAGGCTAAATGCATTCGTGTTGCCTTCTAATTTTGCCTTTAATTTCATATTTTATTAGATTGGTTATTATACTTTAAATTCATTTGCATTATGTTTTGTTATTTTGTATCATAAATTGAATTGTATATACTTAGAATTTTTGGCATTATGGAATATTATTAAAGACTGTATTAAGTACATTTTGAGGCATAGGGATTAGGGTTTAATTAGTTTCGTTTCTAATTAGTTTTGAGAAAGAAAAGAAATGAAAAAAATAGGAAAAACCTTTGAACTTCCATACTAAGCTAATAGTTGGTCGAAACTTGCTTCCTACCGGTAGGTTACTGTATTGTCCAAAAAAAATAAAAGGGTTGGTATTGGTAGAAAACATTTCATTCCCTCGTTTCATAAAGACCCACTCCCTCAAACCTCTCTCATAGGTGCTGAAAAACCCTAGAAAAGCCCTCTAGATCTCCAAATCTAGTTAATCCCTCTTTGATTCTCATAATGGCCCAAAGAGGACCTTGCCTTCAAACTCCCTGGACAAGCTTTTGTGGGTTATGCTATTGTTCAGTTGGTTTGTCTACGCCTCCATGACCTCGAAGGTTGTGGAGGGTATGGAAAAAACAATGAACACTCGGGCCAATGTAAAAGAAGGGTTTACAGGTAAATATATGTAAAAGAAGGGTTTTGAACATCATTTCATGATATGAAGGACTTTGGGGATGAGCTAGGAGGTTCAAGAGTCAAACCAAGGTCAATGGGAGCATAATTGAAGAAAATACCCTTTTCTACTTGTAGGTCTTCTAATCCCAAGACGTTTTAGCATTCCTAAAGGTAGGAGATTCACAGTCGATCCGGTTCAACTGAAGGCAGAAGTTGGTTCTACCAATAGGAGTTCATTCCAACTGGTAGAGGTAAAATAAAGAGTTATTTTACTAGTAGATGACTACTATTCTACCTGTAGATTTGAAACAGAAAAGTGTTCTACTAGTAGACGAGAAGGTCAACCACTTCATGCAAACAGTGAACAATTCTACCGGTAGGTCGTTTTCTGCTTCCTACCAACAGGTTACTGTATTTCAATAATAAAGACTCCTAAGGAAAGTGCATTAGCTAAATTATTTGAAGGTCGTGATTGGTGGGTGGGCAAGAAGATTTTCAGCAAAAATCCCCTATAAATACCAAGGCCTAGCCACTCGAGAGGGGACGTCATTTCATCGTTCAATTCTCCAATTTCTTCACCAAACATTGTTTTCTCTCTTTCCTACGGTTTAGAATTCTTTCACAAGATTCAAAGGGAGTGCTTAGTCAAGGAAATACCCTACCACAACATTTTTCCATCTCTTATAGCCTATTTCAATAATCCTATTAGGTATGTTATAGAGTCTTTCTTTCATGGGCTCAATATTCTGTTTAGTAAGCTTAATCAACGCAGTCTCTTTAACATCTCTTTCTTATGAAAAAAACTAGTCTAAGAAAGAGGCTTACCTGAAGCAATATCAAGTTCATGGTCAAAGGGGTAGACAAGCCTTGCTTCAAGTCCACTCCTTTGGTCTTCTTCAATCAACTTAGCAGTGCCAGATTTTTCAACTAGGCAGTCACCTCTTTCAATTCGGTAGCCGATTTTAGGTCAAATGAATAACAATCCTGTTTGCCAGCCAACCTATCAAGAGGAGCCATTTATTGGAAAGTATCATCCATGGGCACCCCCCTCAAGACATCCATCAACCAGTCATGGACTGGCTTCAACAACTATTGATTGATATAGTTCCCAATGGCAAAAATTCGCCTTTTACCCCCTCACTTAATAGTTCAACCCATCCTTCCTATAATACGAGGTATCCTTAGGTCTCAATAGCTAGGCAATTGCAGACCTAGCTAAATTAGATCCTGAGAAGATTTTATTCTGATGGTCCAATGCGAACCTAGTTCTCTCAGGCTAGAGAATACCTGATGACCACTGCTCCCCTTGAGAGTGTATAAACTCAAGGAGGAAAGTATAAGCTGATAATTCAAAGAATTCGACTAGAAAGCAAGACTAGATACTACCCTTGAAAGGGAAACCAATTCCTTGCTCTCTGGCATTCTGTCTCAGCAGGTCATTCATTTGTTTGAATGTTGGTAATGACTTCCAGGTCGGAACCCACTTCATTCCTTGGTTTAAGGGAATGGTGGAGACTCCAGGCAGGTATCGGTTGACAAGATTAGGTATTTTCTCCATAATAATACCAATAAAACTAGCAACTTGACTTAGCCTTCTTCAACTTTAAAACTTTCTCCGTTGTTTTACATTTGACAATTTGTTTAATTTAAAATATTCCATTTTTGCAATGCATTTATTTTTTATTCTCCTTGTGAACGATTACATTATTGTTATTCAATTCAAGGTATTTACTTTTCTTTCAATTTCAAATTCTTGCAATTTTCAATTCAAGTTTTCTTTGCTTTCAAATATGATTATCTTTCTTTAATTGCTTTCATTTTCAATTCACTAACGAGTGAGTAGTCGTACTCTAGTTCGATTGGATGAGGGAATCTCATCCGTGAAATTGAGGATTTTGACTCAATTAGGATTTTTCAATGATTAAGTATTTTGGGTTCTTTGAATGATTAAATTTGAAAAATCTTTCGATATGTATATCTTTTTTGTAAAAAAAATTTGAACTTTTTATGAGAAAGGGCAACACGATAATTTGTCACTACAATGCGAGTTCAAAACCCGTATTTCTCTAGAGCTCGGATGACGAAATTGATCTCACCGTTGAATTCGTCTCGCGAAATCTAATTACCCAGACAAATTTCATCGGATTCCAAGATAGTTAGATTTTTGGGTCTCGGGTGACCCAAAAACGAAATTTTTAATAAAATTTTAAAATTTGAAAAAAAAAATTAAAGCAGGTTGAAATAAAAATATTTGAACTTGAACCGGACTGAAATTTTATCATTTTTGGGCGAAAATGAACATGGGAAAGGGGGGGCGTGTGGTGCGACGTGCACCAAGCATTAAAGGTTATAAATATGAACAAAAATCTGATTTTTTGGATAAAATATCTGTTGATTCTAGTGTGTAAACGTGTGAGGAAGAATAAAGGGAAAGGAGAGAAAAAAAAGTGAGATGTCAAAGCTTCTCGCTACAATCTACGAAGCTCCGTTGCTCGAATCAACTCGAGCCAAAAATCAAAGTCGATCTCCTCAATAGGGGCTATGCTTACGTATCAAAAAGAGTGAATTTCACCGAAGTTTCCGAGACGAAATTTTGGAGAAATCAAAGTTTGGGCTTGGGGGTGTATTCTTGGAGCTTACCAACATTCTTTTATGCTTCAAGAAGTAGGGTTTTCATCCTAACTATGTTTATTTCTAACCTAGGTTGAATATATGAAATGGGTGGGCAATTTTGTGTATTTTAACACTTGCCTATTGTAGTTGGTTTAATGAAAATGGGTAGACTCAATTCTTGTGTGAATTGGTAATTAGAAATTGCTACCTTGTGATTTCTTAGATGTTTTGAAAATTGGGTTTGTGAAAATCACTTAATCTGATTTTTTTTTTTGAGTTATGTGATAAATTTGAGTATTTTATGTGAGTACATGATTTGGTGCCTTGAAGGTGTTTGATAAAATACCTATTTGAAATAAAGTGTGTTAATTGTATGAAATTATGTGATAACATGCTTGGAAGATGTGGTAAAGGGAAATCATATGCTTATGATATATTGGCATTGGAGTGAATTATGCAAATTATTTGCTTAGAATGTAATTATCTATGACATGTGTTGAAATGTGGTAGAAATAATCCATATGACATTCATTACATATGGATATGATATTGATGTTGCAATTGCTCATTATATTGCATATGCACGGAAGCATCACATTCATGGCATGAGGCATGAGTGTGGGTGTCTGTGCTTGTTGTTAGGTCAAACACCATCCTTGGTGGTTAACAAGTGGACTCGGTATAGTTGGACCAAGGTTCAACAGAGTCGAATGGATTACATGACAAACTTGTATTGGGTATAGCAAGAAAGGCTGGATACTCCCTTGGGTGCAAGACCCGGTTACTGGTTTATACACTTCCGTCGGTGCAAGTCCAAAAAATTGTATCGGTGTGTGGAATAGGTGGTGCGACACCAAAACTCCTCTACCCAACAAAGACACATAATTTTGTTTCATACAAAAATTTCATCGAATGCATAACATTAATGACGAATTTATTACATATTGGCATTGCATTGTGTTGTGAGAGCTGGTGAGGGTTCGGGTTAAAGCGTATGAGTGAATTTCATCTCATTTTATGGCATGACATGGTAGAATTCCAGCATTGACTTGCATATTCTTATTTGATATGTTTGTTGCTTGTTGAATGTTGCATGTGACATTTCCTATGCATCTAGATTGAGGAGTAACCTCTTTAGGAGTTACCCTATTGAGCGTGGCTCACCCTTTATGGGGAGAATATTTCAGGTGCGGGGTACACGCCGGTGGAAGGCTCTCACTTGGGGCCTCAAGGATGAAGAAAATTCGACTTGTGACTTTTAATTCACGTTTTGTAAACTATTGTGAAAAACTAAACTTTTGTAAAATATTCTCGAAGTTAGTTTTTGGGCATGTAATGTATGTAAAATAATTGTAATTGAATTCGTATGGCCAATTTTTAATGTAACATTGCATGTTGTTATATGAATATGGATAAATGGACCCGGTGTGGTCAATGTTTACTCATAAATGGACCCAGTGTGGTCAATATTGTATATTGGACCTCGGATGGGTCATGTGATTGTATGATTGCACAAGTTATATTTTTGGGTAGAGCTCCCCGTACAAAGGAGACTCTGCCCGAATTTCTTTAAATTGTGGATCTTGGTAAATGGGGCATAACAGCGTGATATCGAGTGACACAATATCCACAGGTATTTCGCGGGTTGATGGGTGATCAACGGGTTGACAAAGGACCCCCGATATCACTATATTCCTCCCTACCCCACCATGGGCCAAGAGAGCCAGTATCAGTTCCAGGGTGCTACACAGACCCCTACTACTTCACGTGTGGAGATCCCGCAATCAGGCCAGATGGGTCAGGGCATAGATCGAGATGGAGGACAAGGCTCATAGGCCGGGACTCCAGAGACCCAGGAGCGTGTCTGCGCCATCACACCTCAGGCTGAGCTGGTGGATCAGTCAGTTATTCATGGTATATTTTTACTCTCTCATTTATAGGCAAGAGTATTATTTGACTCTGGTACATCTCATTCGTTTACATCTTTATCATGTGTGAGAGATTTGGGCTTAGAGGTTGAGACCTTAGAAGAGCCTTTGCATGTAAGTTCTCCCCTAAGAGCTAGGGTGAATGTTGATCAGATATGTCGAGGTTGTAAGTTAGAGATCTCGGGAGATTCTACTCACCGTAGACCTTAGAGTCATGGACATGTCGAAGTTTGATGTCATCCTTGGGATGGACTGGTTAGTAGCATACCGATTCGTCATTGATTGTGATTGTAAGAAGGTCACACTGCCTATACACTAGAGGGTGTTTGTTTCAAGTCCTAGGGGGAAAAGTGTGATATTTTATCCCAAGCCGTGTATGACTCTCGATGGAACGGGTAGTTGATGGGTTGGCTTGCGAGCCTTACCATGAAGGACGAGGCGAGACAAGAGTTTGGTTTACCTCGGCTGGGGTGTGAGTATGAGGACAATTTTTTACACGGGCTACCAGGATTACCTCCACATAGGGATGTAGACTTTACTATTGAGTTATAGTTCGATACATCTCCTATTTCTATGACTCCGCATAGAATGGCGCTAGCTGAGTTGCAAGAACTCAAGATCCAATTACAAGAATTGTTGGACAAAGGCTTTATTAGACCAAGCACTTCACCTTGGGGTGCTTCGGTATTGTTTGTCAAGAAGAAAAATAAGACTTTTTGACTATGTATAGATTACTGACAATTGAATTAGGTTACTATCAAGAATAGGTACCCTTTGTCGATGATAAATGATTTGTTTGATCAGCTGAGAGGGGCGCGGGTCTACTCTAAGATAGATCTACGCATGGGCTATCATCAATTGAGGGTTAGGGAGGCAGATATCCTTAAGACGGCGTTTAGGACGCAATATGGGCATTTCAAGTTAACAGTTATATCTTTTGGATTGACAAATGCTCCGACGACATTCATGGATCTCATACATAGGGTGTTTCAACTCTACCTAGATCAGTTTGTCATGGTCTTTGTTGATGACATTCTGATCTACTCCAAGTCTGAGGAGTAGCATGAGGGTTACTTGAGGGTTGTTCTCTAGATCTTGAGAGACCACCAGTTGTACTCCAAGTTCAACAAGTGTGAATTTTGACTTAGGAGGTGAAATTTTTGGGACATGTGGTGTCGACTTCGGGTGTGTCAATTGACCTAGAGAAGGTTGAGGCGGTTATGAGTTGAGAGAAACCGAAGTCAGTTTTTGGGATACGTAGTTTCTTGGGATTGACAGGGTATTACAGAAGGTTCATTGAAGACTTCTCCCACCTAGCTACACCTATGACGAGATTGACTCAGAAGGACGTCAAGTTTCTGTGGGATGACTCGTGTGAGAGGGCATTCCAAGAGTTGAAGAAGAGGCTTACTTTAACTCCTATTCTGATAGTTTCGGAGAGGGGACAGAGGTACACAGTGTATTGTGATGCCTCCAAGGACGGAGTTGGTTGTGTCTTGATGCAGTCCGGGCGAGTGATAGCTTATAATTCTCAGTAGTTAAAGAACCACAAACAGAATTACCCTACACATGATATGGAGTTGGCGGCCATTGTTTTTTCCTTGAAGGCTTGGCGCCACTATTTATATGGTGAGCAGTTTGAAGTATTTTTGGACCACAAGAATCTGAAGTATATCTTTACACAGCGGAACCTTAATATGAGGCAACGTAGGTGAATGAAGTATTTGGAGGACTACGACTTTACTTTGCAATACCACCCTGGTAAGGCAAATGTGGTGGTTGATGCACTCAGCCGGAAGTCGCGGGGAGTCTTGGCCAATGTGGCTTCTCAGGAGTGTCAGATGCTCGAGACTGTAGGGTAGTTTGGGCTACACTACAGGAGTCAGGCTCAAGGCACTTTGGAGAGTTTGGTGGCTACGCCTTCCCTACTTAGCAGAGAGCTCGAGCCCCAAGGGCAGGACACGGAGATATTGTCCATTAGAAATCGGGTATAGTCGGATACAGGTGATGACAGCTGAGTCATTCACACGGATGGTGGTCTTCGATTTAGGGGAAAGATTGTGGTTCACTAGTCGGTGGATCTAAGAGAGGAGATCCTCAGGGAGTTTCATTTCTCCCATTTTGCTGTGCATCCAAAGGGCACGAAGATGTATCATGATCTTCGTCGCCAGTATTATTGGAGCGGGATGAAGAGGCACGTCAAAAATTCGTTGGTCGATGTCTCACGTGTCCACAAGTCAAGGCTGAGCACCAAAGACTAGCAAGGTTGCTCCAGCCTTTGGAGGTGGCTAAGTGGAAGTGGGAGCACGTCATGATGAATTTTGTGACCCACTTGCCATGGACATCACAAGGGCATGACGCGGTGTGGGTGTTAGTGGACCGGCTTACAAATCAGCACACTTTTTGGCTATGCGGATGACCTTCACGTTGGAGGAATTCTACAGGCCATTTATACGGGAGATTTTTTGGTTGCATGGAGTGCCTGTGTCTATAGTATCAGATTTGGGATCCCAAGTTTATGACTCATTTTTAGGAGAGTTTTCAGCAGGCCATGGGGACATAGTTAATGATGAGCACAACATTTCATCCCCAGACGAACGGACGGTCAGTCAGAAAGGACCATCCAGACTTTAGAGGACATGCTATGAGCATGCGTCCTAGATCTCAAGGGTAGCTAGAAAGAGCACTTACCTTTAGTGGAATTTGCCTACAACAATAATTATCAGGCGAGCATACAGATAACACCCTATGAGGCACTTTATGGGAGGTCTTACCGTTCTCTGGTTTGTTGGACAAAGGTTGGATAAAGACCCTCTACGGGTCCAAATTTGGTTAGAGACACCTCGGAGAAGGTGGACTTAATATGGAAGCGTCTTCTCACAGCTCAGAGCTGGCAGAAGAGCTATGCCTACAGACGGCGATGACCTCTGAATTTTGAGGTGGGAGATCATGTCTTCTTGAAGGTGATACTTAAGTGAGGAATGGTCAGGTTCGGCAAACGGGGAAAGCTGTTGCCAAAGTATATCGGGCCCTTCAAGGTACTTGAGAAGGTTGACACAGTTGCTTACCGGTTGGCGTTACCGCCAAATCTATCGGTATTCATGCGGTGTTCCATGTCTCCATGCTCCAGAAGTATACTTTAGATCCGACACATGTGGTAGATTGGGGTGAGTTGATTATTGATACAGATAGGACCTTCAAGGAGGGACCGGTGCATATCATGGATTGCCAGGAGCAGGTTTTGCGAGGCAATACCGTGAGGATAGTGAAGGTGTTGTGGCAACACCGAGGAGTGGAGAAGGCGACATGGGAGCACGAGGACACTATACATACCATTATCCTTTCTTATTCGAGGATGGAGGTACATTATTATAGTCATTTAGTATTATACGACTGTTGCATATGCATGTAGTTGTATGTGCATGTATGTGTATGTGAATTCTGGGGATGAAACTCATTTAAGGAGGAAAGAATGTAAAACCCGAGAAAATTTAAAAAAATTTATGAGAAATGGCAAAACAATAATTTGTCACTATAGTGCGAGTTGAAAACTTATATTTCTCTAGAGCTCGGATGACGAAACGGACCTCACCGTTGGATTTATCTTGCAAAATCTAGTTACCTAGACAAATTTCGTCAGATTCCAAGATAGTCAAATTTTTTACGTTTTACGAGGCAGTCGGGTCTCGGGTGACCCAAAAATAAAATTTTTAATAAAATTTTAAAATTTTAAAAATTATTTAAAATAAGTTGAAATAAAAATATTTGAACTTGAACCGGTGTAAAATTTAATTGTTTCGCAGCGAAAACGAACCCGGGAAAAAGGGCGTGTGGCGCGACGTGCACCAAGCATTAAAGGTTATAAATATGAACAATAATCTGATTTTCTAGACAAAATCTCTGTTGATTCCAGTGTGTAAACGTGTGAGGAAGAATAAAGGGAAAGGAGAAAAAAAAGTGAGATTTCAAAGCTTCTCGCTACAATCTACGGATCCGTCGCTCGAATCAACTCGAGCCAAAAATCAAAGTCGATCTCCTCAAAGCTACGCTTACGTACCAAAAAGAGTGAATTTCATCAAAATTTTTGACGGAATTTTGGAGAAATCAAAGTTTGGGATTGGGGGTGTATTCTTGGAGCTTACCAACATTCTTTTACGCTTCAAGAGGTAGGGTTTTCATCCTAACTAGGTTTATTTTCAGCCTAGGATGAATATATGAAATGGGTGGGCTATTTTGTGTATTTTAACACTTGCCTATTGTAGTTGGTTTAATAAAAATAGGTAAACTCAATTCTAGTGTGAATTGGTAATTAGAAATTGTTAACTTGTGATTTCTTGGATGTTTTGAAAATTGGGTTTGTGAAAATCACTTAATCTGATTTTTTTTTTTAGTTTTGTGATAAATTTGAGCATTTTATGTGATTATATGATTTGGTGCCTTGAAGGTGTTTGATAAAATGCCTATGTGAAATAAAGTGTATTAACTGCATGAGATTATGTGATAACATGCTTGGATGATTTGGTAAAGGAAAATCATATGCTTATGATATATTGGCATTGAAGTGAATTATGAAAATTATTTGTTTAGGATGTAATTATATATGGCTTGTGTTGAAATGTGGTAGAAATAATTCATATGGCATTCATTACATATGGATATGATATTGATGTTTCAATAGCTCATTACATTGCATATGCACGGAGGCATCCTTGGTGGTTGACAAGTGGACTCAGTATAGTTGAACCAAGGTTTAACATAGTCGCATGGGTTGCATGAAAAACTTGTGTCAGGCATAGCAAGGGGCTAGGGACTCCCTCGGTGCAAGACCTGATTACTGGTTTATACATTTCCATCGGTGCAAGTCCAAAAAAATGTATCGGTGTGCGGAACTGCCGGTGTGACACCAAAACTCCGCTACCCAACAAAGACACATGATTTTGTTTCATACAAAAATGTCATCGAATGCATAACATTAATGGCGGGTTTATTACACATTGACATTGCATTGTGTTATGGGAGCCGGTGAGGGTTTGGGTTAAAGTGTACGAGTGAGTCTCATCTCATTTCATGGCATAACATCGTAGAATTCCAACATTGACTTGCATATTCTTGTTTGGGATGGTTATTGCTTGTTGAATGTTGCATGTGACATTTCATATGCATCTAGGTTGGGGAGTAGCCTCTTTAGGAGTTACCCTATTGAGCGTGGCTCACCCTTTATGGGGAGAACATTTCAGGTGCGAGGTACACGCAAGTGGAAGGCTCTCACTTGGGGCCTCAAGAATGAAGAAAAGCCGACTTGTAGCTTTTAATTCAAATTTTGTAAAACTATTGTGAAAAACTATACTTTTGTAAAATATTCGCTAAGTTAGTTTTTGGGCATGTAATGTATGTAAAATAATTGTAATTGAATTCATATGGACTATTTTTAATGTAACATTGCATGTAGTTATATGAATATGGATAAATGGACCCCGGTGTGGTCAATATTGTATATTGGACCTCGGATGAGTCATGTGATTGCATGATTGCATAGGTTGTGTTTTTGGGTAGAGCTCCCCGTACAAAGGAGACTCTGCCCAAATTTTTTAAATTGTGGATCTTGGTAAATGGGGCATAACGGCGTGATATCAAGTTACATGGTATCCACGGGTATTTTACAAGTTGATAGGTAATCAACGGATTGACAAAGAACCCTCGATTTTTTGGGGTGTCACATTTGTGCATACCCGTAGACAGTGAAGTCTGGCACATGTAATTTTTAGAATCACTATAATCGAAGTGGGTGTAATTTTTTTAAAATCAAATCAATTGACTTGAATACACATTTGCTATTTACAATTGGTTGTTTATCAAATATTTTCATTTGAGTGTGTTTGAGTATAATCTCAATTGAGTTATAGAAATTGAGTCAAAATATTTGTTCATGCTAAGATGAACACTATCGATTAATTTGTCTTTCTTTAAATGGTTTTTTCATAGTCAATAATTTCTTAACCAAATCTCTTAAAAATTCAGAGTTTTTATTTTCTTTTTCCTATCACCATTTGAACCAATCGTTTTCCTTAAGGAGACAACCTCAGTGATAGACCGAATTACAAACACGATAAATTTCCTACGCTTAGACCGTGAGGAGAAAGAATGTTGATTTTAGACTGTGATTTTGAACGACATCATGGGACCGTAATGAAAATTCTAACTGGCCAACTTGTTGTTTTGGCAAATAAGATAAACCTCCTTGAGGAGTGGCTTCACTCAATCAAAGTCATCTTCATCTATCCTTTTCTTCTCGACGAGGACTGCTGGGCATTTGCACATTTAGCCGATGGACTTTTGGCCCTTCTTGGGGAAGCGAAGCTGCTGCATCAAAAGCAATAGGTTGTGTTGCCATCATCCATGACCAACGAGAGAGACTAGTCAACCTAAATCAACACATCCAAATTTGCTCCACTCGATCAAGCTGCTTTGACTATCTTCCTCAAAAGTTGGCTGAGAAAGACTACAAGATCGTCGAGCTCGAGGCCGAACATGCGGCACTTTTGGAAGAAGCTGCATCCCATCAAGGGCATTTGGAGGAACTTAAGGCTAATGTGGTGAATGTCACAGCCTTTGTAGATGCGGGCTCAGGCCCTACCGAGTCTGTTTTGGCCGAATTATAGGTCATGAATAGTTCATTGTACCAATTAGAAGTTTATTTTTTTAACCTTGTACAGTTCCTAGAAGGATAATAAATGAAATATAGAAATGGACTTTTTTCCCTTACTATCTTCATTTGACGGTTGACATGACTGCAAATTGAATGGCATTAATTGCCACTTATATTACGTTTTCCGTTGTTTGATCTGTGTGTGTGCATTTCGACGCTTTAACTACCATTCTGAGTGATGCTTCATTCTCCTCATTAAACTGTCATAAATGTTGACAGTTTCCAAGGCAAGGCCATTAAAGTATTCAACCCTACTAGGGCCTATAAATGCTAAAGGACTTAGGTTTTTCTAGAGTACACCACACTAACAAATGTCTTATTCCTTTTGCAATATGGTTGTTTTTCTTTCTGAACCTCTTGACCCAAAAAGGAGAAAGTTGGACGATAACTTAGTTAGCCTCCAAACTTTTTCTGCTTTCAATCTTAGTCATGGTTTTTGTTGTGTATTTTTCCCTTCAGGCCTACTGTTGGTTTTACCAACCTACTTCATGTTCTTCCTTCGGATGGACACTTCATTTCACCTCCATTCTTGGGTCATTTTGTAGATCCTTGCCTTGGGGGTAAGGAAATATGGGTTGATAGCATGCACTTATTAAAGATGGAAGAAGATACTACAAATGGCTTCCGGTGCATCTGGCAGCCACATTTGGTCTTATTCCTTTGATCTTTAGATTGGCCTTGGGATGAGTTTCCTTGGCACCACTTCTAGAAAAAGGAAATGGTGTGGCTAGGGACAGTTTGTATGTTCAATAAGATACTGGCCAGAATGTGCTTATGTCAAAGGTCTATACTCTAGCTCCAGCAACTCATCAACTTTCTTCTGATCCTTTCTTTGTCTCCGTGACTACCAATTGTCATCTTCAAACTCAAGACTACTAGCCTTAAAAAATAAGCTATCTTGACATCATGCTTATGCAACACTTTATTTTGTGTATATCATGCAAATTGTATTCACTGAAATTGTATAAACTTCTATGAATAAATTTTACTTTGTTGTTCACTCTTTTTCATTTTTCTTATTGCATTTTACAACTATTGAAATGGTGGAAGAATTTCCTTTCTGCTTGTCGACCTACCCTAGGCCGCTGGCAATGACCCATACTTTATTAAAGGTCTCACTTGAGTTCTGCAACCTCACAATCTGTTAGTCTGTAAGCCTTCAAGAACTATCCGTTAATAGAATGAAGATGGTGCTCTTCATTCAAATATCTTAAGTGGTACACGCCTCCTTTCTTGACCTCAAGGACTTCGAATGGCCCTTCCCAGTTGGCTATCAATTTGTCAGTGCTTAGATCATTTAGTCCCAAAGGCAACTTTACTTTTCAAACTAAGTCGTCTATACTGAAGGTCCTATTCCTGACCCTCTTGTTGTATGCCTTGGCAGCTCTGACCTTTTGTACAATAATGCAATCCAAAGCACCCAGACGCATTTCGTCCAAATCATCATAATCTCATTGTATTCAGCTGGACTTAGTCGATTCTGAAAAGTCACTCGCAATGATTTCACTGTGATTTCCATAGGCAAGATCGTGTCATGCCCATATGTTAGCTTAAATGGCATGATTTTAGAGCTGGACCATTTGGACATTCTGTATGCTCATAGTGCCTCCAATAGTTTGTTGTGTCATCCCCTCAGGTTGTCTTCTACCATCTTTGTGATAATCCTTGTCATCACCTAGTTAGTAGATTCTTCTTGGTCATTTCTTTGCGCGTAGTATGGGGTTGAGTGGATTACGCTGAAACCATACTCCTCTACAATTCCTTTAACTTCATTATCTATAAAAACTATTCCTGGGTTGGCCACTATGTGTTGGGGAAGCCCAAATCGGTGCACAATCTTTTCTTTTATCATTCGTATGATATCGGTCTGATTGATCATTCTCATTGGAATGGTCTCTACCCACTTTGTGGAATAATCGGTAACCAAAATAATTAAAGAATGTTGCATCGTAGAAGAGGGGAAAATCTTCCCTATCAAATCCATGGCCCAAGCTCTGAACGGCCATGATTTGATTACAAGATGCATTTTTATTGTTGGCGCCCTTTGGATAGGCCCGTAACGCTAACATGCTTGGCAACCTCTTGCATACTCGATGCAATCCTTCAAAATACTTGGCCAACAATAGCCATATCTTCTAATTAGCCACCGCATCTTGATGCGAGCTTGATGTGCACCACATATGTCCACATGGCTTTCATCCATTATTAAGGTGACCTTTTCCCTGCCGATGCACCTTAATAATAGGTCATCATGCATTCCTTTCTCATACAGTTCCATATCCATTAGTATGTAGTTAGCAACCGTCTTCTAATAGCTTCCTCTACATCCCCATTTAGATACTTTAGAAACTGCATGATGTTGAACCTCCAGTCTTCCTCTTTCCACTTCTACCATTAGTTCCTCAAAGTTCATTCCTCTAGTTTTTATGGATAGTAGAATTCTCATTTGGACTTTGAGGAATCCTTAAACTTGATTCCAGTAGGGCCAAGTTCCATTCACAATGTCACGTTGTTGAAATTTGTCAATAGTGACATTGCAATGGAATGGAAAGGGCATAGCTCCTGACTTTTGCATTAGAAACTGCCTGTGATCTGATTAATGACTAATTGAGAATCACTGATTATTTTGACCGTTGATGCTTCCATTCTCAACAAAACTTCAAGTCCAATAATTAATGTCTCGTATTCGGCTAAATTGTTAGTGCATTCGAACTCTAGTTTAAATGACAATTGGGTTTCGCGGCCTTAGGGTGATTCTATAATTACTCCAACCCCTACAGACTCACATGTCCTTGACTTGTCAAATGTTAATTTTCACAGCGTTAATGACACCATGGGTACTCCAAACAAACCAAGCGATTCCCAATAGTATGAAATTCATTATGTATGTGTAATGGGATTCATGTGTCTATAAGTCTTAAGAATTCACTACAGGAACGTTATGTGGAGTGCTGGCGTGGTGAAGCTAGTTGTGAGCAAACTCATCTTTGATAGCATGTGTCTAGTCAAGGGCTTTGCACATTATGTGTATCGTGAAGCAAAGGCCTGTGCATACCAGGTGGTGCTGTTTGGATATAATTTACATTCATTGAAGCCTGCTTGGATAATTTAACAACACATAGCAGAGACTCGAGTTAATGAATCTAACTGTTTCCAGCCAACAAATAAAAATGAAAAATTCTCCTATGTAGGCATCAATTGAGGCCTACTCTGCTGAAACAAGCTCGGACGCAAATTGGCAGGACGTTTCTCCCTTTCATTTCAGTGCCTGATTCGGTTAACAATACTATTTAATCTGTTTCCAGCGATAGTCTCTCCGGTCATGTTTGGATTGAGGGCTTAGTTGCTGGGGTTTGTTAACAACACTCCAATCCATCTTTTAAAACTTTAATTTGGCGTGTAAGAATGTGCTCGTTAAGCATTAGTGATTTAGTTCAAGACTCGGGATGATTAGTGCATATAATACCTTGGGTTTATTAAAACTCACCAATCTAGTGGGTTGAATCTTGATGACTTTGTGGCAGCGACAAGAATAGGAAGCGAAATGACTGTTTTGACCGCATATATATATTCGCCTGCTGGAACAAATATGCTGCTACAACCCTCTCTCATCAAACCCCCCCCCCCCCCCACCCTCTCTAGCCTCGATGATTGCCCTAGTCTATGGCACCTTCTATATTTTATAAGGGAGCTGGCAAGTTCAGTCATTGAATTTTGCTTTGTTGAATTGACATGGCATTCTGCAATTTGGCATGATTGCTTGAATTGGAGTCCCTTGCTTTTTACAAGAACAATTCCAAGTTGCAACGGCTACTGAAGGTGGGCTTTGCATTGAATTGGGCAAAGGGTAAATTAGTCAAATACACTTAACATCCAATCACAAAAAAACCACAAAACAATTCTGCTGGGCCCGTATGCCTTGCCATAAAAAGAGGTTAACTAGATTTCCATCCTTATCCAACAGATGAAGCCCACAGGCGTAGATTGGACGGCAAAAGCAAATCCAATACAACACTCCATCGTGTTGAAATCCAAACACACCTTCCATTCAATGACAGATGTTTGGATTAATAACTCAGAAATGGTGCAAATGAATTATTCAACATATCGTTCACGTACAACATTGCAGCTTCCAAACAGACCAAACAAAAAAAAAAGGTATAAAACCCAAAGAAACAAGGCTCCGCACACTTTGATGATAAAATCGGATACCAACACCTAGACGATTCCCAAAAACATTCATGTTAAACAATTGATCTTACCTTATGCCCAAACCAACTCATCAGATCAATGACTAGCTAATCAATTAGTTGGCTGCACCCGATAGTACATGGGCTTGCTCGAACTTGATCATACAACACTACCAAAAACTTTTGCGGAATCAGATCGGTGATACACATGCAATCAGCAATCCCATTAACCTGAGATAAGCCGCAGTCTCCCAAATTAATTCAAGTACCAAACCAAAACCTAAACTTATTCTCAGCCGCTTAGTAATGCCATGTAGTGAGCTGAGCCCCACTCTGACATATAGCTATTAAAGTCCAAGCTTCTAAATAATCGAAGTGTCAGGAAAAAAAAATCATTTTTGTGTGAGGAGAAAAGAAAAACATTTGAAGGTAATAAGCATCCCCAAAATCAACTACCGAAAGCAGCTTTCCTTTCAGTGGGAATTGAGAGAACAGAAAACAAAGTCATTAAATGAAAAATTCCAAACAGAAATGCATCCCCCTTGCACATGCCTGTAGCAATTTTCCCTTCAGAAAAAGAAGTAATTCCCCAGACACGGATCTTCCATAATTCCAGCAGGAGCGACAGTACTCCACTTGAATCTAGTGATCCATCGATTACGAGTTCAAATTGCTCCGTGCGTCCTTGAGGCTCTACAAGAATATAAATAAGTAAAAATGAGAAGTGCAATTAAAAAACTTCAGTACATAAAGTGTTAGCAGTGATATTCTTATGACACACCAGACGTTTAAAGGATCGGTTTTGTGCAGTTTTCTTTGCCTTCTCCAAATCTGGTTTTGCATGGTCCAGAGCCTGAGACACAATAAATGCAAGTTTTTAGAGGAGATATCTACAAAAGATAAGTTTAGGAAGTAGGAAAGTGAGAAGAAAGCATATATTAATAAACGGATAAACCATAACCCCAAAACTGAGAAAATTGTGGTGGAAATGGCATTACTACTTCCCTTTCCCAGGCTTAGTATCAGAAACTTGTTTCTCTATAATTTCCTGAGTCAATTCCTGGATTTTTTTTTGTTTAGGTTTATAAACTTCTCACCGAACACTTTAATCAGCTTTCTAAAATCCCTAGAGTCCAAATTTGACTTTTTGATTATTTACTGGGCCTGCTAGAGGATCTTTAAAAGCAAGAATTTCTGGATCTTTCATCTAGAAATTGATACATTTATTAAAACGAAAAATAGAAATATTAATTTAGCAATAGAAATATTAATTAATTGATAATCACTTAAGCTTAAAATTGAAAAACCTATTTACCAAACCCCCCCCCCCCCACCCCACCCCCTCTCTCTCGGTGAAGTGTTTATTACTCCACGTGTATAATCGTGAGGGAAGATCCACATCGAGTTCCCCCTCCCGGAACAACAAATTACATTAAAGTCAAAGCATGTGGAATGACTTTTATTCCCTTATATTGTGTTTTGTATTTTTCTTTCTCCCTAAAATAAACAATCTATTTTTCACTCTTCCCTTTCCATGCATCAAGTAGATTTCTAATTTGTACAAATTTTTTAGGAAAGAAAACACTAAAAAAGATTAAAAAAGTATAAAAGGTATTATTATATTTTTATAATATATTTTTGACTGTGTTAGATGCTACGTTTTAGTCTCAAACCACAGTGTTTATGTTTATATTTTTAAAGTATAAGGAGGGGAATTGTTATTGGGTCAAACTACCGGGGCACAATCTGTAATTTACCCAATAAATATTTGCAAAATAAGATGATAGTTCTTGTGCACGAATTTTTTTTTTTTTTTTAACCGAAATTGGCTAATCTATTTGTTATGTTACTTATTGATGAAAACCTCAATTTGACCCATTTAGAAAGAAAAAGTAAGAGACATACTTGAATATCTCAAGACAATTTATCATATGTTTGATGTTTTGACTGAGTTGTCCATTGAATTACCTGAATAATGGAGTTTATATAGTTTCCATTCAATTTGGATTTATGGATTGGTTGAATGTATCTTATATTGGTTATTGCAATATAAAATAAGCTTGTTTTCTTGAATAATAATTAGTTTCAGGTTCTGTTGTATTACATTTTATGTATCATGTTGTGCCCGCTTCTCACTTTTGGATGCATATTCAAGCTTCCTAGTTGGGAGGGGATCCAAACATCTAAGCTTAGAGTAGGGCCACATAGATCTGCCATCTCTCCAATTGGGGCAATCTCCGAACAATCCCTTTAGCAGTTATGCTCCGAAGACATCATCCAGTCACTAGAAGCATACACACAATTACATACATTGCTCCATTCAAAATAAACTAAAAAAACATAAAATAAAGAAAAGGTCCCCTTGGAGTGAGTATAAAAGTGCATGACAAGTTCACCGAACATCATATGGGTGCAGTAGGGTAACGACTGAGGGTGAGATTATAACATTATCCTTACTATGATAGTGAGCTTCTGAACGATGCATCTCCGAACCTTTTCACTATACCAAGTGAGTTATGGTGATTATGCGAAAAGTCCAAACCATAAAATTATTTAGTTGCCTATTGTTCAAAGGAACCTATCTGATTGGAAGCTAACCAATGTAGATAATCTATGAAAACACTTCATGAAGTTTTGTTTCCAAAAAGGAGGATTCTTGGAGAATAATTGCCAACTAGTGATCGCAATGCCAAGGCAAATTTTTTAGAGTGCATTGAGCAGAGGAAATTCTAATTCCTTCTTACAACAAAAGGCCAATTGGAAAGGTGAGGTATCCCCCAAAGCGGCCTTCTTTGCATAGACAACTTTGGATAGCGTTATCACTATTGATAATGTCAAGCATGAAGAGTAAAATTATTCCCTCTAGGTGTCATTTGAGCAAGGGAGAGCAAGGATCAATTTTTTGTTTTGAAATGGTCAAAACAATCAAAATATTCTCATTGCTAAGGAGACCAATGAATTAGTGATTGAATCAAAATTCTAATATTTTGAACAGTTTCATAATGTTTTGAAGTGTTTTGAGATCTTTCAGTATGTTTCCACCAATGTTTCAGAATATTTTAAGGTGTTACAAGATGTTTTCGTATAGTTTGACCAAAATTTTGGAGTGTTCTAAAAATATATTCTCAAATTTTTTTTTCATTTGTATTCTGTTTTTGAAATATTTCTGTAACGTTTTTATTTCTTAAATAACCAAAATGATGCACTTAAACGAAATTTTGATCCTTCAAGGAGAGGAGTCGATTCATTATTTTCTATTGCTTTGTCCAGTTGCTAGGGAATTGTCTTGGGTCAAGCCCAAAACAGTATTGGATTTGGTTCTTTGTTGAAAAGGGGGCTATAGTAGGAGTCTAGGAGAGATTTAGAAGTCTCGGCCTTCATTTGGTTATGGTGGAGCATTTGGTTGGAGCAGAATAGGACACAATTCGAAGATACAAACAAGGCAGGCCCTAGACCAGCAGAGGAACATCTTGACAAACATATTTTGTTGGTTTTTAGAAAAGACACTTTCCAGTGGAAATCTACTTATATATGATGCTCTCTACACCAATCTAACTATATATTTTGCATCTGATGCTAGATGACTTTCTAGAGAAACTACTAAGTTCGACATGCATTGTGCAAATCGGTCTTCTCGGCAGTCAACATCTTCAAGAATGTAAAAACCATGTTTAACTTAATTCAAAGTCCACAAGGTCACAAAACAATTTTTTTGGCGTAATTATGGGGCATAGTTGTAGCTACTATGCCTCAAACACGAGCGTCAATGACCATGATCTGGCCCATTATTTTCTCAATTAACAAAAAACCCTTGTTACAAAGTTTTCTTGACATAGTGGGCTTCACTATAAGCCAAAAAACCTACCCTTAAAAAGGACATTTCATGTGGTATGGATTTTAGCCATGTGTTTTTTCATAGATTTGCAAATGTAGGGACTAACAATTTGTATAACTAGTCCCAATTTAATTTTTGTGAAGTCAAACATGATAAATTACACAGATGCATAACCCAATATGGGAAGGAAGTTAATAAAGAAAACCCATTGGCTACTGGAAACACTATTAATAGCTAAATAAGAGAAATCAATTACCTTAATTAATGATTCCACACGACGTCTCATCCGAGTATGCATGAAACCTTCTGAACACTTCACATGTGCATGGAAGAGTTTAAGATCAAACAAGTTAATTTAATGTTGAACATGCTACGATTAAGCATAACCATACAAATCTAAAGAACTAGGTCTTGAGAAAGTATCTCTTTCACGAAATAAATATAGAAACTTAAATAGGAAGAATACAATAATCATTAGCATTGCAATCCAAGAAGAAGCACATCAGATTTAACTAGTTTTGAGTGAAGCATGTCAAGAATCACCTTTCCCATGTGTTCATTTTTTTGTAATTTTGTTTTTCCATTATATACTTTTTTCCCGGAAGCTGTTTTTACATTATATACTTTCTTATTTCATACTAAGTAATTTGTCATCATATGTTTAAGAAAGATCAAAACATATAAAATAAACACATTATATATCAGTATACATTCAGGCCATGTGCTCCCGAGCTTCATCTCGACTTTGTGATCAAGGTTATCAAAACAAAATGCTTATCATTTTTCAAAAGTAATCGTGTATCGCAATGTATTGTGTATCACAATACATTCAATTTGAACAATATATCGTTATATATATATATATATATATACGCGTATGAATATGCTAATATAGAGTGCCCCCAATAATATAAATAACATTTAAATTGGGTTATCATTCTGTGCGATACATGTTTGGGGTGCCAGCCTTCCTTCTAGCTTGGTGGTTGTAGACATAAAATTCCAACCACAAGGTTGTGGGTTCCAGGGCTGATACAAAGAGAGAAAAACGTGTTCGGGACAAAGAATCAAATATAGCTAGGGTTTCATTTGTTTGAAAAAGAAGAAGAAGAAGAAGAATAAAAAGTATGAGAAGCAAAAGAAGATCGCATGAGAAGATGGCAATAACGCGCTTCGCCTCTATGCGATCGAATCAAAAAGGAAAAAATAACCTATAGGTAATGATGTAAATTCACTTTTTAGGAAATAATTGTCCTGTAAAACAACTTTTTTTTTTAACTATTTAGAGTTAAAAATTGATAAAAGGTCTTGCCCTTATTCGCATTGCACATAGTAGAATACAACAAAAAAGATACGACTCAGCGAGTTATATCATTTTCTTACTAAACAAGCAACATAAGGACCAAAAGAGCGGATGATTTACATGGCATAATGTATAGGAGCCATCAAGCACAAATACAAGTTCTGCCCCATAACAATGCTGAAATTGCAAATTCTGCCCCATATCAATGCAGAAATTTCAAAACCAACATCCTTCTACTTCTATCCTAATTAAGGTTTTGAAAAATTAGGGTTTGGTGTTGAAATAAGAGTTGTGGACGGAAGGAAGGAAAAAAGAGTTTTCAGGACTTGCGCTTTGGAAAATGAAAGTAATGTTGTATCTATTTCATCTCCTATATGTTTGTCTTTATCAACAACTTCAGGTATATCTTACACTTGCCAAATAGGACTAGTGATACATCTTTGTTTCCTTCTACCCCATCTCCTTCTCCCTTACCACTGTTCTAGCATAGGACTTTCATGTTGGTGGTAGGGATCGGATTTGTTAAGACTTCACTTCTCTCTCTTTCTGATATTTATCGTATCCCTCAACTATCTCTAAATTTGATTTCTATTCGTCAACTTTGTGATCTTGGTTACATTGTTCAATTTTCCTCCACTAATTGTATTATGCAAGATCCGCATTCTAAGAAGTTGATTGATTGGACAGGCCGTAGGATTGGAAGATTATATGTGTTGGAAAAATTGCATGTTCTAGCTGTGACTGTTTCTTCTATTGATTTGTCATCCTTTCGTTTGAAACCTAAGTATTTTGTGTTTTATTTATAACATTATTGTCTTAGACATATTTCTAGTTCTCGTTTGAGGGTTCAAGTTTTTACCGGTGCTTTTGAAATTTAAGTAGCTGCGATATTATTGATTGTAATACCTGTAAAATTGTCAAATTCACAGCTTTACCTTTTAAGAATTTTCTCTTCTTCTGCTCCTTTTGATCTTGTGAATTGTGATGAGTGGGGTCCTACCCCCATTGCCACAAAAGGGAGTTCTTGATACAATGTTTCCTTTATTGATGATTCTACTCGATATTGTTGGATTCATCTCATTAAGCATCAATTTGAATTTTTCTCTATCTTTGCTTCTTTTTGTTCCCTGGTTCATACACAATATTCTGCAATAATTAAATGTTTTTGGTGTACTTTGGGAGCAAAATACATCTATACCGATTTTCTTGATTTATTGAAATTTGATGGAACTATTCAACAATCCTCTTATGCAAACTCTCCTTAACAAAATAGTGTGGCTGAGCAAATGCACATACTCATTATGAAAACAGCTCGGTCATTACTCCTTTTTAGGGAGAGAAGGGTTTCACATCAGTTCATCTCATTAACCAAATTCCTTCTACTTCGAGTGTTTCCACTTTTGAAAGACTCTATGGTAAACCTTCAGAATACTTCTCATTGCGTGTGTTTGGTTGTACTTGTTTTATTATTATTCCTAAATGTGAACAAAATAAGTTATTTGTTTGTTCTACTATGTGTTTTTCTTGGTTATAGAGAGACAAAAAAGATATTGTTGTTATAACCCTATTGCAAAAGTATTGTATGTATCTAGACACGTGATTTTTCTTGAGCCATATTCCTTCCTTTTGCGTTCCTTCCGTTTCAGGCACATTTAATAAATCTGGCCTGATTTATATTGATCATTTCCCTAATAATATTTTTGGTGATTCTCATATTCATGACATGCTCACTTCTGACATTCATTGTTTGCCTCAGTCTTCCCTTTCCTTAATTACAGCCCCTCCGATTATCCACACTTATTCTCACAGAAATAAGACTAACTCCTCTACCGGTACAATGCCTCCACCTTTTTCGGTTGTGTCTCCATCGGCTTCTGATGATATGGATCCTCCCTCTTCTCGCTATTCTAAACAGATTCGTCAGTGTCCTCTGATCGACTTGATTTTTCTCAAACTTGTTATTCCTCTAATTTTTGTTCATTTTATCTTTTATTCACTCTTTGTCTACCTCCTATAAAGAGACTACTCTTGATCCTATTTTGCAACAAGTTATGAATGAAGAACTTTCTGCAATACATAAAACTAGGATATGGGATCTTGTGTCTTTACTTACTGATAGGCGTGTTGTTGGTTGTCGGCGGTATACAAATTAAAACTAATGTTAATGATTCTGTTGAAAGATATAAGGCCAAATTGGTTGCCAGCAAAGATGACCACTATCAGTACATTGATTGTTGTAAAAACTGTTCGTCAATGAAAACTATCTCAAATGGATGTCAAAATATTTTTTTGAAAGGTGATTTGATTTAAGAGGTTTTTATGTTTCCTCCCCCTATGCTTCTAGTGAGGTGTGCAAACTCAAAACTCTGTACGGTCTCAAACAAGATCCTCGAGCTTAGTTTGAGAAATTTTCAATTATGATTTGCGACTTGGGTTTTCGTTCCATTGATCATGATTCTGTTTTTTTTCTTCGTTCTACTTCCATTGATCAGATTGTTCTTCTGATATATGTTGATAACATAATTATTACTGAAGATGATTATGGGCATGTCTCAGTTTTGAAGTCTCATTTACAGTGGTAGTTTGAAATGTAGGAACTTGGTATCCTTCGCTATTTTTTCTGGGCATTGAAGTAGCTTCGTCACCTAAGGGTTATCTTTTTTCTCATCAAAATATGCAACTGATGTTATCTACAAGGCTTAATTAATAGATTCTCCGACCGGTGAGACTGCCCTTGAGCTCAATGCACATTACACTTCTGTAGATGGTATCCCTTTGCCTAATCCAACTTTGGTGGTAGCTTGGACTATCTCCCTGTTACACAACCTAATATTGCTTATATTGTTCGTGTTGTAAGTGAGGTTGTCTTTTCTCTGACTACAGTTCACTAGACTATAGTTCTCGTATTGTGCATTATCTACGGGGCACTTATATTAGAGTTTGTTGTTCTATTCCACTTTTTTTTGGAGCTTTGTGCCTTTTCTGAGGCTGACAGGGCAGATGATGTGTCCAGGATCTTAAATCTACAACTGGTTTCTGTGTCTTTGGGGTGATTCTCTAATTTCTTGGAGAAGCAAGAAACAGACCATTGTTGCTCATTTCACTACTAAGACTGCATATTGTGTTATGGCTACTACTACGTCAAAGATAGTATATTTGAGATGGTTACTTACTGATTTAGGCGTTTCTTTTTCTGCCCCAACTTCTATGTATTGTGACAATAAAAGTGTCATTCAAATTTCACACAATTTTATTTTCCATTTGCAAACAAAGCATATCAAGATTGATTGTCATTTTGTGCGCCACTATCTTCAACTTGAGACTATTTCCTTGCCTTTTGTTTCTTCTACTATGTAATTGGTCAACTTTTTCACAAAGTTACACACTATACTGCATTTTTGTTTTCTTCTTTACAAAATCTAGATTCTAACTACTGTCACATCATGAGTTTGAGGGGGTGTTAAGATTGTATCTCAATTTATGCTTATTTACTATTAGGGGTATTCTAGTCTTTTTCTTATGGTAGCGTTTAATATATAGTGTATCTTGTACCTAGTTATTACTATTATGGAATCTTGGAGTAGCGGTCTTCTTTTCTCTCTTACTCTTCTTCGTTTGTAATTTTCAAGAGAGTAGTCAATAAAAAAAAAAAACAATTCAACTCAATTCAACAAAGCTTTGTCCATATAAAAACCATAAACAATGTTTGTGATCATGTAATTCCTATGGTTAAATACATAACCGGCATTATTGGTACAAACTGATTGCACCAACATGAACTCACATTGTTAGGCCAACACTTTTATCACTGCTCCAGACAATGACCCCAAAGTTAATTTAACTAGACTACACATTAAAAAATTTTGAGCAATGGGAAATGCAATAGGATTCCTATGATCAAGGGTATGGAGCACAGATGACTACTTACATAGCAATAACTATTGTGAGACTTATATGATGTATCCTATAGACCTCAAGGAGAAAGTCAAAAAGATAAGACTAACATAAGTAATCAAAGAAGTGTCTAAAAATTCTTTTAAAAAAAAAATCAAATGCAGAAGACTTCAATCAAAAGAAAAAATTCTTGGAACAATTAAAAGAAGAAAATAAGGTATTTATAGATTTCACAAAAGGTGGGAAAAAAAAAAAGGAAAGAACGGATGAAAGGCAATAAGAAAGAAAGAAAATAGAGAAAGGAGTAGAAACACAAGAATTAGTAGGAGAGTGAAAAGTGTAGTTTCAATAGAACTTGCACTCAACACCCTATTTTTAAGTTTGTTTGATATAATTCTTTATCACCATCCTATCATGCTTTTGTCTCTTCTTTGTCCTCTGTATGTATTCCTTATAGTGGAAAGGAAGCCCTCACCGATCCTAAGTGGAAAGAAACTCTGGTAGAGAAAATGAAAGTCCTAAGAAAGAATGACACATGTGAGTTGGTGTCCTTTCCTACTGGGGTAAGGATAGTCGGATGCAAATGGGTGTACATGATCAAGTAACAAGCCGATTGGACAGTCGAGAGGTAGAAAGCTTAACCGGTTGCTAAAGGGTTCACTTAAACTTCCACAAACTAGACTTCATTAGATTGAAAGAAAGAAGAAAAATTCAAGCAGTTGACCAGTTATAGTCGACTGGCAAGCTTAGTTTTTGTATAGAAACCACCCGGTACTCAGTGCCTTTGAATACCCACTCATCTACTTCAAACGATTTTGATAGATTAGGGTTTTCTTTCTCACTTACAGACTTCCACATACCTAGAAGAGATAAAAATACGATTTCTTATATTGCCCTTACATCTAGAGAAGAAGTAGCTGAAGAAGGAGAAGTTGTGAATCTGATACTTTTGAAGCCTCATCCCATTACCACATTCTTAGTCTTTCACACTTATTGGTGAGATGGGCCTAGCTCCAAGGAGAGCTTCTTAGTCCTACAGTGGGTGCATTGCATCTACCTGCAAGTAAGATAGTGGACTAATCAAATGCAGGTGAGCCTTAGAAAACTGTATTGCATCTGATTGTGAGTAAGATATCCAAAAAGCCAGTTATAGGTGAGCCTTAGAAAACATTCAACAAAACCTAGGTAAGTGCCTAGTGAGGGACTAGTTAGATCAGTTGGTGGAGGTGGACCACAAAAAAACTCCAAAAATCCTAGATAAAATAGCTTCAAGGTTAGGATGTAGTAGGAAACCTTCACCAAATACTTTGTAAGAGCCTTGTGAGGACTTGCCTGATTGGACTAGTGGATTGTTCTAGTTGTAAGCCACAAGCTTGCTGGGATAAGCTAATAATCCCATATAGTGGAGTAACTGACAGCTAAGTAGTGGAAGAGTGGACGAATGCCAAGTGGGCCAAGCCACTATACATCATATGCTCACGTGCTTTATTGACTCTGTATAAGACTTGATTTCTATATAATGGAAATATGACCTACAATTGAACTAGTCTTTATGTATTATGTTTTTCATATTTGATATTTAATATCGATGAGCATGTATTAGACACACACAGAACCTGCATGGACCACCGTTGGGTTGAATTAGCAAACACTGATAGCAGATATAGTAGCCAACAGTTAGGGGAGTTTTTTTTTTGTTTCGGGTAAGTAAACATTGTATTGATATGCTATGCAAATTTACAAGCCACAGACTTTTACAAAAATAACAGCACCAAACAGGTGCTCAAAAGAACATCAAAAGAGTCAATCTAGGAAGCACTGGTTGCTTGGCCAGTGCTACTACAGAATGAACTCATACACTGTAAAAAGAAAGGTAACTCCTAACCATCAACAGCTCAGCTAGGAGAGGAAAGATTCCACATTTGAAGAATGGCATAATTTTGGGCAGACTCCTTAACCTTAAGAGTAATCAATCTGCTCCTTATCACATTAATGATCCCCTTTAGAATAATTGCTCAATTCTTGGCTGCATTTCTAAAAATCCTTGCATTTCTCTCCCTCCAAAGGGTATAAACAGTAGCTGCAAGGCTCAAGTTCAGAATTTTCATCTTCAAAGTCTTCCCTTTCCACTCTTTAGAAGCAATAAGAATGAGAGATTGCCAAGGTTTAGGCTGCCAAGGCACTCCACTCCTTAGCAGCACTGCTCGCCATATCCCAGAAGTAACAGGGCAGTCAAAAAATAAATGCCTGTGGCTTTCTTCCTCACTGCTACAGAACACACATATACATTCCACATGTTGCATATAAGCTTTCACCCGATCCTTGGTCTTTAATCTTTCAAGAATAGCTGACCAAAGGATAAAGCTCATCCTGGGGATAGCTTGTCCATACCAGATAAGCATATACCAGTGTACCTTGGGAAATTGTGGCACAATCCAAGTCCAAGTTGATTGAGCTGTGTTAGGGGAATTACTATTCAAAGTAAATGATCATTCTGCTCAATTGAGCAGACAAATCCTTGTTACTTGGCCCTAGGGGAATTGGGTTTAAAATACTTAATATTGGATATTTTGGTAATCTAATCCTCATAGCTCCACGACAGTGAAGTGCAGTGTAGTAAAATGATAAAGTTAAAAGTTGAATAATTGTATGTTAAGGTTGAGGAAAAAAAGAATTAGAACAAAGGAAGTAATAGAGTATGGAGCAATATTGTGTGTAGGGTGTCTATTGCCAGCACCATATCACTTATTTATATTAGAATGTTATTGAAGACAATTACTGTGAGTAGGGTGTCTATTGCCGGCGCCATATCACTCATTTATATTAGAATGTTATTGAAGACAATTACAGTACTAAGAAAGTAGAACATAATAGAAAATAAGAACAATAGGAAAGTGGCATAATAGAAAAATAGAACAATAGGAAACTAACATTCTTAACACTTCCCCTCAAGCTGGAGCATAGAAATAAAAAATGCCCAGCTTGGAATAAAGGCTCCTCAAGATAGATCACGCCAATGGTTTAGTGAGAAAATCATTGAGTTTGTCGCAATATCTCCACATAGACAATAAGGATGATAAAACCAAGCTTTTCGGTGACTAATCCAAACTATTTAGGGACTTCTTTAATTGACGCATACTACCACGATACTCCCCCTAAATAACAAATCCAAGTGCTTGTTCCGTGTGAAGTCTAAGACATTCCTTTAGTTTTCTAGAGAAACAATTAAATGACCATACCAAAACAAGCAATAGCATACGAAGATCATGAAAGACTAGAGGAAAAGAACACGGTGATAGCAAAGGACCAACATAACAACACCAACACCACCAACAATAATATCAGCAGAAACGAACACAACCAACACCACCATACAAACCACATGTAACAACAAATTAAGCCACAACAATAATAAACAAGGTAAACCAAGCAGAATTGGAGTTGAATCAACCAAAAGGGGTTGAACTGATGTTGAAAACCAAAAACCAACACTGAACCGGGATGAAAACTTCAAAATTTAGCACAAAACAAGGTTGAAAACACTGAGCCAAAACTGAACCAGGATGAAAATCACTAAACCAACACCAAGTTGTGCTGAAAACCAATAAATTGACATTAAATCGAGTTAAAAACATTGAACCAAAATTAAAACGGGATGCAAACCACTAAATTTTACTGAAAATCACTGAATCGTCACCAAATCAAGTAGACAACACAGAACCCGAATTACACCAGGATGAGAACCACTAAACCAGCATCAAACTGCGCCAAAAATCATTGAACTGACACTAAATTGTGGAATGAGAATCGCTAAATCAAAACCAAATGAGCCGAAAACCACTGAACCAGTACTAAACCAGGTTGAAAACACATAACCAGAATTGAAATGGGACGAAGACTATTAAAACAACACCAGGAATTAAACTGCAATGAAAACCACTAAACTAGCACCACACTAGGCTTCAACCACTGAACCGAAATAAACTGGGTTGAAAACAATAAATTAGAACTGATCCGAGATGAAAAACACCAAATCAACATTAAACTATGTCGAAAACCACTAAACCAACACCAGATTGGGCTAAAAACTTCTAAACAAACACAAAACCAAACTGAAATACTAAAAATCTGCACAGATAATTAGACACCGGAGACACGAATACGAATTCAGGCACCCCACAATATAGACACACGAACATAAATTCAATCGATGAATATAAACAAACAACTACAACTTGAAATGTGCTAGGTAGGCCAATAACCCCTAAACGAGAGAGGCATTTTCCAAGGACCGAGTACTCACCCAAATATCTTGCTCTGATACCAAGTTACAACTTGAATAATTGTATGTTAGAGTTAAGGAAAAGAAAGAGGAGAAGAAGAGAGAAAGTAATAAAGCATGAAACAATATTATGTGTAGAGGTGTATGTTAAGAACACCCTATCACTTATTTGTATTAGGTTGTTATTTAAGACAATTATAGTACTAGGAAAGTAAAAGATAATAGGAAAACCACATAATAGAAAAGTAGAACAATAGGAAAGTGACATAATAGTAAAGTAACACAATAAGAAACAGATGTGGGACTGTCGTTATAATGTTTAAGTCGAAAAGCATGGGACAAACATCAGCATTGGAGCTCATTCCCCTAGTTGCTCCATCTTACCCAGAGTTTTTCAAAAGAAATGAAATGATGATTATCAATAGGAACCGAGGGACATACATACTGAACTTGAGGCGAACAAGAGGGGCTACAAATAGTTATCAATCAAATGTAAACAAATAGTGGATGCAAGTGATTAGCATTGTGTATTGGTTTTAAAGTTTGGGATCAATCAAGTACTAGGCCTTGAATTTTGATGATCACATTCCCATCAAAAGGTCATGTGACTCTTGAGTGTTGAATTAATGTCACGAAGACATCTAAACCACATGGATGATCAATCCTAATACATAGTACCTTGGCTTAGGCAAATCATGTGAGACCTAGACATGCATAGCATGACATTTGTATAATATAGGGTCTAATGTGTTTATAATATTAATTATGAGGGTTAAATTATAGATATTGAAATTATGGGAGTTAGGTTCTTTTTAAATAAATAACCCTAAGGGTTGATTTATTAGATGGCAAAAAAATTTGGGTGTAAATTAATGTGTGTGGGAAATATTAAGTGTGCATATGTGATTAAATGAAACAAAAGGGGACCCAAGTGGAATTTGGGGAACTGGGTGAGTCAGCTTAGATACCCGCCCTTCCTAACTTCACACTAATTCTTATTTGTGTTGTACCAGTACATACATACTTATGTACATATATACATATAGATGTGTGTGTGAAAGTTATTCGTGAAGCTTCAATGAAAGAAAAAAATAGAAAGAAACTCTAAGAGCAAAAGGGGAAAGAAAAGAGAGAGAGAAGAGGAAAATAATACAAAAAGCTAAGAGAGAAGAGGAGCTTAGCTAGGGCTTGCACTTTGGAATCCAATGGATTGGATTGAATGGGTACTTTTTATAGGTAAGGAAATTATACTTTGTTAATTAGTTCTAGTTTTGATTTTTGGTTCATAAAGGTCAGTTTTTGGGTTTGTTATTGGTTAAGAATTTCCATGTAGTTTAATGGTTTAAATTATTGTTCAAGTATTTGTGAGTTATGGGGTGTGAGAGGTGCGGTTAGAAGAAGATCTAGAACACAAGGGTTGTACCGGTACAAAGTGGTGTCGTACCAATACAACGGCATTCTATGAAGGGATGAACCAGTACAAAGTGGTGTTGTACTGGTACAAAGGCCTTCTATTTAAGGATGAACCGGTAGTACCAGTACAACCACCTTCTGTCTGCGATGAACCGTCGTATCGGTACAAGTATATTCTATCACTATAGAACCGGCACGACTTGTATCAGTACAACCATAGTATTTTCACCATTTTGTCATATTGCCTTTAATTCATTAACCACTCAACTTTAAAGCTTTCCAAGGCATTCTAATGGGTTCAAATCAATCCTAATTTGTTTTATTTGCCAACAAACACATCACTAAACCTAGGGATTTATTTACATTAAATTAAATAGATGGGGGTTGGGAATGTGTTGTTTCGAGTGTTTTTACTCATTTATGCATGTGTATACATGATAGAATACTCATATGCCTTGTGATAACGTATGTGTTAGGTTCAGAGGCGCCAACATCGATGTCGATCTCACCTTAAGGTGTCAAAAGGAAAGTGATTTTGGGTTTGGAATTTAACCCGAGATGAGTATATTGATTCATATTGATTGAAAATGTGACTGAATGTTTAATAGCTATACTTATGTGTAAATAGCATAGGGAATGATTTGTGAATTGGTTTGGTATGAACTTAAGTTTAGTTATGGGTGATTATGTGCTTTCATGATGTTATGGATTGTCGAGACTCCCGAACATAAATGTGTAGCGATGTGATTGCCGAGATATCTAGACATAAATGATAGCGAAGTATTTGTCGAGACTCCCAAGCCGAAACAAGTAGTCGTTAATTCTCGCCGAGACGTCCAGCTGTTATTGAATAATCGGATAATGGTTTTCAACTTTCATATGTGAGATTTGTTATAACTGATATGCAGTGATATATTTTCTTTCTTAATGTCTCGAATACACTCACTGAGCGTGTGGTTTACTCACCCCCCAACCGATATTTATTTTCAAGTGCTCAGAGTTAGGCAATGGTCCACTGAACAATCTAACTTGGCTTAGAGATGTTGATACCAATGGTACAAGATGTCATGTATATCATAATTATACATAGTATGGTGCCCTAATTATGTTGTAACGTTGTGCTATGTAAATGTCAGGTTTTCTTATTTGAGTGAATGGCTTGATTATTATTGCATAGATTAATTACCTTAATTTTAATTATGATTAAAAGGTTAACAAAATTAAGGTTACCCACACCCTATCTCTTTTGTGGGATTGGGTGTGACAAAGCAAGTCTTGAATACCACTTTACTACATATACAATTCAGTTTCCAGAGTCTCGGATAAGATTAAAAATTAGTAAAACTTTGGAAGGCCCTTGAACAAAGAAGCAATGCAAAAGGCTAAAATGGACTAGGTCTGGCAACCAACTCCTCCAAGTCCAACCGGAACTCTCCACACGACCAAACATAGTTGACTGGATGGTGCCAGTCAACCATAACACTGCATCCTAGAAAACTTGGTTCCAAATTCATAAAACTAAGTGTAAGACCCTTCCCTGCCTAATTTGTTTTAGAAATTTATGAAGGAAAAAAAAAAGCTTCAAAGACTAAATCAACTTAGCAGACACAGTTGAGCTTTGCAAACTCTTGGTGTTCCAAGTAAAGTGGCCTAAAATTTTTCTAAAGGCCCATCAGACTAAGGGATGAAGAGATCATAAGCCTTGACGACTAAAACACATAGTTAAAATTAAGGAAACCACAATATGTGCTAAACTTGAAAAACTTTGTCCAGTCCTTAAACTCTTCTTTATATGGATGATGGATCTTATTAAAGCATTCATTAGCTTAAAGCAGATTAGGAATCTTGGTGGCAAAGGATGGCCACTTTAGATTGAGTGCAACTAAGACATGCGAGTGTAGAAAGTAATAGAATGATTGGGTACTTCTGCATAGGGAACTGCCTTAAAGGCATGAGAGAAGTAAATAAATGTTAAGTGCACTACTCAAGATTCAGAGTGACAATCCAGTCAACGAACTTCCAAGTTGGATATCCACCATTTGTTAAAGATAATGAAGTGAGCAGCGGTGAGATCATTTCCAATAATTATGTGCATATCAATGCTTAGTTTCCTTGGATGACTGAAGGTTGACCACCTTAGGAAGTTTATAGGAGCTTGTAATCTCTTTTCAGTCAACAAAGAGATTGCTTTAGGACTCCAGTTTAACTGAGAGGGCATGAGAAGCAGTGAAGCACATATGAGCTATGTGCACAAAGGGAGAGTAATTGAGTTAAGATCTGACTAGTTGACATCCTACATGCCTTACTTTCTGTCTTCTCCAACCATTCAGTCTAGCATTTATTTTTCAGTCAATTGGTATATTTTTGATATTGCATCTCATTTGTCTGTCAAACTCTTGGGCTTACACACCTAGAACTAAATTTATATTTTAAGTCCTAGGTTTTAATATTTTAGATTTTTCATATTTAAATCCATGTTTTTGTTTTCATTTGTTTATTTTTAGCACACTTAGTCACTACACCCCATGATGCTTAGGATGCATAATCAGTAAACACATCATGGATGCCCTTCAATACCCTACCCACACATAGGTGGATTTGGAACCTTAGGAAGGTAATTGGCTTTGCACTTCAATGTGGTATGTATACCACTGATGACTAGAGAGCGAGTGTAAACCGTTATCCTAAATATCTATTTACTGCTGGCATACATTGATGTGTTGCATGAAATGCATTTAGCATATATATTCATACTACTTGCATCACCCTCATACACCACATGGTCCTTGATTCCTTCATTGGATTTTTTGAACTTATCATCCCCGTGTACATTGTATATTCGATCTGCTTTTTTATTATGGGGACTATGTTACTTTTCTATTTTGTTTCATTTGGTTGGATTCCTTTGAATTTGGTGATTTCTGAAAAGAGGTGAAGAAAGGTATTTTAGTTGTTGTTTGCTCTGCTTTGCATGTGTGTTTGCAGACTGAGTTGGATTCATGGTAGTCCTTCACACAGACATTTGCTTGGACTGAAGCAACAGAGTTGGGCTGAGGGGGAGATGGCAATTTCATGACTTGTATTTAGCTCTAGTGTTGTTAAGAGGACATTAGTTGAAAAGCCAAGGACAAACCTCGCCAAGTATCTGAGGATTCAAAGTGTCATGCAGTCTATTGAGCTTTGTAAAGTGGACTACATCAACATTGAATATTCCGGGAACTTGGGGATAGTTTCGTAGTATAATGAGGACACAAATTAGGCATAGACACATTTCCCGAGACACTACACCACAAAATGGACTTGGTTAGAGTGAATAGTAGAAAAACAAGTATATCAACTTGCAATCAACCAGCTGTAGTCAACTGGCAAGGCTCTGTTTCTACAAAAAAACAGTAACCATTAAACTAATTGTTACTCAAAAAATATCCACTCATCTTCTTCAGATGAGTTTGATGGTTTAGTGTTTTCCCTCCCACTTAGACACTTCCACATGCACTAGGAGAGAAAAAAATTGAATTTCCTACTTTAACCTTCCATCCAGGAGAAACAATGACTAAAAAAAAGAGAAGCAATGAAGCCTATACTTCTAAAGCATCAAATTATCCAACATTGAGCACGTAAAAAAAAAACATTTCCTTCATACCCTTGTGTGCTCATTCTACTACCACATTCTTTTTCTTGCACATTTATTGGTGACTAGGCCTAGTTCCAACGGGAGCTTCTAAGCTATACAATAAGGAGCTGTTTGATAACACCACTTAAGACTTAAAATTGAATACTTTAAGCACTTAATAAATTAAACTCATTTGATAACTTAAAATTCATACTACTTAATATTTTAAAAACTTCTAAAAAATAAAATAAAATTTTAAATATCAAACCACCTTCTTATCACTTAATGCTGAAAATGTTACTCAGTAAAGATTTTATCAATTTCTTATAATGGACAAATATACCCTCACCACCATTGTGTCATCGTCGCCGCCACCACTACTATTGTGCCACCGCCACCGTCACCGTCACCGTCACCACCACCATTGTGTCGCGATCACCACCACTATCATTAAGTCACTGCCACCACCACCGCCACTACTATTGTGTCTCCGCCGCCACCACTATTGTGTCGTCGCCGCCACCACTATCACCACCATTGTGATAGTGGTGATAGAAATAAAGCAGTTGCAGAGAGATAGTTAAAGAGAAAGGCATAATTAGAATAATAATAATTTTCAGACTTCAACTCCTTATATTTATCAAACAATTTGATTAAATTCAATCCTTAAATTTCAGTTAATACCAAACAGTTTGCGAATTAAAAAATTCAGCATTCAACACTTAAAATTCAGTATTTAGTTTTCAGTGTCACCTTTCAGTTTATCAAACACCACCTAAGTGTATTGCGTCAGATTGAGACTAAGATAGTGGACTAGCCGCATGTTGGTGAGCCATAGAAAACCTTCAACAAACCCTAGGTAAGTCCCTTATCAAGACATAGTTAAGTTGGCCGGTGGATCATAGAAAACATTGAAAAGTTCTAGATAAAGAAGCTTCTTGGTTAGGTTATCGGTTAGCCTAGGAAACCTGAACCAAATCCTTTGTAAGGGCCTTCCAAGGACTTACTTCCGTGGACTAGTGGATTGGTTAAGTTGTAATTCACAAACTTGTTGGAATTGGCTTATGATCACATATAGTGGAGTGACTCTCACCCAGGAGGTGGATGAGTGCACGTAGCTTGAGGTGGCGGATGGGCCAAACTACTACACAATGTGTGTTCATGTTCTTTTATTAAATAGTTGGATTATAGCACGCTTTACTGTTGTCTATATTGATCCTGTATGTAAATTTCGTACAATATTAGATTTTCACGTAATGGAAATACTAACTGCAATTGAACAAGTCTTTATGCTTTGTTTGATTCCATATTTGATATTTAATGTTGGTGAGCATGTATTCGTACACAAATAGAACTGTATAGTGAACTATTGAGTTGAATTAGCAAACATCGATAACAGAAAAGTAGCTAGCAATCAGGGAGTTACTATTCGCAGTATTTGATCATTCTCCTCAATTGAACAAACTGATCCTTGTCACTTAACCCCAGGGTAATTGAGTTTAAAAGAGTTAATCTTTGATATTTGTGTAATTAATCCGCACATTTACAATGATACTGAGCTTACACAACAGTGAGTGAAATGCTGTAGAATGACCAAAATACCCCTGATTGAGAATCAGGAGAAAAGTGACCAGAAACACTTGAACTGAAGTTCAGTATTCGCAAGAAATTCCAGTAGTCCTATTCACCCCACCTACCCCTCTAGGGCTCATTTCACTCCAAACTGCTCTATGTAAATTAAGTTCAAGGAATAACATCCTTTCTCAAGCTTCACAACTCAGTGTCTAGTGGTCTTCCACTTTACCTTCAGCATAATCAGACCACTAGTCCATAGTTTAAAGCTGATGTTGCAAATTCTAATAAATAACATCATTTTTGCATAATAAAGAGACTTAAACCATTAAATAAGGAAAAGTTAACACTCCATGTTTGTTCCCTGTGGAAGCCTCAAATCCAAAAGGCATCAGTTTGATGATTTGAATGCTCCCTGTCCCAAGGCCCAAACATAGGAATAAGAAAATCTAGCTGCAGAAAAATCTCACCTTAACATGGTAACTCACATATGCATGAAATGTCAATAAACTCCAGACAGTTCTGTCCAGCTTTTTGCCTTCTACATGGCGAGGGAAAATAACTGCATTGAAAATAAGTATAAGTAATTATAGTGAGAAGAAAAAATTAACAATTAACATAAACTATCTAATTTTCTTCTATTACCAAAACTAACAAACCCAGCGTTTACAGACGATGCTTCCACGGGAGCCCCCTCCAGTTCCGAAGGAGAAGAAAGTGACCATAAACAAGGAGGGGCATTGTTAAGTCCAGTTGTACACCTTGCTTCCACAAATTCCTAAATTATAACCCAAATGTAAAATTTCAAAAAAAAAAAATACCCAAATTCGCGTACTAGGAAATTTGTGCATAGAGAAGATAATATACATTTACATGTTAGACATCAAACAAAAAGTTTGGGTACCTGACGGTCAACAGGTATGCCTATTACCCACAAATCAAAGAAATTGTCCAGAGAGGGGAGAAATTGGCTCACTACCTCAAAAATTCCTTAAAATACATTTTTTTATATTCCTCAATCACGAGCATTCAGAAATCGTATCCATGTTGCACAAGCAATATTACATATTATATATAAAAATGGCAAAAAAGAGTGGACAGTATGATCATTCAGTCCATCCCATTTCCTAAATTAGGAAAGCAGACAATTATATGCACATGCATACGAGTGCCCCATCTTGTAATGTTAAGGCGCCCCCCGGGGGGGGGGGGGGGGGGTGTTAGTTCTACAAACTAACCGAGAAAATTAAACAGTCAATCTAAGGCACTAGGTTAATATATTTTTGATATTATGCTCTGACTACCTGTAGGAAAGAAGTTGCAAGAACAGTATCTACGGAATGCTTGAATCTCATAGGAAACACCACGGTCACCTTTTCTGCCTGCCAAGAGTAATTGCAGTATGTTACTCGGCCAGCATTCAAGAAGGCTCCTCCCCTCTATTTCAATTAACATAACTACAATGAGGAGACACAAGCCCCACAAAAACTTGAGACAGAAATATACAACGTACTATGCAATTCAAAAAAAAAGGGAAGATAAAAAAATAAAAAGCGCAGCCCAATGCACAATTGCTACAAACCAGAATCTGGTATGGTCAAATATACGCAGCCTTAACCTTGCATGCAGAGGGGTGGATTTCATGGAATAAAGCACTATCAAGAAGAAAAATAACAATGGGCAGAAAGAGAAAGCTATTAAATAGAAGATGAAATAGAACTTTTTCAACCAAAGATGAACTACTACCTGCAGAAATTAAATTCACAAGGGAAAATAAAAATTGCTGAAAACATATTTAAAAGTTAAAAAACTTCTGTTTTTGAATGAAGGTAGTCTCTTGAACAGAACTTTTACTTGAGGAACAAGGAAAAAGGACTCCTTTGGCCGATGCACAAGGGCAATAGGCTTATTGACATCCGGAACAACAGCCCTTGAAGCAAGATGTTTCAGAACTACCCTCAATGGGGCACCCAGTACCACTTCCCTCACAGATGCAATCTTTACCAGAAGAGCATGTTTGTATTCTGCATAATATTAACAAGTCGCAACATCAGAGTAGCAATATGCACACATCTCAAAGAAACACAACCAAAACTTAGTAGTGAAATTTTGGAGAGTCTGTGATGTACTAATAACCCTAGAAAATGGGACTTTAACAATCATATAAGGCACTTAGCATCTACATAGGAGATACATCTTTGTAAAATCAAATTCTGACATGCAATATCACTCAAGATATTTAGCATACTGCATATATAGCATAGAATAAAATGCCAGAACTATAAAGAACAGTGCGGCAATCATATCATAGAACCCATGCTCAAATATCTCAGCCTTCGTTAGGAATACTAGAAATATAAGGTATGCCAATAACAAAGTTTGATGGTCTACATGGGCATCCCCCACAATAGAGTAAAGAAAGGGGAAGGTACAGAGCTCAACTCTTCATTCTCTTCGTAGTCAAGCTATGGTTTCAAATAGCTGAGGCAGTAAAAGAGCCACTACCCATATGCCCCCTTAGAGGGCACAACAACAGCAAAAAGAAAAAAGATCACAGACAGTGCCACCACCTTAGGGATTTTGTTTTTGCGGTACATCACCTTAGGGATTTGTGGCAGACATTTTTCGCTTATCTTTTAATTTTCCCCTTAGTCCGTCGGGCCACTTCAAATGTCCTTGTGGTGCTTAGGTTTGATTGAAAAGGGATAACTTATAATGGCACTGGGGATCTGGTCCCTTTACCAGATAGTTCCATGGATCGCTTGAAAGCTTGCCTGATCCACAGCACTACAAATGGCATTTGGCCCACGTATGCTTTTTATAGAAGCATTGAAATTGCTTTCCGATGTGGGATGGGGTGTTAACATTGAAGTGCTTGCCTTTTTCTCCTCATACTTTGTAGATGTCCTTTCAAACTTTTTTATCTTTTTGTTTGGTCATCATAATATTACTACTTGTGCCAATCTTCAACGCCCATTGTGGATTTGTTGATATTCTATTAGATATTATAAATTGTCTAAGAAAATCGATGATTTTTGTGAATTATAAACCTAATCCTATCCTATATGTTTCAGCACAGCCATGTCAAGCTCATAATGACCTTAGAAAAGGAACTCGTTGAACCTTCATCTGGGGGAAGTTTTGACAAGTTTAGTTTCACCGTGAGGTTGAAGCCATCTCTTGGAGGATCAAGAATTTGTACAACCACACCATATGCCGCTTTTATAGCTTCTATGGCTCCGAGCGGAAGTCCACCAAAAAAAACAGTTTCTAGCGGTGGCGTCGGTAATGATACTGATAGTAGCAGCAGCTGGGGATTCTTCATCGCCGCCTGCAAGATATTTTGTGAATCATATACCATACATCGGTTTTATTTTATTTTTATTTTTTTTGTATTTCCTAGCATGACACCAAAAGCCCAAACTACCAAGAAAACTATCTGAATCTCCTTCCACAGAAAAAGATTGTAGGTTACCTGAACATGGTAACGAACATCATCAAATTCCACCCAGTGGCAATCAAGTTCGATTCCTTTCTCAAGACTGTAAGTAAACAGGAAAATCATCAGCATACTTTGACAGGCAACAGGTCATTCAAGTAACAAAGGATTCTTCAGTTATTGCTTGTGTGTTTATGCAGTCTCGGCAGTAGTTGGTCTGAAGGAAAATGCAATCAGCATAATACAAAGCTTTTGAGGACCTAAAGCAGGCAGTGATTGATGACCCCTGCAGTGCCATGATCGGTCCGTACGTCCTTCTTGAGGATATTTTTTAGTTGAGGAGTGGACACAAGATTTCTTGAAGAAACAATGGCACAGACAGACACGACAAGGACATTAATAAACATATATGCATAGATTTGCACATATATATATCTACATATATATATATATATAGGTATTGATCATAAAAGAATATTTACAATATTGTCAATCTATCATTCAAAGCTTCATACATTACTTAACTTCACAACATTGTTACAAGAAATCACAACAAAGTAAAAACTTTAATCAGAAACAATGGTACAGATACAGACATGGCAAGTACATTAATTAATATATATGTATAGATTTACATATATTTATGTGTGTGTGTGTGAATATTAACAGTATTTAAATCATATCACATATCAAAAAACTCAAAAATCATTATCATGTGTAACATCAATCTATCATTCAAAGCTTCATACATTACTTAACTTCACAACATTGCTACTAGACAACAACAAAGTAAAAACATTAATCAAAACATTTGACTTTTCAGCATGGTGGGAATTTCATTGGCTCTCACCGGATAGGGATTGCCAGATGTCAGTATTGTGGGAAATAAAACTTCTAGTTTCCTCTCTGTCTTTGCCTCTTCCTATTTTTGGATGATAAGAGTCATTGGGGATATCATATCACTTTTTTCTATACTTATCAACAGTTTATTGAATCAAGATTCATGTGACAAATGAAGATGGGCTTTTTGAGACTTCGGGTGTCTTTTCTAATAAATCCTTCTTTGATTCCTTGGTGAATAAATCTTCTTGTCCTATCTTTGTCCTGGCTTTGATGAAATGGAAGGCTAAAGTACCCATTAAAGTGCAAATTTTGCATGGACTGTTGCACATGGTAAGATTATCACTAATGATATACTTCAAAAGAGAAGACTACGTTCTTATCATTCCCCCTAATGATGTGTGATGCATAAATGTGCTTTTAAAAGCATTGATCATTTCGTTTTACATTGCCTTATTGCCTTGTCCGGTATAAATTGTTTAGCTTGGTGTGTTTGAGCTTGGGTGATTCTCGAGTCACCCACTTCCTTGTTTGTTGAAAATTTGAATAGTTTGGGAGGCTTGATAAATGCATCACTCTTTAGGATTGTGCATTAATTTCTACTTTTTGGGTTATATGGCAGGCTCGGAATGCAATAATTTTTGGAGATAGTAGCAAGTGGTTGGAAGGATTATGGGATCGTATTCATTTCTAACGTCATTTCTCGATTTGGTTTCAAAGGAACTCAATTTTTTGCTATTTTAGCTGGATGTAGAGCTTTATGTGATTTATAGGCCTATTATGTGTTCTAGCTCTTTTTCCGCGTTGTTATTTTCTAATTTTTGGTGGGATTTCTTATCCAACCATTGTTGATGTACTTTTCAATTTTTATTAATACAAGAGTTTCGTTTCCTATCCAAAAAGAGTTCTTTATTATTTCAAATCTCATGGTTGTAAGATGGTAGCTTCTTCTTACTTTTTTTCTAATTTAGTTTGGATCCACACACAATGGTTTTTCATCGTTCATATTTGACCCCAAATTTCTTCCAGACTAAAAAATGCAACATGTGCTTAAACGGGTTCACAAAGCATCCTAAACGTAGCCACACGCATCCGAGATGTTTGTGCCACAATTATACATAGCCTCGGAGAGTGGTCCATGCTTCTCAATTAAGAATAAAATAGTAAACCAAAAACCCAAATTACAACCACCAAGAATAGCTAAACATGAGACAAGCAATCAATAGAAACAAAAAGGCAAATGGAGGCACTGTTCGTAATTATATCCTAAAAAAGTTACAAAACAAAATACCTTCTACCCAAAAGCATAGTGATTTAGTCATAAATCAACCAAGTTGATGACTTTGATCATCATACAATTTTGGTGGAAGGATTTCACCAAAAAAAGAAATATAAATCCATAACTCAAAAAAAAATGATCAGATTCCAATTCAGAGTCTTACTTTAGTCACCTCAAAAGGGATACATTTCGAGCATACGAAAGAAATTGCAAAAGATGTTGTTTTGAGAATCAAAATGCTTGGAAACAAAAAATTAGCACTATGTTAAAGATTGCTAAGTAATTGATTGGTTGTATATGCTTTAGGCCTACATCCATCCACACAAGACACGAGAGTGGAATTGAAGAGCCAACAAATATGTATATAAATTATAAAAATAAGGTCAAACAACTCTTTGCTGGTAAACTCATGTCCACAAGGTACCAAAACTTTCTCATCTTGTGTTTTATTGTTTTAACCCAATGTAGTACACGACAAAATGGCCATAACCATATATCTAAAACAATTAGCGATCTACAATTTTTCCAAAGGCTCTCTATGTCTTCCTCTTCTACCTCTTTCTCTTTTTTTCTGATTTGCTTCTACATCTTTCTCTTAAAGAATTCTTCTCATAGACCTTGTACATTTTTGTAGCATTTTTGGGCTTTAGTCCTCTAATCTTCCACCTTTCTTCTTTCAAAGGTTAAGAAACGGATATTGCAATGCAAAACCTTATTGACTGTGTGCATTGCCATAGGCATCCAAAGATTTTGATATGTTTTGGCCATTGTTTGGTCAATGAATGCCATGGGGTAGCACGCAAGTAAGTAGTACTACAAGGTTGGCATGTTATGTTGGTCAACTTTCAAGGGGCAGGACAATCTAGAGTTGGGGCAGCCTCCTCTGTACAAAAGCAAGTCTACATGCCTTTGATATATATCTACAAACACACATATATACAAGAGAGAGACAGAGACAGAGACAGAGGGAGATAGACACCTCCCTCAAATATAAGTCGGTTCTGTCAGAAATCCCATGAAGTTTTTTGTTAGTTTCTCTCACCATTACCTTTACATGTCTTATCTTCACTCTTTCCTCTAAAAGTTCCACCACTCCTGAATCTTCTTGTTCTCTCCCCAGCCCACATGCTTCCATCTGTTCCCAACTTTTATTTTTCCTAATATTAGCCTCTTCCTCTCTCTATGAACCATCCCAATTTTCTCTATGTTTCTATCAAGCACTCCGAGGTTAGCTTCCTGTTTTAATGTTCTACCTCCTCTCTTTGTATACTTGACGTCTCTCTCTCTCATTGTTTTTCTATCTCTTCATGTCTTTGTTCATCAAGAAAAATGCAGTACTCAGAAAACAATAATTTGTTGGGTGAAAAAACTTGTTTGATACAATGCCTCACTAAAGTATGAATAGTATGCATCGTCCTTTTATGAGCTAGAACCAAGTAATGCACAAAAAAAAAACTCACAAGACTTGTATGATAAAAACTCCAATCTTAAATGCTTCAAATCCTTTCCTCAACACCCTATCCAATGAACCAAGAAATTCCAAAGAATGATACTTTCAACCATCAACGTAAATCGGCATGCCACACTATTTCAACTCGGACTGTCACATTATTTTTCTTTCCATTTTTTGTTTTTAGATAGCACCCATAGTTATGTTTGTCAGCTTAATATTGTAATCATATCTACTTAGGATAATTTCACTTTGACGTAGCCAAGTGACGAGCATGAAGCCAACTATTCTTTCTCCTTTCAAGGGTGAGGGGGAGGAGTAGTAAGGTAAAAAATCATGAGTTTGTAGCTTGAAATACCAGGATCAGGCTCAAAGTATCGGTCCGTCCCAATACAACTCGTTTCCACGTTTCGTATAAATCATGAGTCTCACAATCAACTCGGCCAAGTCGTCAGAGACATATCCGAGTTAACTCAAGTCATCTGAGTCATTATCATCGAAACGGTTGATATCGTTCCGCAACACCACGATATGATCTTAATCTCAAGTCATGCTTCTTCTATCTGTATTTAGTGACCAATGTCCCATATCATTCCACTACACAACGACCGGTAGTGCCTTCTGAGTCGATGGCTGACACTGCAACCTTGAACTATGAACAAGATAAGTCCACTACTTGGCCAAGTGATCAAATGCTATGGCTACAACGAGTGGGAACACGCATGATAAATGTTCAACCGTACAAATTATATATAGGTGAAACCAACACTAATAATTTATGTATAGTGAAATTCCAAGATATTGGATTCAACCATTAAACACAAAATACTTAAAAGAAGTAGTGTCTAATCAAGGAGATGGTAAGCCATGCAATCTAAATCAATCTCACTTAGCAGGTGGCTTACTATTGTAATTGAGAGCATATAAAGATATGCACTATCCAAAACACTTAAACAACAGAGTTACACTGATGTAGCATATATGGATTTTTAACAATTAACACAATCCAATCTTAAAAGCAGAGCAAGTATCATTTCTAATGCAACATTTAAGTGTCCATATTTGGTAGCACTTTGTATATAATATGAGCATGAAGAACACAACACAAATTATCTCCAACTTGCATTGATCAGTCCATCCAATGGTAGTTGGTCCTCTCTGCCTATGTAATTTACATACATTGAGCTCATTTGAATCCAGTTTGCCTCGTGAAGCGATAGAGATGAGAAACAAACTTGAATTACCAAATTTAATATAGGAGTCACACATGTGAAAGGAAAAAATATAGAAGCCACACTTTACAGAACACAAAATTCAAATCGGAAATCACGTCAACATAGCAAATCACAATTAAATTGTTTCTAATCATCTCTCACTAACTCATCAATTATTTATAAAAAGCAATGGGGTGATAAGGGTTAGGATGTCATCCATCCCTTTTCGGATATGTAAATGACATCAGTGTCATTGATTTTATCTAAGACATAATATAGAATGCATAAGAACTTCTGCAAAAACTTGTAAACTAAATGATGAGGGAAACGATCTTTGGCAAGGCAATCATCTTCTATTATTTCAAAAAACCGACTCAACAAAAAGAATAGTGACGGTTTTAATATAGAACCAGTAAACTACAATGAGCCTCAAGATTACTATCATGCAAGTTGCTTCCAAAACATATTTCCTACAATTAAAAATAGTTCTACCATTCAACAAAATATTTGTGCAGCTACGAGCCAATCTTCTCATCATTCCCCAACAACATACTCCAAAAAACAAACTGATCAACTTAGGTACTGCTTCAAGATGCCCCCACTCGGATGCATAGTTAATGGCATCTAATGGTTAACCAAATGAATACCCCCCATAATTAAAACCCAGAACTTCTAGCCACAAAGTGCAATAATTCATATTACAACTCAGTGAGAGCAGAATGATAAAACTTTTGGTTTACTATTTTGTCCTTGATCCATGTTATAGCTAATTATATCCTAACATGTTTTTTGGTCTTACCGTTTTTCTCAAGTTTGTCCTTCATTATTTTGTAACTTCCATATTCCTTCGGCATCCTATTAGAATACAAATTCTAGCCCTCCTATTCGACTGCTTGACTTTAAAATCCTTTTGAACTCTTGGTATTCCATAAATTTCTACTAACATATCTATTTATCAGTTGCATGCAAGTTTGTAGCTCTATCCAGATATGGATAATTAATTGCACGATGTACATAATTGAATTATGTTAATAAATATCCTTTGGAACATAATCTGGTATTCTGATATTACTTACTGGCACATTTTATGTGATTAACAATGCTAAGTCACGGTTCTGCACATGTGGCCTTTTGGACTTACTATTGTTTTAGCTTCAGGTCTCTAATAGTCAAGAAAAAGTAGTGATGTATATTAGTTAGGCAAGATATATTGTAATATATAACAACTGATATAGAGATAATATGGATAAAACATAAATGATAAACATTGAAAATAAAACTCAAAATGGTTCACGTACAACGTATGTGTGCAACAACAATCATCCTAAAGTGTCCAATATTATTTCACTAATACCGATAGAGCTCTATGCATCAAGACCAAAGATGCTTTGAAACCACCTGCTTCATAAAATATTATCCCTTTCACCACACCGAACTCAAATTTGTAATCTCAGTTCGCTGTTGAAGGAGACCCATACAACTAGAGACAAGTGTAGCTCCCTATAGCAATTAATGGGGACTTTTACCCACCAAGTGTTGATGGCCGCAGTTCATGGCAGGTCCCTCTCATGGAAAAAGTAGCCTAGCTAGCCTACAGATGATTTGGCATGAATCGCTAGGAATTTACATCAGGCATATAACCAACTATAGAATAAACTCAATGCCATGTGGAACAAGGTTGCCACAAAAAACTCCACACACAGAAGGTTTAATTGAAGGCTTGAATGGTCCTTAATAAATGTATTATGTGTACTAATAACTAATTTCCGCAATGTTTATCACTCCCTTACATATAAGAATTTAGTAAAGAAAAACATGACTACGTTGAAAATCAAATCATTCATCGTTAGGATAATTTTGCCCAGGTAAGATTGGATTTTGAAAAGAACATAAGAAATAACAAGACAAAAATAATGAACAATATAGGCTCATTTAATAGGAAATCTCGGCTAAACATTAATTTCTGGAAAAAGGAAGACGTCGATTCTTGATTAACAGTCTTCCTTTTTTCGTTATCTTTTTTTTCCAAAAAAGGCAGCCCCTACCATTATAAAAAGGAAAATCAAACCAATAAGATTCATCTTCAGGCTGCTGCATTCCAATAATTTGATGTTGAACTCCTTTAATCTAATTGTAAGGCTAGGATAAAATTGAAGGCACGGGTGAAAGGTAGAAGGCACTATTGAGGGGTAAAGACATGAGAGTAAAGGGACAATTAAAATGAAAAGAGGAATTAGAGTGAAAAAAGTACAGAAAAGATATGAGAAAAAAAATAGGATGAAAAAAAATGAAAGAAAGGGATTCTTGGGAGAACGTGGGAATTTCTTAGAAGATTCTGAGTTTGTTCGTTACGGCTTTTTTTTTCGATCAAGTTTTACTCAAATTTAAGTGTAAATTTGAAGGCTAAAGAGAACTTCTACAGTAACTCTATACAAACAATATTAGTGCAGCAAAAAATTAATCAATTCAGCTGAGTAGTAAAATGACATGGGGCGGAGCTAGGAAATTGTTGTAAGGTGGGCACATTAAGAAGTTATAAATTTTTTTTCCAATTGACGGGCAAAAGGTCATATTTAATACTTAAAAGTTCTTTAAATATAAAAGGTTAAAAATTGATATACATAGCATGTACAAACAAAAAATTGAAAAGATTAATTATAACTTACCAAGAATGAGGTTAATTATTGTCATTTACAATTGAACTTTATGAGTTTTTATCTTTTGAAAGCGTTACAAATCAATGTCATCAACAAATAATTTTCTCCACATACAAAATCATAGCAACAAATTTTCATTTATGAGCCTATAGTTTATTACATAATGACACTCATCTATATACAATAACAAAATTCTCCTACAATTAAAAAATAACCCTAATATGTCTAAAATTGATTCGAACATATCTGAAACATGTCTATAAGTTAAGAATAATGTTAGTTGTGCGAGGATTTAATCGGTGGAGAACCAATGGCTTGTGGTCATTGGATGGATAGTGGAGTTTATTAAATATTGGTACTTACTATTAAGTTTAATGTCACAATGCATTAAGTCCTTAAATTAGATCACAATAACATTGCTTAAAAGTTAACAATCATATAGGTAGAGGTGGTCATAATTAAATATCTCCTTATCGATATCACACAAGATCAAATAGATAGGGTGGACACAATTAAATATGTTTAAGTATAAAAAAAAAAAAAATACATATTTAATATTAAAAAAAAAAAAGATTAAGGGTGGGCACTAGTCCAATGGTGGCTTTACCTCTTGTAACAGATAATCTCAGGGAAAAAACATTTATAACACATTTCTTGGAGATCACAAACGAATAATCCTCTACAAAGAAAATGAAATAAATAGGCAAATATAGATAAATCGAGCAGGCAGAACAGCTATACTATCTTGAAGAAGACGAAGAAGAAAGAAAAAGGCAACATAGAGCTTACTTCTGAACTCGATTGGACAAGATCTGTAAAAGGTATCTCGAGGGAGACTGTAACAGTATCATCCTCTCTCTCTCTCTCTCCTCAATGGGGGAGAAACTGAAATATTTTCGTCCCTCCTGCTGCCTAAAATAGCGTACAATTGATGGATATCAAAGGTAGTATTGAGGTCAATTTCCTTTTTCAGAGTATGTAAGCTCAACCAGCCGGCCAGCCAAACTTTATGAGTAACTGTGAAACGAAGAAATTAGAGATGGATCCAAACTTCTCAACCATAATAACTGGAATGAAAAAAAAAAAAAGAGGACATATAAATTTGCACCTACTAGATCACATAAAGTGGGGGGCGAAGTGAGAGTGGGAGTGCAAAAACAATAAAATTTAAAAAATTTAAGAAGAGGAGCGCAGACACGTATTCACCCATAAAAGTTAATAAAAATTAAATATGAAAAATTAAATTTTATTCATAGCTATGTGACAAACTATTTAAAAAAAATATTTAAACTTCATTCACAACTGTAACAAACTATTTAATTTTTAAATATATGTTAATTATAAAGTCTTAAAATGACAATTATTATTTACAAATATCATTCTAGTTTGATATTTATCTTTAGGCATAAGTCAGTACTTCCCAAATAAAAATTTGAGCAACAATAAATAAGCATATAAGTAAGAGCACCAATTAATCGAATTCGCGAATTAAAAAATTGAGTTCGCAAATTCACGGAGAATTCACTCCCAAACGCGAATTTGGGCATGGAGTGCCAGAGCGTTAGGTGTTTAGACGAATTATGTGACTAAGTGCACACGTGCTTGTATACTATGTTGATTTATAATTATAATTTAACTACTTACAAGGGCCTCAAATATCATATTCAACTTTATGTTAATAGTTTTCTTAACTTCACCTCGCGTGCACCTACTCCACTCTCTAAACAATTTTCAATCCTCCATCCCATCGTTCGAAATCGTGGATTTAAATGCTTACGTTGCAATGAAGTAGTTATTGTTTCTGGTTTAGAGGGAAAAACAAAAAAAAAGAAAGTCATTTTTGTAGCACAGAATGATTCCCAATGCATAGGAGAAGCTTAAAAAATCTAGAATACCACTTGTATATCTCATACTACAAAAATTATGGCCAAAAAATAAAAGACTCAAATGTTAAATTCAAATAATTCAAACTACAGTCAATTGCATCTTATCATCATGGTAATGAGGAAAATTACCAAGTAATCGACATCATTACCACATATATATACACACACACACACACACACACACACACACACAAAAAAAAAAAACAACTATCAAATCTTAAATAAAAAATTTCCAATGCTATACAGTATATATAACTGTAGTAACTGCTCATGCCTGAAGGCATTGGTGTAACATGAAAAATATAAAAATATTTGTGCAATATAAATATTTCAAATCAACAATTTATTTTTTCGTCATTTTCTTAAATTACACAATTTCAAACAAATCAGATTCCTTCATTTCCTTTTCTCTAATTTTTCATCTCAATCCAATCAAACCAAACCTAATTTAACTCAGCAGTGATCCAACAATTAGAAAAGTATTTCTTCTTTATCGCTAACTACGACCCATAATTTAATTTTCTTGTAAAAGTACCACTCTTTCATACTAATTTTGGGTTTCACTAACTAAAATTTATAATAAAGAATTCAATCCAAATAATATAAACATATATCGTAACCCAAACCACAAATGAAAAAAAATAAAAGAACATAATATCAAAACAAGAAACTCATAACCTAACTAAATCCAATTGATTGCTCACGGTATATTAACTGGCCAAAACTGGAAAATGCAGGTTCAAATCTTAAGCAAACAACACCAACCACAAACATATTAATCAAAACCAAAACCAAAAACAACCACAGATTATATGCTACTGTGGAGTGCTGGAAGGAATAGATGAGCCATGACACCCAAAACCAAAACCAACGACAAGCATATTAATCAAAGCCAACCAAAACCAACAACAACCATACATTCCATCATACATATTCACACCCAAAACAAATCACAAACATATTCCATCTAATTATTTGCACCCAAAACTAACCACAAATTATAACAATTAATCAAAGAAACCAATTCAAAAAAAAATCAAAAAATATAAATTCTTTATGTGGCAGTGTATGCTTATGTGTGTGAAGGTGTCCGCAAATTATAACAATTAATCAAAGAAACCAATTAAAAAAAAATCAAAATACATAATTAAGTGGCAGTGTGTGCGTGTTGGAAGAGCGTGTGTGTGTCTGTGTATGAAGTGTGTGTGTGTGGCGTGACTGGGGTAGGGTGAGTTTCGATGGTGGGGGCTTCGGACAGAGAAAGAGGTAGAAGAGAGAGAGAAACTGCTCAAAGTATATAACATAAAATTCGGATCTGCAAGTAAATCGCCGGAGGAAACCAAAGAAACCACAAAAAAATCGCCGAGTAACCACAAAAAATCTGAGAGAGAGAGAGAGAGACCACAAATCCCATATAAATCGCATAGACCAAAGAATGAAAGGTTGACTATAACAGTAGTTGAAATTTCAAGGATTCATACAAATCACATTTGATCGAAAAATCTTACATAAAACTTCGAATCTGCGAGTTCCTGCTTGATCTCAGAAAAATTGGGATATACCGGCGGATTTGATCGTATCTGGAAAAATCGCCGACCTGCCTGATGTCACCGGAACTGCCGCGAGGGAGAGAGTTAGGGATGCTGCCACAGAGAAGTTTGGGCAGAAATTTAAAATTTGGACAGAAGCCATTAGATCAATTTTAGAGGAATTTAGAGAAAAAAGACTGGTTGTATCTGATATACCATGTCAGCAATGACACGTTAAACGGTTCATTAAGTAATGGTATCGGTAATTCACTCTAATTTTTAAATTAACTATGAATTTCATCAAATATTAAAATTTGATATTGATATAACGATTTCACTGAAGCTACATCATTATGTTAATAAATTAGGTAAGATTTTTAGGTTTATAATATAAAACAGGACAGGCTTCAATAAATTAATCTAACAGTCTCAAATAGACTCATCAAACGGTCATCAATATCTTAATAAAAACTATTTATATTGCACCGTATCTTCAGGCACAAGTTACTCCTAATATGTAGATAAATCAGCCAATTGATCTCACTCAAACTCATAACTACCCAGTCATTTCATATAATAGGAACTGGGTCATATTTTACTCTTTTTATTTTTTTTCTTATTGGATGGTTACATTATATTAGCACTGTTGACACAGTATAACCGTTTCACTCGATATTTACAATGTGATATGCGAAAAATGTCATTTTTTTATTTTTGAAATTAAAATTTTAAAAAAATTTCAACCACACCCCTCTAGTTTACCATATGTTTAAGGACACTCCACTTATTTTTTGAATCTTCACTAACACCCCTATCAAATTAAAAATATTAACTAAAATACAATTTTACTAAATTATCCATGATATATTTGAGGACAAACTTTATTCATATCCCTTCTAGATAATCATATCTTCAATGAGACCCCTCTATTTTTCTTTTTTTTTTTATGTATTAAAATTCGAACGATTAAAAATTATAATTTTTACATATTAAAATTTGAGTTGATTATTTTAATATATAAAAATATAAATTTTAATTGACTCAAATTTTAATAAATCGAATTTTAATTGACATGAATTTTAATAAGTAAAAAAATATAAATTTTAATTAACTCAAAAGTGAATTTTAATCGGCGCTAACAATTCAGGTAGAGTTCAAATCAACTTTAATTTTAATACGTAAAAAATAAATTTTAATAGGCTCAAATTTTAATATGTAAAAAAAATAAATTTGAATCTGCTTGAATTGAATTTTAATCAACTCAAATTTTAATATGTAAAAAAATAAATTTTAATCAACTTGAATTTTAATATGTAAAAAAATAAATTTTAATTAGCTCAAATTTTAATAAATTTTATGTAGAAAAATTATTTGGAGTTTATGTAGGGGCATTTTGGGTATTTTAGATGATTTTTTTTATTTGAAATAGTGGTTTAATGGCAAGAGGTGTTATTGATGTTTGAATATAAACTAGAAGGGGTGTCTATAATGTTTTTGATAATAGAGGGGGTGTCCTTGAAAATATAGTAAACTAGGATAATGTGGTTGAAATTTTTCCTAAAAATTTTTGTACTTTATTAATTATTATATAGATATTTAGACCACGTGGGAGAGATCCAGCAGTCATGAAAGAGTTGTGATCAGAGCAATTAGGGGAGTAGAACTCTAAGAATCCCAAAAGATGGAGAGGTGTAACATCATGAATCGACAGTTGAAAACGGTTTAGCACACATCCATGCATCTCAAGAGAAAATGTCATAATCATAGTAATGACCGGAAAAGATGGTTTCGATAGTTATATGTCATCCTTATAAATAATAGAGATCAGACCATGGAAAAATGATCCACGATTAAACCTAATAAACTATGCCTGAAACCTACCTTATACTCTCTCATTCTTCTTTCTGAGCAACTTTATTTTTCTTATAATTCATCACTCCGGTGATCTTTCACTGTTTTCATTTAATGCTTAGTACAATAATTATTCCATTTTTTGAATTTAGTCTAATAGTTGATTTGCATTTCAGTAGTCTTTTTTATGTTTCAGTCAATTGCACTATTAATTGGAACATTATTTAAAGTTCTTGAACCATAAGGCATAGAAAAAAAACTTAGAAGTAATCTTACATCTTGCTACAATCGCCTTAACAATCACCATTTTTAGAACCTCATGTTGGTTGGAGTAAGGAAAGTCATTCATGTTTGGATCTCAAGGCAACCGTTGTTTCCTCCTGCACAGACAGTGCCCGTTAAAGCACCACAACCAGTATTACTCCCCTATGTGCTGCCACAAAGGGCGCAGCAGGCCAGAAATGACCACCAGAGAAATAACAATTGTCACATCCCAACCCAAAGATAGAACATTATGTCCAAATTTGATAGAGTAGACCCCACTCCTTGACTCACGCACGTACCCTATACATATATTTACTTTTTTTTTTGGATCAAACATATATTTACTTTAAAACAACTAATTTAAATTGTCCAAGTATGATAAATAACTTTTATTCTCGTATTACCCCAACATATCAGGTATATGTAATAGCACTTTTCAATGATGAGGGAAACAAAGTTTATTTTTCCCAATTTACAAGACTCAACAATTATTCAAAATGATGCAACAAGACACGAAAACTCAATTTCCTCTTTTACCTCCTTGACTCGGTAGTGGACATTCTTTCCTCCTTGCCTACCTGAAAATACAAACTCAGGGGGGTGAGTGAGCACACATGCTCAGTAAGTGTATACAATCAATAAAACAGATAACAACAATAATGAGTATCACATACTTCAATATTCATCTTATCAAAGTAACTAAACAATTTTAAAAGTCAATGCATATAAACTCTCATAATTCTTAAGTAGTCAACTCATAACACATAAATCCATCATAGCAACCAGTAAAGAATATACAAATTCCACCACTTAGGCCATTTTTGCCATACATGCAACACTTGCCACACATGGAATATCCGTCACACAGGCTATATAATCGTCATTATAGCATTCATTGCCAATAAGACCACTTAACATAATCACTATACTAACATATCACAGTGTCTTCATCACTGAACAACAATCCATATAGTCATATATTAACAACAAGTGACATTAGCCTTTAAGGATATCTCAATTAGTAAGATTATATGACATAATTGTATAGCATTCACAACACATTTTACTCACACATTCATATACCAATAAGCTCAATCATTACTCTTGCTATTATCAATAATATAATGTGATACAACTCATCCACAATACCAATAATAGGCAATAATTTACAACATCACACCCTTGATAGCATGTAAAACATGTTTATAATAATCTTAAGTGCACACAAAAAATACATCCATCTCAAGTCCAGATGTAGTACACACTCGGTCTCCAAATAAGATTTTAAGCGTACTTGATGTAGAGGTCGAGACCTCCATTCCTATCATACATAATAATTTAGCACATATAAATACCCTTCACATATGAATTTTATCTTAATTATGCATATTTAATTACGTATTCATGCCCACGTTAACACATTTCTAAAATCCTCCCCAAGTGGTGTACCTTTAACCACCCTAAACATTACTCATCAATTACTCACTTTATTCACTTCAATTCTAGATTTAATCCCCAATTCATGTAATTGTAAGCAATTAAACTTATAAGGAACTTATTTTAGATCCATTAGATGCCTTGATAAGTTTTTAGAAAAGTTGGGTGGAAGCCCAGAACACTACAGTAAAATAGTCGAGCACTGAATGATGTCCAACCGGTTCAAGCCTAACCAATATCTTGTTTAACCGGTTCAACAATTCTTCAACCAGTCGATCAATACCAAAGTTTTAGAATTCAGTCCTCTACCATCCAAACCCAATTCTAATACCATCCAACCACTACCCATACAACAATAACACATTTAGAAGCATAAGAACATATTAAATCAAGGAAAACAACTCACCTTCGATGCGTCGTTTCCCCCCCGAAATCCACTACAAGTTCTAACTCGAACAACCTAGGGTTCCTTGATCTTCAACCCCATACAACACATATACTTGGATGTAATCATGGATTTGTAAGATGAATTAAATGAAATCAAATTCACTCAAACTCAAAGAGACAATAAATTCTTCCATTCTCATCGTTTTGAAAACTGAATGTCACATACTTTCAAAATCCTCAAATTTTTTCCCTAATGAAACAGTTGGCCACAAGAGGGCTACCCACCGAAGACCCCCCTTTTTTAGTGGAGATCTCCTTGCTTGTTAGGTGTTACATATGACTCACCCAAACTCCCCAATTGCACCTAGTTCTCCCTAGTTCGAGGGGGAAGGGGGAAGGAGGCAGCCGTCAACCATTCTACCGGCAGCACCCCAGATGGTCATGAATAGAGACCAACTAGATGAGATAATCTAGGACCATAGCAACCCCGTGACGAGGCGAGTGACTAGCCTAGCATATCAAAAACCATATCCTAACTGAGTGGATAGGGAATACGAGTATTCTCAAGGATACATGATCCTAGTGTTCGCTACTTTCTCAGGAGAAGACGGTTAGTCGACCGTGAAACATATTGGTCATTCCATTGTTTAATGCAGTGAAGTAGGGCCAACGATTTCTGAAGTTATGTTTGTTTGTATATTCCCTTATGAGAATGGCCTTCATATGGTAGATTAATCTGTCATCCAAGTTTGTGTTAGGCTAGAAGTAACTTGAGTATAAGTTTCATACTCAGTTCTACCGTATTGAGCCAAAGGTAGACATGACCAACTTGGCCAAGTTGTACCAAATGGCTAGGGAGACGACAAATCCTATGAGAGGAGTTGGATCGAAGGAACGCGTCCAAAGGTACATACTACAGGATCCCAAGACAAAGATATTCATGGTCAAGCCAAACTAAGAATTGGAGGTTGACATGGCAGAAATCATGGCCAGACAACCACATGTGTACAAGGCCTTCACTAGGCCCAGGCACAGGCTACGCCAACTGCTGATAAAGAAGTCGGCAAGGGTAACAGTCAGAAATATGAGTTTGACATTTCAAAGTATGATCAGATCTTTAACCATCTGCTAGCTGATGGCCTATCAAGCTGTCGTTTGGTTATAAAATCCTACCCGCCGCGGAGTTAAAGAACTAAACGTACTGCAAATGACACAACTATGGAGTTATTTAACCAATAATTATGTGGTGTTTTGGAATGCCATCAAGGACGGCTTGACCAAAGGCCATTTTGTCTTTGGAGATGGGGGTTGATAAGTACCTTTTTTTAGAAGACAACCACGTTTAACATGGTGGAAGTGGGGCAGTCAAAGACCCCGTAGAAAAAAGTAGACCTGGATGAGGACGAGTCCATTGATGACAATAGGCTAAGAAGAGAGAAAGATAATACTCCCCAGGATGAGTCGTTAGAGGAGGACTCTAGTGGTAAGCCGTATATTTTGCCAAGTCTCCAAGAGCAACTTGACACGGACTATGCCCTAGATACAAGGCCTTTTCTAGGATCATTCCAAAGGAAGAGGAGGAGGAGAGAGAAAATCACCTCAAAAGCTGTGAAAGAGGTGGCATTACAAGGGTACCCATTGGAAGTAGCCATTGCCCAAGCGAGATCACGAAGATCGACAGGGCCAGTTTATATGATCGAGCTGTAGAGAGCACAATAGGAATTTAAAGAAGCCACCAAGAGGACAACAATAGTTGAGTTATGAAGAATGCATCACAAGGATGGTTCCTGATCAGCCCATTTAGGCTGAGGGCTATCGGAACCGACCAAGGATGGTAAAACCAACATAGCCACTGAAAGGCCATTGGTACGTTGCCCGACATCCAATGTAAAACCCGAAAAAAAAATTATTATTATTATTATTATTATTAAATCCTAAAAAAAAAAGGGGTAAAATAATAATTAATTGTTAAATTATGAGTCAAAAACGTAAATTTCAAAAAAATAATAATAATAAGATATATATAAGTGGAAGACTTTGTCTTCCACTTTTTATGTGTTCTACAGCCGGCGAGATAGAGAGAGTGAGAAAAAAAATGAGTTTTTTTTTTTTTTCTCTTTTCTTCCTTCTCAGATCTAGGAAAATTTAGCCGTTTAATCGCTTCGGGCCAAGAACTAAAGTTGCTCTACTCAGCGAAAGCTACGCAACCACACCAAATATCGTATTTTTCTTCAAAGGAATATCAAAGCCGATAATCTAGGCCTAAAACTTAGGAAGCTAAATTTGGGCTTCCTTGGCGTTCTAGTAAGTGGTTTCACGCTACGAGAGGTAGGGTTTCCCCTATTTAGATTTAATTTCAACTTAAAATATGACATATGGAATGAGTAGATTATGAGTGTATATCACATGTTAGGTCTTGACTAGTGTGACTAGTGGGTCAAATATAGAATTTATAATTAATCTTGTGATTAATAAAATTATATTGTGATTAACTTGGTATAAGTTAATGTTAGTAGTTTAAAGCATGTTAATTGTATGTTAGCATTACTTTATATTTTAATGGCAGATCAAGTTTAATAAAATTATTAACTTGTTATATGATTGTGAAATAATATATATATGTTAAATGATTATTTAACATATGATTATTTTGGTGGACTTTGTGCTTATGTTAAACATGTTATCATGTTGCAAGTCATTGCATGCTAGTTGTGTAAATTGATGTGCTCTTTAGGTGTTTGATTAAATGCCTAGATGAATACAAGTATGTTAGTTGAGTTGATTATCTTACATAACATGCTTGAGATCGTGTTAAAATGTTATTATATTGTATTCATTATGTAATAGACATTGTATTTCATTATGCATGGGTTGCACTACATTCATGGGCATTGACATGGGTGAGAGTGTATGCATGATATGAAATCAATCACCACGTAGGTGGTTGAACGTGGACTCGGAAAAGTCGCACTAAGGTTCGGTTGAGTCGTACGAGAAATAAAATGGATAAATGTGTTGGGGACAGCACGAAGGGCTAGATTCTCCCTCGGGTGCAAGACCCGCTTACTTGGTTTATACACTTTTCGGCGGTGAAATTCCAGAAAAGTGTAACGGCGGAAACGGAGCCGCAGGTGAGATGTCCTGAAGATCCGTTGATGGTTGGTGTCCCATTGGTGTAATACCATAAATCACTTCCCCACAAAAACACAAGAAAATGAATTAATTAGTCATTGAGTGTACATAACACCAATGATGGGGGCTTGGAATGCTCGGATACATACGCATGACATTGCATGTGTTATGGGAGCTCAGGATGGGGCTCGGGGTTGGTATTGCTTGCGTGAGTCTCATCTCATGGCATGACATGATCTATAACATTCGATCATAATAGACATATTTAAATGAATGTATCAAATGATTGTTGCATGTGACATTCCATATGCATTTAGGTTGAGAGGTATTCTCTATAGGAGTTACCCTATTGAGCGTTGACTCACCCTTTATGAGACCATTTTTCAGGTATCGCACAGGCGTCCACCGAAGGCGAGGCCATGGGCCCGCTTTGACGACAGAACCGGTCTGTGGCTTTTATTTTGACATTGTAGTCCCTTGTTTATATTTACTTTTGGCCTTGTATAATTTTTGTAACAAACATTTGTTTATATTTACAAAGGCATGTATATGGGACTCTTTTGGGACATTTATTCTTTCACGAATAAATGTATGTACTGATAATGATTATGGTAGTATTCGAGACTATACAATTGTGAATGGATAGATAGACCCGGTGTGGTCAATATTGTACAGGTTGCGTTTTGAGTAGAGCTCCTCGTACAAAGGAGACTCTGTCCAAATTTTGTTAAGTTATGGATCCCGAGAAATGGGGCATAAGGGTGTGGTATCAAATTACACGATATCCACCAGTATTACACAGGTCGATGGATAATCAATCGGATAATTACAGACACCCGGACTTTGGGGTGTCACATCCAAAGTTCCCATGACATCAACAATTGTGTCCACTATCTAGAACTTAAAAGAGCTAGAAGTAGAACTTCGCCTATGGGACGAATCCTAAGAGTTGGACGCCTGCAAGGGCGAGAAATACTTTGGCGATATAACCCTGAATAAGGGAGATTAAATCCTAAGTCACTATTTCTCCATCTCTATAGCGCACAGTGACTTCAGAGAAGACCACGACCAAGGAGAATGAGAAGAATAAAGTGGAGCCTGAGTCCCCGCTCAAGGAAAGTATTGAGGAGCGGATAGTAAAGATGGTGGTAGAACATAAGAGAATCGCCCTCAAAATCCCTCTGAAAACTTGTAAAGGGAATAAGAAAGAGGACCCTACCAAAGAAAACAATAGTGATGGGGATGATGCCATCCAATTTGGATCATTGGGGCATTTAGTGTCCATCAATGCCCTCAGGTTGTTGCCGATGTCACTCAAGAAATCAGGATGTCAAGCAGAATCTTTAGAGGGAGATGTCGAGGATTCTAAGGCATTGGGGTCGATGTTCCTAGACAGAGAAGGGTCATCTGAAGTTCAAGAGGAGTACTCTCTTGAGAAAGTCCTGACGCATGAATCGAAGGCAGACAACCTGTTGGCTATCAAAATCCCAAGAGGTTAGCCGTTTGACAAACCTACACAGCCATGACGCAACATTTGAAGCCACTCTATATCCAGGCATACCTAGAAGGGAAACCTTTCAATAGGGTCCTGGTTGATAATGGAGTGGCCATCAATATTCTACCCACAACTACCATGAAGAGTTGGGTAGAAAAGAAGAAGACTTGGTCCACACCGACTTGAAAGTGAGTAGATTTATATGAGGAGTCAACAAGACAGTGGGAGTCTTACTAGTCAAATCGGCCCTCAATAGCAAGGTTAGCATTACTGTTGGAATGGAAATCCCAAGAGCCAATTGAATATCAAAAATTTTCCTTTAAAACTGTACAAGGTGGAATAAGGCTTTACCTTTGAGATCCCTCGGGATTGATCTCGTCTCAGCACAAATGCAAAACAAAACAATGGCCAATCGAAGGACAACTCGATGAATCTTGCGGCCTTCTATCGTATATCCCCCAATGTCAGAATTCGAATGCAGTGTAGGCTGCCAAGACCTCCGAATCCTTGTTCTATCTTTTAGCCTCTCTAAAAAACATGAGTAAAGAATAAATGCTGAATTAGAGAGCCTAGATGTCTATATATTGACTGCGACAGAGACCCTAAGGAGAAATAAGGATCGAGCTTCCAATGAGCTTAGGATTCCAATAATTAGTCAGTTCACTAAAGACTTATTATTGATCTCTTGAGTCTTATCTCAAAATTATATTCGAGCTACTTATTATTATATATTTAATAATCTCCTCAAGTTTAAGATTACATATATCCATTAATTAAATAAATTATTGACAATTATATTTAATTGACTTCTTTTATTCCTTGAGACCTTACCCCTCAATTTATTTGTTATGACAGATAATTAAATCCACCTATAGGGTTTGACATTGACAAAACTTATGAGCTACCTCAAGAAGACATCATAAACCCATTTAAATAGTAGAACGTGGTTTCCTTTAATATTTAATTTTCACCATACAAATAACATCGTCTCACAATTCACCGAACTTATTAAATCAATATGAATCTCACCCTTTAATGAATTAAAGTGACAAACATTATATGCACGTGACAATTAAATATTTTGAAATTAAGAGCATAAACAATCATAATAATTATGAGGTATTGATTATCTTGTTAAATTAGTAAAAAATAATAACCTCAATATGAGTATGTTCAATACACAAAGTGTACTAATACAATAATCTGAGACATCAAACAGTCTTCTACAGTCAAGACAGACTATTCTGGAATATTACACTACAACCATACCAATGATATGTCCAATTTCATTTAAGATTGTGAACATATATTCATATTATACAAAGATCTGATAACCTGGTCTTTTGTGTATAAGTCGAACTCTACACACCAGATTATTTACAATGTAAAATATAAGACACATACATACCATATATTAAATATAATCCAAACATTTTGCCCATATAGATTCTCAATAAAATGGAAAGAACAAACTTTTATTAATTAATAAAATGAGTTTTACTACAAAAAGCAAACTTTTAGTATACTACTCTATCAATTACATCTTTCTTTGTGATCGATACGACAACTTCCTACAACGCCCTTCTGGGTCCAGATTGGATCTATTTGAGCAAGTGTGTCCCATCGATTCTTCATTAGCAGTTAGTGTTGGGGGAACATTGACGATGTAGAGATGGTGGAGGTTGATCAGACTCTATTCATGGTTAATGTTCATATGGTTGACGCTTGACTTTATGATGAAGGGGTAGGGCCAATAAAGTTCCAAGGCCAAGATAATATGGCAAGCCTAGGAAAGTCGGGTTACAAATCGATTTAAAGTCCACCGAGATCCATCAAGTGGAGGAAGAAGTCATTTGGCCCACTAATGTGCAAAGGCTAAATAAAGTGACAGAAGCAAATAACCCATTTGTTGATGGAGCTCAGCGACAGTAAATAGAGGAAGCAAGCCGTGAGGGCCTACATTGTCAGGATAAGAGCTTACTTGGCGGAAAGAAAGGTCATACCACTACAAGCAGCTAGTAGACAATAACGCACCATTAACAGGGTGGAATCGAGGAGGAGGAATCTAGGCAGTTCATCTCCCGAGAGTTCATCGAGTTAGATGAGATCGATGATGCCCCCGCCAAACTGGATGACTTGGTTAAGGTTCAGGACCTACTATTAGAAGTTAATCTTAGCGAACTAGGGGAGCACTATCCAATTTTTGTTAGCAAACTACTGGAGCTAAATTTCCAAGCACGACTCATTTAGTTGCTGATGGAATACCGCGATTGCTTTGCATGGAACTACAAAGAAATGTCAGGGTTAGATCTGGCTTTGGTAGAACATTGACTATTGATTAGGGAGGGGTGCAAGCCAATCAAGCAAGCCCCAATGTTAATGTCCCAAGAAGTAACTCTATTAGTGAAAAAGGAAATTGAGTGTCTTCTATAGGCCAAATGCATCTAGGTGGCATGGTACGTAGAATGGGTATCCAACATCGTGCCGGTTAAGAAAAAGATTGACAACATTAGGGTTTGTTGTGATTACCGTGACCTCAATGTTGCAACTGCTAAACATTAATACATCATGCCATGAACATGATCATGTCATTCATGGATGTCAACACATGGTACCATCAAATCTTCATTGCGGAGGAAGACCGACACAAAACCATTTTTTGATGTCCAGGATCAATTGGGACATTCGAATGAAGGGTTATACAGTTTGGACTAAAGAACACAGAGGTCATATACTAGAGAGCCATGAACAACATCTTCCATGACATGATCAGTAAGATTGTCAATGTGTACATTGATGACATCATAGTCAAGACTTAAGATATAGAGAGAAACACCTTAGGAATTTGAGGTTGGTCTTTGAGAGGATGCATGTCCACCAACTGAAGATGAACTCGCTAATATGTGCATTCGGAGTCACAGTTGGGAACTTCCTGGGGTTTCTGGTGCACAGTACAAAAATTAAAGTGGACAAAAATAAGGCAAAGGCTATCATGGAGGTCGCGCTGCCAAAGACCAAGACGGAGCTTCAACACTTGATCAAACAAGTTAATTTCCTTCAGTGATTCATCGCTAATTGTGTAGGGAAAGTGTAGGCGTTCTCGGTGCTTTAAAAGTTAAAGGGTGTAGAAGACTTTAGATGGAAAGCACAACATCAGGAGGCCTTCTACCAAATAAAGGAGTATTTGGCAAACCCGTCAATCCTCATGCCTCCTATCAAGGGTAGGCCATTGTTATTGTACTTATCGGCCGCACACAATGATGGGAACCATTGGTGGGGTCAGCTTGTTATAAACAGGAGGCGGAATAGAGAACGACTGATAGAGACATGGGAATAGAGAACAATCGATAGAGACATGGGAGGAGATGAAACGAGTTCTTAACGGGTCTAGATTCTCCATCCATAGACTTGAGTTTGGCTTTCTTAGGTTGCTTTCCAATATTGTTGTTGGGTCTCAAAACAAGACAATTGGGGTTCACATCACATAAGTCCATTGGATGGTTACTAACATAGAACAATAATACAGGTAAAGAACATGTCGATTATTATTTAAGTAGAATTTTGACTCCGGTCGAGCAGCGTTATAAGTCGATTAAGAAACTTTATTTAAGATTGTACTTTGCATCGCAAAAGTTAAGAATTTATATGATTTTAGTTGTTGTGTATGTGGTTGCGCAAACTTATGTGATTAAGTATGGGCTAACCTAGCTAATTATGAGGAGAGGAATCGGTAAATAGGTCTTGGCATTAATGGAATTCTCACTTCAATATTTGTTGCAGTACGCGGTGAAAGGTCAAACACTAGTAAATTTCTTAGCAGATCCTCCTTGTGTGGATATAGAGAAATATACAAAGAAATCACTTGATTTGCTAGGAGTACATGTGGTGTCATTAACGCCATGGAAGCTAAGGTTCAACGAATTGTGGACACAAGAATCCGCAAGGGCTGGGGTGGTTATGGGTGGCTATAGAGTCGCCTCAGGGCCATGAAACCAAACTATCATTTAAATTAGAATTTGAATACACTAACAACTAGGCCGAGTATGAGGCATTGATTATTGGGCATGAAGTTTTGTTGGGTATAGGGGCATCGACAGTCGAAGTAACTGGCAACTCCAAATTAGTCATTAACTAAATCGTAGAAAGTTTTCAGTGCAAAATCTGGGAGTTATGCCCATTCCACTCCATTGCATTGTCTTTGTTGGCAAACTTTGACAATGTGACATTACGAGTGTTCTCAAGGGAACTGAACGACCATGTTAACAACTTGGCCTAGGTAAGGTCGAGTCTGAGGATTCCTAGGGGTATGGATGAGTAGCTAATCAAAGTTCAAAGGAGAGTTTCACCATCTATTAAAATCAGAGGAATGGACTTTGAGGAGTTAATGGTGGAAGTGGAAGAGGAAGATTGGAGGTTTAATATCATATAGTTCCTAGGACATCCAAATAGGGAGATAGAGTAGGCCGTTAGAAGATGGGCTGCTAATTATATACTCATTGATGGAGAGTTGTACAAGAAAGAAATGCACGAAGACTTATTGTTAAGATGCATCGATGGAGAATAGGCCATTTTGGTAATGGTCGAGAACCACAAATGTATATGTGGCGTGCATCAGACCGGCATCAAGATGTGATGGCTAATTAGAAGATATGACTATTATTGGTCAAATATCTTGAAGGATTACATTGAGTATGAAAAAATTTGTCAAGCATGCCAGTGACATGGGGCTATCCAGAGGACGCCGACAATCAAAATGCAGCCCATAATAAAGTCATGACCGTTTAGAGCTTGGGCCATGGATTTAATAGGGAAGATATTTCCCCCATCCACAACACAACATTTTTTTATCATCTTAGCCACCGACTATTATACAGAGTGGGTAGAGGCTACAAATATGTTGCTCTATAGACCTTGGCCATAAAAGGCCTCTTGGTCATTTTACCTTCCAAGCAAGATTCACAGACTAGAAGTGTTTCCACTTCCAATGAACTCAATAGTCCATTTTTTACGAGTCTTTGACTCCTCCTTAAGTTAATATGACCCAGGCATATGTGCCAAAGATATGATTGATTTATTTTAAAAAGTTCATTTCTCTTACATTAAGAGGTACTAGTGTTATTCAATTCAATCAATTGCAATGTAGGTAAGACATTATTAATAATATAAAGATCATTCACCAATGAACCAAAATAGATAAAATGTTTATTATATTTAATAACCACAGAGTTACTAAAATAAACATTATATTCATCCTTAACTAATTTAGAAATCGAAACTAAGTTTCTTCTAGTATAAGGTGCAAATAGATAATCTTTCAAAATTAAAACTCTATCTCTACTAAAGCATAAATATAAATCTTCTACTGCAATTGTTTCCACTCTTGTAGCATTGCCCATATTTAGATAAATCTCCCCATCACTGAGGTGTTTGATTTCCTAGAACCCATGCAAGAATTTGCAGACATGATTAGTGGCTCTCGTATCTACACATTAGGTATCAGTAGATAACACCGCTAAGTATGATTCAACAACTAGTAAATGAGATTTACTTGGATTGTTCACTTTGTTGAGGAAGTCCATGTATTGTTTCTTCCAATGTCCTGACTACTTGTAATGAAAACACTTTCCCTTAGGCTTTTTCACTACTTCTTGAGGCCCAACAACTTGCTTTTAAGCCTATTTCTACTTCTTACCTTTCGGCTTAGAATTAGAACCCTTCTCGATCACATAAGCAAAAGGTTTCTACTAGAAAAGACCTTCAACTGCCTAGAGTTCTTTAAGGAGTTTTGCCATAGAATAAGAATGTTTATTCATATTGTAATTAAGGCAAAACTACTTAAAGGACTCTAGAAGAGACTGAAGTATGATGTCAACCTAGGTTTCCCCGTCAATCTCAACTCCAAGGATCTCCAGTTCATTAAGAAAACTCTGCATCTTCATAACATGATCCCTTATTGGTGCCCTCTTAGACATGTTCGTGTTCATCAGATCTTTTATTGGAACTTACCTAGCAGCATGACTTTGATCGCCAAAATAATTCTTTGAGGTTCATAATCATGTCGTAGGTGGTGGGCATAAGCTCATGCTAATTTTGCAGCACACTTGACCGCGCCATTTCACCATCCTTTTCCGCCTTCGATGAGCTTGCACTTCTTGTTCGGTTGCCCCTTCACCGGTTCATCCAGACAAAGATATGTGAGCACAAACTTGTACTCCTCTGCAATCAACACAATATCCAAATTTCTTTTCCAGTTTATATATAGTTTGGTCCAATAAGTTTGTGTTTTTTAAGTACGACAGAAAGAAGATTGAATGAGCCCATTTTAAAACATGAAAATCACATAATTGAAAATTATGATGGGCAAAATAAAACATCGAATTCAAATTTAAATTTGATTTTCTTTACCAATTTCTAAACAAATTTACCAATAGTCTGAATTACCGTAAATAGCATGCCTCGATAGCGAGGACGTCTACTATCCATCATTTGTCCAAACAGACCATTGCATATTAACTTTACTCTATAGCCACGATACCGTGATAAATAAAATTAAATAGTTGCCTTAACTTTAATCCTATAAATAACAATAGTGGCTTAGATAGAGAAGATACTGCTATTTATAGCTAAGTATATACCATTATTTAATTTTGTGTCAATTTTTTTATAATGAGCTCCTTTAGATGGAGAAATGAGCTCATATTAGCAATTACCCAAAGTTTGTAAGACCCTGTATTAAAGATTAAAGAAAGGTAATATTATTTTAATATTTATCCTAAGGTGAATAAAATGGTGATAGAATATTAGAATCATTGTTGAAAAATTAATTATGAGGTTTGAGTTTCAAGTGCATTTAACTTTCAAGGTAAATTGGGTTTTGGAGATGTTTAAGCTTGAGAAGGGTGGCTAAGTTATTTTATAAACATTTTTAGGTCAAAATAAGGTTTTCATTGAATTCAAAAGGTCAAAGAACCTTGGAAGAGATTATATGAGTTTTATTAGAAGTTTAGATGTATTCTAAAGTTAAAATCTATTTTGGAGATGATTTGGGTAAAAAAGAATTTGATATAACTTTAGTATGTTGGCTATAAATTATTATCTCAATGTCTGATTGACCTGAAATGTTTAGCGTAAAAATTAGACTTCAAGAGTTATAAAAGTGTATTTCACGAAAATGTCGTGAATCGATGTCTAACTAGGTCAAAATCAAGTTAGAAGTCATGGGTAGACTACTACCTGCTGCCAAATGGGAATTCTCTATTGTTTTAGCCTATAAATACTATAGGGCTGCGATCTAGAGTGTCTTATTTATATTTTTAACCCTAAGAACCCTAGAAAAGTTTGAGGAGAAAAAGAGGAGGAAGAACGAGCCGAATCTTGAAAGATTAACACGTGGTAATTGCAACAAAATATGTTATGATCAAAATCTCAGGAATCAAGGGAGGGATTTTTTCTCAGATTCATTCATTGATTATTAAGGTTATATAATATATCTTTTTCATCATTATTATGATATAAATAATTGATTTACAATGTTTTTACGTTCTTTTGAATCCATGATTCGTTTCTTGAACAAAATACATGATTCATTTCCAAGATCTATTCTTTCTTGATTTAAAAATCTAGTTCTTGATTCATACTCCACTTATGTGATAGATCTAAAAAATTTTTACATTCCTTTTTAAATATATGATTCAATTCTTGAATAAACACATGGTTTACATCCAAATACATGTTTTACATCAAAAGATTTTAAGTTCACCTAACCAAAATATTTTTCAGATTTTAGTGTTGAAGAGAATTCAGAGTTAGATGAGCTGGTAGATTGTGATGCTGAGGGAGATAATGATGTGGATCCAACAGTTGAAGTTTGAGAAAGAATTTTAGTCTTTAGAGTTTATATTTGATGGTTTACTTATGTTAAGAATTTACTTGTGTTTTCTTTGGGGATTTATCTAATCAAATGTTGGATTATGAATGATTTTATTTATTTAATGGTACTTTAGTATGCTCTCATGGTTGGATGTTGTATAGATAGTTAATGTCTTCCAGGGTGAATTTTGGGGCGTTACAAAGTTATCTATTTAGGAAGTTTATACTGGGCATTCTATAATTAATTTCATCCGATAGAGAGGAAGACACTAAAGCAAACACACAAAATTAATTATATTTCCTACATACTAGTAATGGAGACAGTGGGATATAATGCAAAATAAATTCCCTCTCCTACTTAGTTATTTATAATTTTGTGAGGATTATCACAAAATATTATATCTAATTTTTATTAAGATAAAATATAAGGATGTTTGACATATTTTTAAAGATACCAAGGTATCCCATCTTGATATGTAGTATGTATACATGTAATAAATAAAATATCAATTTCTCCACCACTATCCAAAAAGAAATTGAGAATTTTATTTTATTTTCTAATTACATACATACTTTGAACATCCCTATTTTAAATTAGATACTAAGTTATGACAAATAATCTAAGCATGTTAATTATCCATGTTGTCCACATGTTAGGGTATTGTGTTATAATTTACTATCCATATAATTGAAATATATATGAATAATAATAATAATAATAAAAATCAACATAAATAAGGAAATTGCTTAAACAAAGAATTCCAACTATTATGGCCATGTCTTCAGTTTCAATGCAATAAGTATTATAGTTATGTCTTCAGTTTCAATGCAGTAATATTTGATGAATCCATCCACCTCCATATTGCTAGGATATGGGAACCTTATGCGGTTTTATCATAGTTTTAAAAGGATTGCTATCAATCTACCCAATCAAATGGTAGGAGCTTAGGAAAATGCCCCCAAAACAAAAACGATTTCTAATACAATTTTTTTTTCCTGCAACATCAAATTTCGTCCTGAAAAACTGTTTCTCCGTAGGAAATTCCATACAAAAAATAATAGTAATAATACATGATCCTATGCCTTCACAAGAGAGCTCACATACTACCATCAATGTTACCACAAGAATAAACCATCGTGTGAATCTCTCCAGTAATATTAACCATGAATAAACTATCGTGGGATCTAATCACATAAAATGAAAAAAAAAATGTGTGACCATAATAGCGGGACAAGAATACTGTAAAAAAAAGATTAGCATAGTTCTATGTTCTACCCATCAATTATACCACGTGTCTCTACTATTTTTTTGAGCAAGATCTCCAATCCCTAGAAAATTTGAAAACTCAATACTAGAACGTATATCAATAATATAAATATCCAACTATTCAGAAAGTATTATAAGCTCTAGTGAAGAAAATTCTTTCGAACAAAATTGTGCAAGACAAACCAATTTTGTCCTTGTCAAAAGCTAAAAAGGAATCAAAAGGACTTAAACATGCCACACATAGAAGTAAATAGTGTTTGACTCAGTAAAACGACTATTTAGCTCATGAAGTTGCATATCTATGACGGTATAAAATAACTCAACTTAATAGTGATGTAAATTATTTTTTTTTAATACGTCTTGACCTTCCTCAAGCTTTAAAGATATCGTCCATCTCTAGAACAATTATCTCATGTTTTTTACAAAAAAGATGTGACATCATCAAGAAAACAACTCCAACCTATTTCCCTAATTATTTGAAGTTCTTGTTTGGATACTTGAACTAATGTCATGACATTCACGATATCTTGATCTTTCCTTTGTAATGCATGCAACAGCTCAATTGTGATTCCCAATATGCTTTTCATCAAATAAAGATTGAATACAAATTCAAAAGATTGTAACAAGTTCAAAAGAACATTTGTCTCCCCTTTTTGTTCTGCATTTATATCATCTTCTGAAACCTTATCAAACACATCAATTACTGATGAGAACATATAAATCAAGCTGATCAAGGAATAATAATGTGAACCCCAACGTGTATCACAAACACGTGTAAGATTAGTTTCCTGATTTATGTCTTACCCACTTGAAAGCTCCTCATTATTGAGTAATTCAATAACTTTAGTTGCTTGTTTCTCCTTACGAATATCGCGCAATTTATATGAGGCTCCCACAACATTCACAATATTAGAAACCAAGTTGAAAAGAATCGCGATTTGAATATGATTCTTTGCAACGGCCACAAGAGCTAATTGCAATTGATGAGAAATACAATGGACATAATATAAATATACATTCGCCTTCATTATAAGTGTCTTGAAACTACTGAACTCACATCGCATATTATTGCTCCATCGTAACCTTGCCTGCGCAATCTTGACAAGCTCAACCATATCTAGCAAATAAATCCTCTACAACTGCCTTAAGTGAGAGAGCACTAGTATTAGTAACATGTTCAAAACCTAAAAGGTGTTCAACTACATGTCCCTTCTTATCCATAACTCGCAACATAATAACTATTTGCTCCTTTGTTGATATGTCACGTGATTCATGAATAAGAACAGAAAAAGTGCATTACCAAGACGAATCACAATAACATTACACATTTCAACAGAAACTACATTTACAATGTCTTTTTGAATTTTAGGCGAAGTTAACTTGAGATTCTCAGAAGCATTTTTCAACACAACAGCTTTAATATCCTCATTTTGATCAACAAGAAATCTAAGAAGTTCAAAGAAGTTTCCTTGATTACTTGAATTCTCAAATTCATTATGACCACGAAATGCAAACCCTTGCCTTAGAAGAAATCGAATACAATCAATGGATGCATTCAACTGGATTCTGTACTCACTTCGAGCTTAGTCTGACTATTTGAAGAAATAGCTTCAATACTTTACTTTGGATTTAATAAATCTTGACAATTTCTCCAAGCTTGGTTATAAGAACAATTAACACCTCCAACATGTATTTGGAACTTCTCTATTCTCTTCCAATTTGAAAAGCTTGAACTAACAAAGGTTTCGCCACCCGATTGTTCTCCCACATATGATTTAAAAGATAGCAGCACAAGCAAAATGTTGCATCTTTCGCTACACTATACTCAAGCCAATTACCAGACTAAGAAATCCCAGCTTTGTTAAACCGTTATAGTTTAACACTAAATCTTTTTTATGAAAAATTATGGTCGCGGGGTTGACAAGGACCCTTTTGTAGATAAGCTCTATGAATTTGGTCTTGATCATTAGGATTATAATCTATAATCCGAAGCTATAGTTTGGGATCTGATTGAAGATTCACCAAATTAATATCTACATGACTTTTCTTTCAAGAATCACTACCTGTCCTTAGAGGAGGTGATAATTTTGACTCAGACTTTTTCTTGAAGTACTTCTCCATGACTATTTCAAAAAATTATTCAACAAAAATGGGTGTATACATCCACTTTTGTAATTAATTAAACAAACTATTTTGTCAATTTTATCGCTAGCATTCTAAAGAAGATATTATATTCGGAAGCAAATACAAGTACAAATACATAAAAGTATCCAATTCATAATTTTAATAAATCCAAGCAATATCATTCAAAGTATTTAAAATAAATTCGAATTGAGAGTTACCAAAAAATATTTTTTTACTGTTAACTCAATAACCACAACTCAAGTTCTTCAAGACATCCTCAATTACTAATTCGGGCTACAACAAATCAAAAAAATAATTAGGGAAAAATGCATAAAAATTCAAATAAGGGCAAAATGCACAAAAATATAAATTAGAGTTAAAATTAAAATGCACAAAAAATTAAAAAATTACCAAGACTAATCAATTCAAAATTTAAAAAATAAAAAACTAATTTATTGTGTGTGTTGTGTGTGCGTGTGTCGATCAAGAGAGAGAGAGAGAGAGAATTTAATTGTGGCATTGTAGGTGGTAGCCTTAGTGGGTGCAAGCAACGACAAAAAACTCAAGGAATGGAAACTTTTACTCTTTTTGTCTTTCTGGCTAGATAGACTGGGTGTCAGTGAGAGAAAGAGAGAGAAAAAAAATGAAAGACATGATAGGTGTTAGGTGATGTATGTTGTAGTTGCTAATAGGCCAAAAGTTTTATTTTTTAATGGTGGGCCAAAATTTTAGTTTTTTAATAGGTTTGGTAGATTGTAATTGGTCAAAAATTTAATTTTTAATAGGTTTTGGGTAGATAGTGGTGGGCTCAATTTTTTTTTGTTTTAAATGGACTTAATTTTTTTATTTTTTTTGGATAGAAAATGTGAGCCTAATATTTTTATCTTTAGTTTTGGGTGGACACAAATAATATATTATACAAATATATAATATATATGCCTAAATAATAAATTTTTTTTTTTAAGGGGGGCACTTGCCCACCTTGGCCCATGCCTTTCTCTGCCTCTGCTTGTACCGTATATCCTTCCACGACAAAATTCGAATGCAGTGTGAGCTGCAAACCTCCAAATTCCCTCACTTGCTTTCTCTCTGGCTCTTCTAGAGAGTGTGTTTATTTATAGGCTACGGTAGAAACTCTAAGAAAAAATAAGGGTTGGGCTTCCAATAAGCCTAGAAATCTATATTTAACTCAGAACAAACATCCTATAGTCCATTAATAATAAGTTAGTTCACTAAAAACTTATTATTGATCTCATGAGCCTTATCTTAAAATTATATTTTGAACTCCTCATTATTAAATGCTTAATAATCTCTCCACATTTAAAATTATACAGATGTCCGTCAATTAATTAAATTACTAGCAATTATATTTAATTGACTTTTTTTATTCTTGAGATCTTACCACTCAATTTATTTGTTATGTCAGATAATTAAATCCACCTATAGGATTTGACATAGATAAAAATTATGAGCTTCCTCAATAAAACATCATCAACCCATTTAAATACCAGGAAGTTATTTGCATTAATAATTAATTTTCATCATACAAATAATGTTATCTCCCAATTCATTGAGTTTGTTGACTCAAATATAAATCTTACTCTTTGATGAATTAAAATAACAATCATTATCTGTACATGTCAATTAAATATCTCATGATTAAGAGTTTAAGAAATTATAATAACCATGAGACATTTATTTTTTTATTTAATCAGTAAAAAGAAAATAACCTCAACAATGGTCATATGCAAAATGTATTAGTGAAACAATCTGAGATATCAGACAATCTCCTACAGTCAAGACAGATTATGCCAGAAGATTGCACTACAATCCTATTGATAGTGTGTTCAATTCTATCCAAGACTGTGAACATTTACTTATATTATACAAGAATTCAGTAATCTTATCTTCTGTGTATAAGTCAAATTTTAAACACTAGATTATCTACAATGTAAAATAAAATGCGCACATGGATACCATATATTTAATATTATGCAAATATTTTACACACACAGATTCTCATTGAAATAGGAAACAAAGAAATTTTGCTAAATAATAAATTGAGTTTCATTACAAAAAATAAATTTTTATTATATAACTCTATCAGATTTTGGGGTAGGATAAGTGAGTTTTTGATTGCTTATGATGCATAAGCAGAAAGTACACTTCTGAGTGTAAAAAATGATCCACTCAATGAACTGACAAGTCAATCTACCAAACACAACTAGATATGAATATGTTATACATGAAGTTGATTATTTATTTCCTATCATAACTTCACGAGAAAACAATATCACTAACTTTTGATTATTATAACAAACATTGCTTAAAAATTCAAATAAAATCAATAAAATCCATATTGAAAAAAATTAATGAAAAAGATAATTATTGATCACAATGTCATAGGAACACAAGTAGAATAAAATAATTCCCAAAAGAGCAAAGCTGACTAGGAATGTCTTTCTGCAGTGAAGGTAGTTGAGTGTTGTAACAAGGAATTGCAAATAATCCAATAGAATGTAAACATTCTCATGATCAACAATTTAGTGGCATTCCTTTTGCTAGTATTATGGAATTAATACTAGCCAACATCATGGACAAAATGAAAAGATTGAAGAGAGTTTAACTACAACATAATTTTAATCGCAACCAACATGTTGGATAAAAAAAAAAGCAGTGGCAACATAATGCCAACAAATATCTTGCACAATCAACAAAACTAATAAAAAAAAATTCCTACAGAGAAATATAATGCCCAAAACACAATAAACTACTAATGTTAATCAAGTATATGAAAAATGGAATCCCGCACGACAATCTAGTAGTATTATAACAAATGAATGGGATAAAGTTTAATCTCCAAAAAGTAAGATATAAATTCATTTTCTTCCATGTATCAATAAGAAAACTTACTGTAAAGTTTACCCAAAAACCAAGAATTTTCAGTGTTTGATTTTCCCAAAAAGAAAAAGGAAAACATAGTGTAGATCATCATAACCATTATTGATAGTGTACCAAGAAAGTCAATGTTTAGCAAAATTCAATAAACTTAATTCATCATCTTCAAGTATTTGGATCCTTCATTTTTTTTTTCTAACATTTTCTTGTTTTTTTTTTTTTATTATTTGAAGATCTTCAATTTTTCCACTTCTTGGGCCACAAAGCGTCCCGTTCTTCGGTCATTCACATTGATTTTGTGCATCCTTATGGAAAACATGAAGTATTCTCCACGGCATAGTATTAGCTTCCAATAGAATCTACATTGCAGAAGTGTTGCCTTGTTTCCAATACTAATATGCAGGTAGGAAAAGATTGCATCTTTTAGAGTATTAGACTCCTGCCCTAGGAAGAGAAACTTATTATATGTCCTAGTACTTCTAATTTTGCTCGTATTAAATTGAAAATTCTAGTCTGCTGAAACTTCATATATAGTCATTGAAGGAGCAGTGCATTGAGTGGATCAATTATGCAATCTGACATTCGTTCAAACACATCTTCAGGTTACTAATGTCAAACCTATAAGAATTGTTTTCAATATTGGATTAAGGGCTACACCTTTCTTCATTCAATGCAACCAGCTTTCTAGAAGAAAGGAAGGGAAGGTTCTGCTAAGTTGACATATTGCTTAAAATCTTTTAGTCAAACTATATAAACAAGAAGTTGCATACGTTTATCTAGTAATATTCTTGTTATTAAAATAACAGCTACATTCTTCACGCAAAACATGAAATTGAACAAAAACAAAAGAAAGAAAAAGGCTCAACCAAATCTATGATATAACACTGCAACAACGATCCATATGATTGAGATATATAAAAATCTCAACAATTTTATTTGCCAATAGTTATCCAAGAGATTCCAAGACTAAACAATAAATCGACTATGAGGAGACAAGAAAAATAAACATTCATAATCACTAATTGAACGATTCAATCATCAAGTGAAAAACAAACAAAAGAATAAAAATATTATTAAAAAAAAAAAGAGAAACAGAGTACCTTATGAAGAAGAAATAGAGCAACATTGGTTCGGCAATGGTGTGTCTACGTCTGGGAGAAAAAGGGAGCAGAAGAAATATGTAGTACCTAGTAAAGAACATCGCGGCTCGCAATTATTCAATTCCCAATTCGTAACTGATCTTGCCATTTCTACAGCAACCATTAATGTGTAGAATTTGTATAGCTGCACATACCAATTGAGAGTGATTATGCACAAGCAAACAATACCAATGAGGAGAACTTCAGCCAATAAAGAGAGGGAGATGAAGAGGTGACAAATAGAGGGAGATCAAGAGGCGCAAGAGCTAGAGAGGTCTGATATAAGGAACTAATAATTGCCTTTACCTGAAAGCACTACGTTACTTGTAAAAAATTACACTTATTTGTTCATAAATAAATGTAATGTATAGTTCAATTTTAACAATACAACGATCAAATTGATATTGTTTAACCTGTATGCAGAACATGTATAATCAAACCATTATATAATGAAAGTCATGCCACAACTACTGTAACATATTAATTTAAGAATATGAGAAAATATAATTATTATTGATCAAACATCCACAATTTAACATTTTTAATAAATTTTATCTCAAATTTAAAAAAAATTGAATTATTTTTTTTGTAGGTTTTTACCTAAAGTTTATAACATTATCTCTGCACCATTTTTCTAATGTAAGTTCGTATAATTTTTGTGAGAAAAACATCTAAAAGTTTCACGCGAATTCTCGTAAATGTACAAAATTTTGTTGAAAAATTAATATAGTTTCCATTTGAGTTCAACTTAAATATTCGTAACATTTAATCGAATTTAAGTTTAAGCAAGAATTCATATAATTCTGTTCAATTCGAGTCTTATAATTACGTCAAATCGAGAACTGAATTTAAATTTGACTCAATTAACACTTCTATCTTAAGCCTATAAATAATTCTTATCTATTCTCGTTCACAGCGACACCATAATTTTTTTTATTTTGTTATTTTTAATTATTTTTACAATCAATTTCAATTTTATTTCAACTTGAATATTCGTAAAATTCAAACAAAGTTAAGTTTAAGAAATAATATATACTTTATCCTCAACATTCAAATTCGTTAATTTGAATCCTAATCATGATCACTTCAAACTGATAATCGAGTAAAATGAATGGGCTCTTGTAATTTTTAGGCAAAAATAAAATTTGGAGGAGGAGTTTCGATCATTTGATGAATAATCTTAAAACAATCTGAGTTGCGAAAAGTTCAAGACAAACAATACCTGCTCTCTTAGTATATAGATATATTACAAATTACATATATATTATTCGCTTATTATACCATTCTAATATTATAGTATTTTTATTTCAATACAAAATATAACTTATATTATAGTCATTCTACTCGTTTTGACACAAAAAAATTGTATCTAACGTCTATTTGTTTATTTGATATTTTTTTAAAAATCTTTAATTATATAGAATCATAATTAACGACCTAATTAATGCATAACACGAGAGAGAAAAGAGTCATAGAATTGTGGAAGAAATGAAAGTTTTCTTCAAAAAATTGTGGGAGAAAATTTCGCATTACGACCGTCAGAGTAATTTCTTGAAATGATCTGAACCGCAAAAAGTTCAAGACAAACAATCTAGCTATTTTATTATATAGATGAGGGTGCTTAATGGTGTAATAACACAAAGGCAAGTAGAGGTGTTCAAATTTTCGATTACCCGCAAATTCCGATCCTATCTTTCCCTACTCGACTTTACTGATTTGCTATCCGAAAGAATCGAGTAAGCCAACGGAAGATCTTTTAATATTCTGCAGAAAATCGAGTAGGAATGCGGAATATCTACAAAATTTTTGTATTCCTACTACCATATATATATATATATGTCAATCTCTAAAAATTAAAATTCAAAAATCTAGAAACTCTAATGTTTTATTGATGTTTATGATTTTCTTGTTGTGTTTTATTGTAATTCTTTATGTATTATCGAATTTATTCTGTGTTTCTTTAGTGTTATTAATTTAGTGCAGGTTACTTAATTAAATTGTTAAAATAATCTAAAAATTAATAAATAAAAAATATGTGTTTACCCGACTTCTTATACGATTGTTTTGGCCGGAATTCGGGTAGGAATAGTACGCTTGTTCGGGCAGGGTAGGTCAAGAAAAAATTCTTCCGCAAAATATCAAGTAGAAAGATAAAATACCATAGTTCCTAGCCGTAGGGTAGAGTGAACACCCCTAAAGGCAAGAAGAAAAAAAAGACAAGCATTGTTCCACTAACTCGTGCCTTGGCTAGGGAATGGGTTTACTTTGAGAACGAGCAGCAAAGAATGGGGCAGAATAAGGGCCTTTATTCAATAGCTAACAATCTATAAAATAAAGTAGTTAGATTGTTTGTCTTGAATTTTTTGCTGCTCAAATCGTTTTGATCCGATGGTCATAATTGAACTTTCATTCCTTTTACAACTCTAAAACTCTTATCTTTCGTATAACTTTTTCTATCTATCTATCTTATCCACTCTCTCTCTCTCTCTCTTACATATTATTACCTTTCACCAAATAATATTCAATACGAAATGAATCTTATATTGTAAATTAATATATAATTTTATCAAAAATTGACATTTAATTTTGTCCAATTTATATTCAACTTTGTCAAATTAATATTGAAATTCATTTATCAGTTTTTTGGAGTACTAAATTATACCAATTTTTTGGGTAGTAAAACAAATTTTATTTGATTTTATTAAATTTTTAATTTTTTTGTATTAAATTTGAAAGAGGACAATTTTTTTGGGATGAAATTATCAATCTTTGTTAGCAACATTGACGGAAGAAAGACAGAGGGGTCTCCGTGCAATGAATTTCAAACCTTAGGAGGTCTCTGTGTTTCTATAAAATATCAGGAGGTGCTCGTGTAATATTGCCAAAATTCAGGGAATGTCTGTGATTTTTACCCTATTTTTAAATTAAATATTTATTTATTTATAATTATTTTTTCTTAAAAACTTGAATTATTTTATTTATAATAAAAATAATTATTGGTTTGAAATGTTTGTTGGTAACCAAAAAAGAAATGGTGTGGGTGTGTTTCTGTACATATTCATATGTGGATGATTGAATATTTGGTGATTAAATTTTTATAATTATATTGTGTCATTTTGGGGTTGAATGGTGATAATAGTAATAAATTCATGAGTTTTATAAATGAGCAATATTTGATTGATTTTATTTATCGCTTAAAGATTATGAATTTAATTGTGTTCTGTTAGTATTTTTTTTTGTTTGCTTGAGGTATTTATTATATGGGGATAGGGTGAATTAGAAATATGGTAGTTGAATTTATAATTATGCTGCGTTATTAGATTAAGTGATAGTAGAAGTGATAAATTCGTGAGACTTATAAATGAAAAAAATTTTATTTCTTGTTTAAAAATAGTAAATTTCAATAAGTTATGCTAATATTTATTTTTCTTTCTCCCAGATACATTGTATATATGATGTTGTTTTAGAGAATTTTTATATATTTTTATGACGGTTCCATTAATATAAAAGATATGATCGCAAATATATTTTGAACTATTTTAAAAAAATAATTAGTATAAATATTTTTAGGTCATTCCTTTTGAATTTAAACAATTATTTAAAAAAAAATTGTTCGTTGTATAGTTTCTTACTTCAGACACAAATAATGATTGGTATTCAAAAAGGGAAAAATTCAAAAGTTCTACGGTTTGTTTGTGTGCGCGTAAACAGAGGGTAAACTAAGGACTCGAAACATGAGGAGTTTTCGAATTTAATCAAGTCAACTTGGACATACCTATTTCATAAAGCCATGTAATAACCATAACCCAATCTTATTGTGGACAAGAAAACACAAGATGAATAGAATAATGCCATTTTTCAACTTTATATCACTACTAGCAGCCTAGAAGGGAAGCATAACATGCGGCAGATTTGTCTTTTTTGTTTCCCCAAACAACAATAAAACTATCCACTCTTGTCTAAAGTTGACTACATCCTTATTCAGTATCATCTGAAACAGCAGAGTCATCCTCACAAGCAACTTCTGACAAGAAAGCTATGCAGCTTCGATTAGCAAATGCTGGTAAATCCAAGGAAGCATTGGCAATTAACTTGTCTTCTTCAAGTATTCCAATATCACCCGATTTATTTCCCTGAACATCAATGCATGAATCTGATTAGAAGAGTCTTAAGCAAACACCATTGTTAATTCAAATGTAAACTAAATCAGAAATTTCTACAAGCTAACATTGACGAAGAAGCTTAAAATTTAAAATTTTCACAGTTCAAAACTCAAGCTTTGATGAACCTGCATGAATATATTACTTCAAAAAGGGGACAAAAAAGGGAATAAGTAGGCTCGCTTTCTTAAGTAGAGACATTTAGCATACGAAGTAGTGCCTTCCCATAATTCACATTGATTCCAGTTAGTACTTGAATCAAAAATACCGCAATCCAGAAAAAATTTCAAATACATTAGACACCACTAAAATTTAAGTACAATCTATGGAGGTTTGGCTGAAAAAGATTATGCCTTAGAAATTTCACATGAATCAGAAGTTTTCAAAGAATAAGAATACTTTTGACATGGCTTAATAAGTCTGTTTTACATTTTCTACCTAAGGATTTCCACATAATTATATTACCATGCTACACAATCCTCGGATGTAGCCAACAAGCAATACTTGCATCTTCTGATCAAATATGTCGTCGTTGCTTCCATCAAGTAGACATGCTTGCTAAAACAAAACAGAAAAGTCACCATCAATTATTATTGTATCAAAACAACATACAAACATGAAAAGATCCCGGTATATTTAGACAGCCCAAAACAAGAAGGGAGTATATGTAGAAGCAAGAACAACACAGCCAATGCAGTGTATTGGGACTATGTTGTAAACAGATGCCACCTTGCTTTTCCCGACATCCAGTAGTCCAGGTCCAAACTAATCAGCAGAACCTATTTGATATTTTATACTTCTTTTTTCTCTAGAACTAAATGATATGTATATCAAATTATTTGGTGTCAGATTCGAGGGAGGGGAGGTGAATAGTCGCTTTGTGTTGGTTATAGTTATAGTTAAGTCTTAACCTTTTCTTAATTATTCTAACCATGTTGGCAAAACTCATGGTGTTTGAGGAAAGGATTACCGAGTGCTTAGGTTTGATCTGTGATGTTCTAGGTAGAACACCTGCTCTTCAGAAGGCTGGTCAACCGGGTCCTAAACTGGTCAACTAGAGCGGGTCAATCATGTCCAATGCTAGACGATTGGCTCCAAACACTAAGCACCTGTTTTTTGTTTAATGCTCAGTTTTGTTCTAAATTCAAATCCATCAGACCTAATAGGCACCAAACTTCAGTGTGTACACAGAAAAATGCTGTACAATATATTTTAACTTACCAGAGCTTTAGGTTTTGTTCTCTTATATTTACATATAGTTTATACCTGTATGTAGACATATATGTAGCTCCTTGGAGAAACTTTGCAAGTAACCTTGATTGATCTAGTGAAATGTGCTTTTCGACCTTTACATTCTCAATAAAAAATTGGGGTTTGCTTGAATCATCACCCTACAAGAGTTCTTTTTATGTTTCCATCTAAGAAGTTAGGCTCCGATAAGAAATCAAAGAATCCTTTTGTCCTTTCGCACACCTGACTGCCGAAACATCACAGGGACAGATTTTATATAGGAAAACAAATGGGGGGGGGGGGGGGTTTAAGAACTTATGGGCAAAGAAATGGACTCAAATTCAAAAACTGGGAGAAACAATATAAAATATGCTAGTAATCCTAAAATACTGCTGCAGCATGAAATTCTATTGAAGACCAAAGTATTCAGGGATTAACTACTTACAATTTTTCTATCAATTGTACAGCAATTATGTTCCCATCCGATGTTGATCACAACCTTGAAGATCTCTTGTGTGTTGAGTTTGGCCCAACCAAAATAAAGTCCCGAAACTTGATCAGGAAGAGCAGATAGTTCATCATCTGGATTTCATATTCTTTTTCAGTAACATGGTGCTCAAACTCTCCAGCTTGAGGACTATGACCAAATGCATGAAATATGATGACCTTCTTGGTTTAATTAACAACAGAATCCCGAACAACAGGTTCAATCAAATGATTATATGTTGAAGTATAATTGAAAAAGTGATGAGATGGCATGCTATGTTTGGTACAGAGCCACATGAACCTAATGCTTATTTATTGAAGCATAATGTGCGTACGTGAGAATAAAGAAGGTTTACATTTTGCAAGTCAAAATGCAAACCTGCAAAATCACGGAGATGCCCATCGTTATATAAACCTTTCAGATAAATGGGTTCAACTGGTAAGGCATTATCCACCCCTGCAACCATCAAATTTATATTCAGTTGTCTTACAAAATTAGGAAAAAGGAGTGCACATGTTAGAAAAGAAACATACAGTCTTCAAATGGTGGAAGACCCCATAGCTCCGGCTGGAACTCCAGAAGTGAATGAAGCACAGTATCAGCGATGGAATATTGATCAGTTTCAAGTTGTACTGAGGGGACAGCTACCACATTCATTCCAGCAGCCTTTGCTGCTTTAACACCAATACTGTAGAAATAGATGTGCATGATTATATGGATCAAAATAAATTCATGAACATAATTATGAAATAATAGAAAAGCATGGTACTGCAAGATGTAAATGTTAGCTGTAGCAACCATGTTGCATGAGAACAACACACTAAGTAGTCTATATAACCATAAAAACGTAGTTCCAGATAATTGCGATAGGTATGCATGTTGCATAATGAACTGTGAATGAAATCACATAATCACTTCCTGTGTGACTGTAACTTATAGATTTAGATCTTGATACCCCCCCCCCCCCCCCTTCGTGCAGCCTCTAATAAGTGTGCAGTCCCCATGGCCACTGTGTATGCTATTAGAGAGGCAGTGTTATTTGAGCTGTTAAGTTTAGAAGATTAACACAGTTTTAGAGAGAAATAGAGAGAGGTTAAAAACTTAACCTAACTCTCATACATCACTTGTATTTATAGTTAAGCTACAATAATAAGAATTACACATACACCCTCTTATTATTAACAATTTACACATACTATCCTTTTATTCTTAACACTCCCCCTCAAGCTGGATTATATATATCATATAATTCAAGTTTGGAACAAATAACTGTAAGGCGTGACTCAATGTTTGGTAAACATATCTGCAAGCAGATCTTTAGATTTCACAAATGAAGTTGTAATCTCCCCAGCAACTATCTTGTCCCGAATAAAATGACAATCAACCTCAATATGCTTGGTTCTCTCGTGAAACATAGGATTAGCAGCAATATGGATAGTTGTCTGGTTGTCACAGAACAACTGTAAAGCAAGTTAAACTGGAAACCCAATTTTCTGGAAGAAGTGTAGTAGCCAAGTCAACTCACTCATCGTATGTGTCATTGTCCTATACTCAGCCTTAGCACTGGATCTTGCTACCACAGGTTATTTCTTACTTTTCCATGAGACAACATTACCTCCTAAGAAAGTACAATAACCAATAGTTGATCTCTGATCAGAAGGAGAGTCAGACCAATCAGTATCTGAAAAACCTTTCACTTTAAGATGCCCATTAGCTCGATACAACAGTTCAAGTCCAGGAGCTCGTTTGAGATATCACAAAATACGAGTAATTGCCTCCCAATGTAGTACTCTAGGACATCCTATGAACTGACTTACTATACTGATTGTATAAGAAATATCCGATTGAGTAATAGTGAGATAATTAAGCATCCCAACCAATCTGCGATACCGACCCAGATTTTCAAACAATGCACCATTATCTATCAATAATTTCTGATTCAGATCCATAGGAACATCAATCGGTCTACCACTCAACAAACCTGCTTCTTCAAGCATGTCAAGTACATATTTTCTCTGGGATAAACAAATATCCTGTTTAGATCAAGCCACCTTAATACCCAAGAAATACCTAAATTTTTTTAAATCCTTAGTATGAAATCGATTCTGTAAAAATATTTTTAACTTGACAATCCCCTCAGAATCATTTCCAGTAATCACAATATCATCTACATAGACCACCAATAGGATATATCCAACATCTGTCTGTCTATAAAACACAGAATGATCCGTTTGACATCGAAGAAGACCAAACTCTAAAACTACATCTAAAAACTTACCAAACCATACTCTCGGTAACTGCTTTAAACCATACAAAAATTTCTTTAACCGACATACAATCTTACCATACTCCCCCTGAGCAGTAAACCCAGGTGTCTGCTCCATGTATACCTCTTCAATCAAGTCACCATGTAAGAATGTATTCTTGATGTTTAACTGAAACAAGGGCCAATCAAGATTAACAGCCAAAGAGATCAAGATACGAACAGAGAAAATTTTGACTACCGGAGAAAAAGTCTCCTCATAATCAACACCATAAGTCTGAGTAAAGCCCTTTGCAACAAGTCAGGCTTTGAGATGCTCCACAGAACCATCTGGATTAAATTTAACAGTATACACCCAACGACAACCAACAAACCGTTTATCAGGGGATAAAGGAACGAAATCCCAAGTCCCATTATGATGTAAAGCATCCATCCCCTCCTCGATAGCTTTCCTCCAACCCCAATCAGATAATGTATCCTGTAAATGATTAGGAACAGATATAGCAAATAATTGGAAAGTAAAATAAGAGAAGTCAGGAGATAAGACATCATATGAAACAAAATGAGAAATGAGATGATTATTAATACTCGAACGAGTACCTTTGCGAAGAGCAATAGGTAAAGAGTCTAAATTACTTGATGTACCAGGATCAGAAGGCAACAAGGAAGACGATACGAGCACCTCAGTCGATGGGCGAAGACAGCGAAAGTAAACACGAAGAGGTAAAGTAGATGGTAACACAGTGGATAGTGGAATGTTTGAAGACGAGAAAAGAGATAGTAGTACAAGAGATGATATAAAATCCAGATCCAAAAACTGAGAAGGTGCTGAAAAATATGGAACAGATTCTTCAAATGTGACATCAACACTAGTAAAGTATCGGTGCAGAGAGGGACTGTAGCAACGATACCCTTTCTGTGTGCGAGAATAACCAAGAAAGACACATTTGGTAGCTCGAGGGTCAAGTTTGTCAAACCCAGGACCCAAATTGTGAACATAATAGACACATCCAACGACCTTAGGAGTCATGAAAAATAAGGACTTACTAGGAAAAAAGATAGAATATGGACTTTGCCCATTTAACACAGAGGATGACATCCGATTAATAAGATGACAAGCAGTAAAAATAGCATCACCCCAAAAATATCAAGGAATATTCATCTAAAATAACAAGGCATGAGTGACTTCTAACAAATGACAGTTTTTGCGTTCAGCAACACCATTTTGTGGAGAGGTGTAAGCACAAAAAGTCTGATGAATAATACCAATTTTACTAAGATAAGCTAAAAAAAGATTAGATTCATATTTTCGAGCATTACCAGAACATAAAATACGTATACGACAACCAAACTGAATTTTTATTTCCTTACGAAAAGTCTCAAATATAGAGAATAATTCAGACCGAGCTTTCATCAAAAACAACCAAGTCACACAAGAATAATCATCCACAAATGTCACAAAATAAGGATATTATTAGATGAAATATTCTTTATTAGACCCCATACATCAGAATGGACTAATTCAAATGGACAAGACACGACTATTGATTCTAGGCTGAAATGACACATGGTGATGCTTACTAAGTTGACAAGCTTCACAGGACAAAAACGACACATTATTAAGACTGGGAATTTGACACTTCAAATTCTGGAGAGAGGGACGTCCAAGACAACAATGTCATTGAAAAGAGACAACAAGGTCAGTAAAGTCCGAATAGGTGAATCAAAGTCAAGGTAATATAGGCCACCAGCTTCATGCCCCGTACCAATCTTCCTCTTTGTCTTGAGATCCTAAAAGACACAATAAGAGGGATAAAAAATTATAAAACAATTGAGAGAACGAATAATCTTACAATGGAAAGTGAACTAAAAAAAAATTGAAGAACAAATAACACGAAAGATAGGAACATATCAGGACTCAAATGAATAGTCCCCAGACCTGAAACTTTAGAACAAGTACCATTAGCAAGAGTAACACTACGTGTGAAAGTAACAGACTGATAAGTAAAAAAAACATCAGACGCACCAATCATGTGGTTAAAGGCGCCAAAGTCTATGATCCAAAGACTACGAGTGAAGGACAATAAACAAGTGAAAGCAGTACCTGACTAGGCAAAAACAACAGTGGAGAGAGATGGAATAACCTATTGAGACAGGAACTGAGCATACTCTTCTTGTATAATAGTAACTGACCCAGTGTCTGGTGGAGCAGACCGAGGTATGAAAGCCACAACAGAGGTGTTATCCTGATAAGAAATTTGATTCACAGCACCAGAAGGTTTTCTATATAAATCCCAACATAAATTAACAGTGTGCCCTCCACGACCACAGTGAGTACAAGAACATGGTCCACTACGGCCCCGTACGACCACCCGTATGACCTCTCGTACAACCTCCTCGACCACCACGACCATCTCAATGACCATCACTATGGCTAGTAGGAACCACAAGAGCTGAGCGATCAGTGGAAACACCATGATTAATACCTGAAATAGACAGTAGCACGTTGTATACGAGAGAAAACCTCAAGTTGTGAGGGAAAAGTAGAACCATCCAAAATCTGAGAACGAATATCCTCATATTCAGATTTCAAACCTACCAAAAACCTAACATTCATGTCCTTATGTTACTTTTGCCAAACTGCTGCATCAGTAGTAAACGGATGGTAAGTCTTCATCTCTTCACAAATTTCCCAAACGTGAGTAATAATCCTCAATACTCAAATTACTCTGTTCCAGCCTGAAATACTCCTTGCACACCTCATAAGCTCGGATAAAATTGCTCGTACCAGAATACATAGTAACCAAGTGATCCCAGATCTCCTTGGCAGTGTCAAAGTAGAGCAAAATAGAACTAATACTAGGCTCAATGCTATTCAATAGTAAAGAAATAATTTGAGCATCCTCTTGTTCCCACTGATCATACCTAGGAATGTCTTCCTTAGGTTTAGGATTCACCAAATATTTCTTAATTTCTTTGTCTCGAAGAAAGACTAGAACAGATCGAGACCATAAAATATAATTAGTCTCATTGAGTTTGACAAAGGTCATGGAACCATTAATAAGAGTCGGAGAAGACAAAGATGAAGGAACTTGGTATCTTGCTTAGGTTCCATAATAGTGCACCAAATAGCAAACAAGAAATGAGCCGAACTGCGGGTATGCTAAACCAGAGGAAAAGGGACTGCTGGACTGAAGAACCGAGCTGAACCGGAGTAGAAACTTACTGGACCGGGCTGAACCAGTGTAAAAATAGGTGAACCAGATTGAACCAATGTAAAAGATAGGTGAACCGAACTGCAAAAGTCTTCTGGACTGCTGAATCGGACTGTAGAACCACACTGAGCCAAAGAACCGAAGCAGCAACTGAGCTGGACCACTAAACTGGAGCTAAAAATTAAAGAACCGGAGTAAAATTACCTGAACCAACTGAGTCTGGATCAAACCAGGGTTGAACTGGGTCTGAGCTGGACTTGGACCGGTCTGGTCTGAACCTGACTAGGGTTCGGGTCTGGGCTTAAGAATAGGTACTCCACCCAAAACCCGACCCACTTGGTCTTTTTCTTCGTCACTAAGTTAGGGTTCAACGAAAACCCTAATTTCTACACTCTGCACCAACATCGACTATACCAACGCCGACTACTCAACCACAACTCACACCAGGTACAGAACCACCATGAACAAGGTGCCACCACAATCGACTATACCAACGTCGACTACAACGACCACCTCAACCTTCACCATGAAGCAAGGCGCCACCACAGTCGACTGTACCAACGTTGACTACAACACCACCTCAACCCTTCACAACACAACCACGAAGCATAGCACCGCACAGCACCACCACGACCAACAGTATCCCCACCACCACGATGAGTTCAACGAACAGTGATGGGTTCAACAAACAGTACAACCCAAAATTTATTTAGAACATACATATATATTTATGATCTTAATGATTCTGATATCATGTTAAGTTTAGAAGATTAACACAGTTTTAGAGAGAAACAGAGAGATTAAAAACTTAACCTAGCTCTCATACATCACTTGTATTTATAGTTAAGCTACAATAATAAGAATTACACATACACCCTCTTACTATTAACAATTTACACAAACTACCCTTTTATTCTTAACATGAGCAAAGGATTATCCTGTCCAAATAACATGGGGATGCCCTTTTCATCAAAAGCCAAGTGACAATGTGATGTGAAACTATGTGTTTATGCAGTTAGCTCTGAAAAAAGTTGAGAACAAATTTAAACCGTCTCTGGCTTGGCCATTCTAATTATCCCTTTAGTAGACTTCTGCCTCCTTTCGCAAAGCTAGTTACAAATTAAGATGCTTGTAGGACCTACAGACAACAAATCTTCCTTGAAACCGACATATCAGAACAAGGGAAGTAAGACACGAGTACTTTTAATAGTAGTTTCTTTTGCTTTGGAACTACGTGAGTCAATCTTCATTCAATTACTCAGTAATTTGAATTCTCAAGAGCAAGAATTGTCATTGAGACCCAAAATGAACTTCCTCACAATTCTCTCTAATAGATGTAATGAATGATTTTATCAGACAGACTGTTTAACTGTCTCTGCAAGGGAAATAACTGAAACAAATCGGGACTTTCTCCTTCGTTGACAAGCAGTTCCATGTAACAGAACTTTCTTAAAGTTGGTCTGAGCTGTATTGCAATGATAGAAAACTATAAATTCAGACCTTGTACAGCTTGATGGAAAAAAAATGTGATCTATTCTTAATTATGTCATAGCATATGAAGCACTCATTGGTATGATAACTCCATGGCCCATGCTGATCGGCAATAATTGATTTGATATATATTTTAGGATGACACTGCCCTTAAAAGAAGAAACAATTTCCTCTTACATTCTTTTTCCTTCTCATATTTTTTTTCCTATATAACTGTTTCAAAATTACAGAACTATAGAGTTCAAGAAAAGGCACATTTTAAAAAACTATCCAACTCTTACTCTGCAAGCTTAACTCATCCCTAAAATTAATTTCACTAGTGCAGAAAGCTCATATCTGTACACTATTTACAGTCATCAATAGCTAAGTAAGCCGTGACAATGTGGCATACATGTAAAAGCTGTGCTTAGATTGATTACTAGCTTACAGTGTGCTAACTAGTAAATCAACAGAAGAATGACTGCTAATGGCCTGTAGAACCTAGAATGTTCTGCGAAAAGAATGTGAAATCATATAATTGTGCATTGTGCTTGGACATCAATGTTGGCTTCACAATTGATTTGTTAGCAGGTTGAGTAAGCAGAAGGTTTCATGTAATTTACTTTCAAAAATGAAAGGGCCATTAATCTAACATTCGGAGACTCAAAACTAAAAAGATGATCAAATTTTAAACTGCTGTCAAACAAGAAATCTTCCTATGTCCTAATTCAAAAATTTTGGAAATATTTTAATTTTTAAAGCCGGCTAGACTCTAGACCAATGGCTCTATATTTCGCACACAGCAGAAATAGGTAAGGGATGTTATTGAAAATCAATTGTTCTGTCAATGTAGTGAAAAATGAAAGTTGAGGTACTTTGGGATATCCACAACCCTATTCAAAATTTAACTGTTCTGTTATGGAAATATCAATGCCAAGTTGCGAGTGACAAACACCAATCAGCTGATACGAGCGTAAAACAAAATATAAACCAATAATTCACAGAAGTTATTTCATGTGTGAAATATTTTTTCAACTTGCCATATTTTTTTCTAATGCATGATGACATAATTTATATAACCGTTGTCCATCTGGATTCCTAAGAGGTCACAAGATATACTAGGACAATGTCAACTAAAAAACTAATTGTCGAGGGTGTAATTATAGGCTTACAAAAGGGATTCCATAGTTATGGATTGAATGGATTAAACTTATTGGATGGAGCATATACTAAGAGGTTCATTCATCTAATATGCAGAAAACTTCAAAACTATGACAATAAAGCTGAAGATTACATACAGAATATATATTTATTATTTAACTAGAATGAGAACTAACTTACAAAGAGTCTTCTATCACAAGGCAATGAACTGCATCTACACCCATTTTATTTGCAGCTTCCAGAAATCTAATGCCATTTGAAATATACATAAGAATATGGCCAAGAAGTAATTCTTTAGACAACAACAGATTGAGGTCAAAATCATCTGAACATATATTAGAGATGAAATAATCTGACAGGAATGCTGGTAGTAGACTATCTTATTTGTTTTCAAAGCACTCCAAGCACTTTTCTTGCTCCAAGAGGATTAGCAGACATTATTATGGAAGGACCTAGTGTCAGTTCTTTACTATCGTTTGTGGTCATGGCTCCATTTCAGCAGATGGTTCTGGACTTCAAAATACTATATTTTTAAGGGTCAATAGGAAAAATTGAGAAAGAAAACGAAAAAGGGTTACAGAACTATCCATTTCCATTATGGTATGAAGAATAAATTTAAAGTTGCATTGGAATCACTAAAAGTAAAGCTCCTTGATCTCACATATCCGGGGCAGGTTTCCCTGATTTGACCTGGTCACTCCCAAGGATTACTGAAAAGTATTCTTTCCAACCTATGGAGGTTAAACAAAATGTCAAAAAGAAAGACAAATGAATTAGTACTACCCAAAATTATTTAATTGACACAAGATTGCATAGAACAGTTCAAAACGTAGACAAATCAACTCAGAGAGGAGGGAGGGGAGAGGGAGAGAGAGAGAGAGAGAGGTTTACAATTGAGAGTGCTACTGCTACCATTTACGTGGTTACAAGAGATACAGATGAAACTCAGAAGTTAGTGAAAGATCACCATAATTGACCATGTAATTAGTAACGCATTATGCAAGAGCAAACTATGGAACCCTATTCAAGAGTCCCCCACCAGTGTTTACATTTTACAACTAAAGTTTAAGTTTCAGCGTCTCTATATAACAGTTTATAGAAATTTTGTTGTCTGATTCTGACTTAAACCAGGGCTGATTGCAGAATCATTTAGCAAAGTAAAATATTTGCCTCTACCTTGTTTGAGATGCAAATCTATTGATGTATCCGAGCTCAAACATGAATAAACCATGATGCGTGATGCACAGGGAGCATTTCTTGCCCGATACATGAAGGCTATCTTTTGTATGAATTTCTTTCTCGAATTTTCAATGTAGCTAATTGAAGAACAAAGAGGATGAACATACTAGTGTAGTCAAAAAGCCAAAAAACGTACAATAAGAACATATTCTGGAAATTAGAAGAGAGAGAGCCTTGCACAACATGTGATGGCGTAGCGACATCATTTTACAGTCGTACTTTAGTCACATAAAAAAAAATCAGAGCCACCATATTCCCAAAAACATAGTGTTTTAAGAACTCCATTCATGAGCAAGAAAGTCATGAAGAGTGGGAAAGAACCATGCGGAGTCAGCATTTTCACACACATGAAAGGGTTTAATATGGCACAGTGCAAAGGCAGCATAAATTACATTTTGTTATCCCTCTCAAGTTTCAATCATTGAAACTTTCTTACCAATTACAGCAAAACTCTTTCCACAAAATTGACTTCCAATAGCTGAATAGAAGAGAAAGGTGTGTTGAATATGAGATCCCGTTAGATGAAAAATTGAGAAGGAAAAACAATTAAGGAAAAGTGCACATTAGTTAATTATGATAGGAGTTACAAGTACACTATTAGTGAAACTGTGCTGGGTAACTTACTTCTGTACTGGATGCGATTTATTCAAACAATATAAAGGACAATGAAAACATGTAAATTGGATGAGTAGCAAAAATAGTTCACACAATTTTGGATAATTTTTTAAGCAAGCCAGGATTACAAAACCTTGTTGGAGAGAGATTTTCATATCTATGTTCTTCCGTACAGAATTTGAAGCAAGTGCCAGGGGCACTCCATGCTTATGGAGATGCTTGATAACGCGATTAGCACCAGGAAGTGCTTTGGCTTGCAGCCACCTAAGAGGAACAAATGAAGCAAATTTTATAGATAAAACATGTCTCATGGTAAAATATGTATTTGCTAAAATAAGCATACTAACATATAAACGGACAGAAATTTAAACTAATTGAGTGTTCATGTTTGTTATTTCATTCAATGTGTAATCATCATGATATAAATAGTAGAACATTTTGACAATATACAGTTGTGCCAAAATACATATCAACTAATACCATCAAAATGAGTTTAGCATATCCAAAACATGTATACACTCCTGATGCAGGAAATCCAGCCACATGGCAAGCTCATAGAGGATTAAGGGAAACAGGAAACGGAATATTTCATAAGATGAAAACAGCGATTCAGCAAGTACTGTGTGTGTCTTTTTACACAAACACATGCATGTTTATGTACATTTTTATATAGTTTGGTCGTGATACAACTGAACACCACAAAGATCTTTCCCCTAAGTCAGTAACATACACATATCCTAAATCAGATCCAGGAATACCCTTACTGATTTCCTAAATATACATTTGCGGGAGATCTATTTTAAAACTAAAGCACCTGGAAGATGCTACAATGTTCAAGGGTTATGAAAAGAAGGACCAAAAAGAAAAAAAAATCAATTAATCAAGCATTTTCAAAAAAAAATATTGATAGTTATCAAGACTTGATGTGATAAGGTGTTGAGTTTCAATTTATAGCCTCCTTTAGAATGCAATGCTCAATGTGGGTAGAACTGTATAACAGGGTTACAAAGCTGAACTTTCGAAATGACATCAGATGTTGCCTAAATACAAAAAAAACATGAGATCAGAGAGAGAGCGCAACACATGAGTATTTTTTTTGATCCTCCTCCTCCCATGTGGCCCCTCTTGGGTTATCAATCTTGTGTCATGCACGAAAGGAGGTGTGGTTTAAACTTAGGACCTTAAAACACTCGGACAATGTTAAACACTAACTGCTCGAAGAACTGCTATGTCAAATGGTGTGAATAGGTTACACAAGAAAAGACAAAGAAGAAATGACTGCTTTTGTAAGAAACAAGTGGTAAAAGAAAGTGCTAATCAAAAGGACATGTTTTCACAGAAGAAACAACTTGAATGGTGGAAGTGGGTGTGTTGTATGGACTTGCAAGATTTCACTTATATAAATTTCACTGTATAGCCAAACAATGGATGATTTTTCAGCATAGGTAATATGAAATACCATAAATCACTACAGAAGGCAGCAACAAGAACCTAAAGAGTGTAAATCGAAGTTATCTCATAATATTTGAACATTTCCAAGATCATGGGTATCACCTTCCCCCCCCCCCCCCCCCTCCCCACCCAGACGGGGTCATCGGGTACAATTGAAAGCACAACGCAGGTTCCATGACCATTATTAAGACAGACAAATTAGTCATGACACGTTGACAATAGAAGAGAATAAAAGTTGACTGACTTACCTATATTCGAACTGTGACCACAAAGTAAGAAACATCCAAATTCAAGCTATTTTATATATGGCAACTACATACAAACGTGACAACGTTTTCAGCCACTACAACCAAATTCCATTGAGGAGAATCAAATGCCAGGTCTTGTCTGTGAAATATATGCCGAGAGAGAGAGAGAGAGAGACTCACTTTTCCTGATACATGGGCATGATATAGTGGGAGTATTGATCAGGTGTGATTGGAAGATCATAGTCTTTAACAATAGCAATTGTTGACTCTTTATGAATCATCCCCAATCTCTTATTTTCCTTATCCCTATCAACCACCTTCCCATATCTTGCCAAAAATTCCTTCAAAACATCCCTTGTAGCTTGCTCTGCACACGAATCCACACAGAACTAATTTTGACATACAAGCACACACGGAAGGTTATAGTCCTTGAAATTAAAAGAGAGTAATAAATGACCTGTGTTTAAAATGGTCCCATCCAAATCAAGGATAACTGCGGAAACATGGGTCGTCGGAGTAAGTAATTCAAACTGAATGTCGTTCATTGCAGAGCCAGAGCTGTTTGTGTGCCTAGGGGAAGAGAGAGAGAGAGGAGAGAAATGGATGGATTTGATTGTTGAAATGGGGACGGAGGCATTTTAAAAAGAATAGGTTGATTCCCATGGTGCAATTGGCTGGGTGCTTCTTAGCGTAAAGAAATCACAAAGGGGCAACTGGGCAAACACACTAGCACGTACGCACGCATGCAGAGAGGGAGGGCGGGAGAATTGCCGCCTTTTTCTTCTCCGGATGACTAGAATAGAATCGACAGTTGGACAACTTAGACGGTTTGAAACGGGCGAGTCTGATGTCGGCACACTATTTGGAATGTTCCGGTATTATGCCATGTGCTTATACAACACTGGATATTATCCCACATGTATTATACGTCTGTCCTACCTAAAATTGACATAATATTATTGTAAATTCTGATGTTTCTATTATTTGGCCATATTCTCAAGAGGTAATTATGGCTTAAAATTCTTAGAGGTAATTACTGAACTTAATCTTTAATAATTTAAGATTTTACGTTTAATCTTTTCTCATATTTTTTAAGGACTAGCTATTTTTATTCCTCACGAACATATTTTAACTCAACTCAAATCATGGTGACAGACAGTAAATTTGAGTGAGTAGTCAATACAACCGTAGATACCTTGTAACACCAAAATAAAAAAAAAAATACAACTTAAGAATTTCATCCGCTAAGTGTAATGGAAATTAATCACATGCAAGTCATGTGACTCCAAATCCATTTTTTATTCTTTGAAACACCATGCAAATTCTTAACAAATATAAAGTGATTAACAAAATTACTATCCGAATAATCTGTTTCCTCAACACTAACACCAACACCAACACCATATCGAAAAATCAACAAGAATAGCAGGTAGCACCACCACATCCAACTCTGATTCCACCCAACTCAAAAAACCATCTTTAATCGAATCCTATTAGAAAATCGAAAATCTCTTAAAATGAAATTATTGTTTTAAAGATGGTTTTTTTGGATGATCTTTAATGGGCGAGGATTCTAAATATGTTTCCATATTTTTTCTTTTAGCTAGAGGATCTTCAATTTGATCTAAAATCATAGATTGATGTTTAATTATAACATTTGTTGAAATAATGGCCAGAAGTAAAGGCTTCTAACCAAAGAGATAAAGTTTTGGTATGAAAGCCAATGATTTGATAAGGCTGCATTAAATGTAAAGAGATTTCGCATGAATTCTCAGGCAATTTGTTGGACGACTATTGCATGCGCGGATCAAATCTAATTTGCCAAATTGGTTTTAGCTTCAACACTTCCTCTCCAAGTTCCCAATATAAAGGGATGCCCAGGCAGTAGTTTGATGCATCGGAAATCAGGAGTCTTTTCTGAGGGTAGAGAGTTGCGAGACATATGAGAGTGAATGATAACAAAGTGATATCGGTGAGTTCAAAGTGCATTCTCTCTAGTAGGAGTGAATATTTGCCAGGTAAGAAACAATTGTTTTTATACTGTTATTTTACTCTATAGTGAAAACATCCGATTGTTGTTTGTCGTGGACGTAGACAATTGCCGAACCACATAAATCTCTTATGTCCATATATGTGTACCTTATTTATTTTTTTTTCTCTTTATTGTCTATCTCAGTACTCAAATCATGGGTCTATCATAACAAATTGGTATCAGAGCACTATTAGTGGGCATAGACACTATTCATGATCGACGGCCCTAAGATTATTGGTGGGCCCAAATACTATTCACCTGACACTATGCATTAGTACCATGCACTTAATACTATTCATCATCACTGACGTTTTGATTCTATTGGAATTTTGATTTGAGATTTTACGATGGCTGTAAAGTTCGAAGTAGAAAAGTTTGACATAACAAATGATTTTAGCATGTGACAAGTAAAGATGCGTGTTTTATTGGTTCAATAAGGATTGCTGAATGCTATAGAGAAAAGAGATGCAAAAGGGAAAAATGTCTTTCCCGCAACAATGTTAGATGACGAAAAGAAAGGCATCCAAGCAAAGGATCACACTCTATCACATTGAGCTGTAGCAATGAGGTGTTGAAGGAAGTTACTAACGAAACTACAGCTACAGGTTTGTGGCTAAAGTTGGAGAGCCAATGCATGACAAAGCCTCTCACAAACTGTTTGTATTTGTTAAAACGGTTATTCACCCTCTAGATGAAAAAAAGTACACCTGCCAAAGACCATCTTGACAAGTATAATAAAATCATGCTAGATTTGAAGAACATCGATTCTACACTCGATGATGAAGTACAAGCCATGATTCTCATGTGTTATTTACCATCCTTACATGAGCATTTTGTAAATGTCATGATGTATGGTAGATATTTTCTTTCCATGGAGGATGTTAAGGCAGCCTTGAACTCGAACGATTAAAGAGAAGGGTGTCCAAAAATAAAGACGGAAGCTCAGGCGAAGGTGTGGTTGCAAGAGGACGATTAACAAAGAAAGGCTCAAGTAGTAGAGACCGATCTAAATCCAAAGGTGGATATAGAAAATTTAAATGCCTTCACTGTCACACGGGAGGGCATATTAGAAAAGAATGTTTGAAGTGCAAAGGCAAAGCAAAGATTGAGGACTCAAGCTCTGGAAATATTACTGGTGTTGTAGAAGAAAGTTTCATTGATACTAATGCTCTCACGTGTTCAACCAGCAGCTCAGGTGATGAGTGGATTCTTGATTCTGGTTATTCCTATCACATGTGTCCCAATCAAGATTGGTTTGCCACCTATCACCCAGTTGATGGTAGTAAGGTCCTAATGGGAAACAATGTAGCCAGTAAGGTTGTTGGGATAGGGACAATACGGATCAAAAATGTTTGATGGTATTGTGATGACTCTTTCAAATGTTAGCCATGTTCCAAATTTGAGGAAAAATTATATTTTCTTGGATATGCTCGATTCCAACGGCTGTACGTATAAAGCTAAAGGTGGAGTTACGAGAATTTCTAAAGGCGCTCTTGTCATGATTAAAGGTTAGAAGTAGAATGGCCTAAATCTGCTACAGGGTAACATAGTGTCAGGAGCCGTTGCCATAGTTTCATCTTTTGTTTCAAGCTCAAACGCTACCAAGTTATGACATATGTGATTAGGGCATATGAGTGAGAGATGATTGGATGTGCTAAGCAAACGAGGTTTGTTGTGTGGCTAGAAGACTAGAAAGTTGGACTTTTGTAAGCAATGCAGAGTGAAGTTCAGTAGGGCTATACATCGGATCAATGGTAATTTGGATTATGTCCATTCTAACCTTTGGGGACCATCTCTGTTCCCTCTCTTGGTAGTGGAAGGTATATATTGACATTCATCAATGACTATTCTCGGAAGGTCTGGATATTTATTTTGAAGCACAAGAATTATGTCTTTGTATGGTTCAAACAATGGAAGGCTATGATTGAGAAGCATAAAAAAAAATAGATCAAGCACTTACGAACTGACAATGGCATGTAATTATGTGGATGTCCTTTCAATGAGTTTTGTAAGAAGGAAGGACTTGTGAGACACCGCACGGTGAGAAAAATATCATAGCAAAACGAGGTTGCAGAACAAATGAACAAAACTCTCATGGAGAGAGCACGATGCATGCTCTCAAATGCTTGTCTATCCAAGAAGTTATGGGCTGAAGTTGTCAATACATCTTGTTATTATCGACATCTATCAAGTGTAAGACTCCTGAAAAGGTTTGGTTCAGGTCTCCTACAAATTGCACTGGTTTGAAAGTGTTTGGCTATCCTGTTTATGCTTATGTGAATGATTGTAAACTTGAGCCAGAGGGGAAGAAAGTGCATATTTCTAAGGTATGTAGATGGGGTGAAAGGTTACAGACTGTGGTGTGTAGACGCTAAACCACCTAAATGTATCATCAATAGAGACGTGACATTTTGATGAGTTTTCTATGCTTAAACCCAAGAAGATGAGTCTCTTGATATTGGAAAAGACTACGGTGTTAGTAAACAAGTGGAGCTTGAAGTGAAAGTTCCAGATGCCTTGCAAGATGATGTCCAAATCAGGTAAGATGCAAAAAAGGAACAAGACTTTGATGCGGCTTCACAGCAACAAGGGTACATGCTTGTCAAGGACAGAGAAATGAGGAAAATTAAGCCGCCTCAAAGATATGGTTACAAGGATCTTATTGCCTATGCACTTAGTGTGGCCAAAAGTATTGAGACTCATGAGTCAGTCACTTATAGTAAAGCCATCACTAGTGAGAATTTAGCAAAATGAGTTGTAGTCATGAGTGAAGAGATCGAGATCGAGTCCATACCTTAATCTTTTTGCAAAGAGTCCTTTTATTGCTATTGTCATTGTATTTCGATCCATTGTTTAATCGTTGATTTGTGAGGTTCGTTTGGACTTTCGTTTGATGTGTCTTTGTATTTATTGTGTGAAAAATATTTTTATTGGTAAAGAACTTGGCCCCTATTGCCACATGCGTCAAGCATACTCGGTGGCATGATTTTGTTATTGAGATGTGATTTTGGCCTCGAGGGGCGTGTGATAGGATATACCGAGTAGCGCTTAGTATGTAGCTGAGACGAACCTAATATGAAACTATGAATGATTTGAGAAATTGGAGAATTGGGTTTCATATGAATTTTATGAAGGGATTTGTGTTAAATGCTCATTTTATTTGTTGATTCTGCGGTTGATTGTTGGATTATCATGTAACCTTGTGATTCTGTATGTTATAAATTGGTTACCGGGCCTCCCAAGCTCACGCCTCATTTACCCCTCTCAGATGCAAGTTGAAAATTTATAGAAAGTCGAAAGATGATTGAGTCGATTGAGGAATTAGAGATTTCAAAATCTTGATTCATAGGTGAAATTTCCACAATTTTGAAAGTGGTTTGAACCATTGTAATGATTTTTAGAGGCTGAGTTTTTCTATTTTTTTTTATTGATTGAGGATTTTAGTGCTTTGTATGGATTGATATTGATGGTAATTGAGTTTGCGCACAGAATTCAAGGGGATCGAATCCGGGGTGTGACAGAATCTAAATTCATTCATTCTTTTTTTATTTTTTGAATGGGAACTCATTCATTCACTACCCATTAGTAGTCTTATGGTTCAAATTGACACAAATTGTTGTACAATTAACATGCAAAATATGATAGAACTTGATCAAAATTGATGAAACTCGAAATTAAAAGGAACCAATTCCAACACAAAAAAATCAAGAGGGAAAAAAAAAGAGAAAACTTAGAACAAAAAATGGCAAGTTATGGGTTTTAGGCTATCCACGCGACTAACTCAAATTTCAGATGGGTTCAGAATTCTAGAAAGCACGGACACTTTCTAAAGGGATGTCGTGACAATGTTGGACACGTGTCTAATACTGTTAGAAATGTTCTGAATAGTGGATCCATCGAACACTGCCAGGATACGACGATGAGTTTTTTTTTAAAAAAAATTAATTGTTGACCATTAAAAGATGTTTTATTTTTATTTTTTTAATATAATTTTTGTTATGTAACTTATATACTATGAGTGTCAATATAGGTAATGATATTTAATGAAAATGATGGATATTTATTTTGATCTATTTCAATTTTAATCAAAAAATTAATATTTATTAAGTCTTATTATTAATATTGTTATAATATATGCTTTATTTTTAATATATTATAACTCTATTATTATTTAAAAAAATATATTATATTATTTTAATAGTCATATCCTTATCGTAAATGTGTCTTATATTTTTTAACTTTATCGTACTACCGTGTCCGTATACATGTTTCCTACATTCAAATCCTTTCCAAGTAAGACTGAATAAGTTGGATCAAGTTAAATCATCTTATTTACTTGGTTAATAGGTCAGTTTTAGAGCACTTAATATGTTTTTCACTCCAGAGAAGTTGAATGTGACTAGTCTATGTTATGGAGTCTATTTTTTCTTTAATTGACCCGCCAGTTCTTGTAATACTGATTAAAATTTAAAAGCCCAAGTTGCTAGAGAAAATTTAAGTTTAGTACTTTTACATTTGAACACAACCTCTTTAAGATTTTATTTGTTCCAACAGTGTTTTTTGTGATAGTTTTGTAAGGCGTCCGTCGACTATATTGTACAGTTATCTTTGTGAAAAAAAATAAAAAAACTAGATAACAGAGAATGCATTGAATTAGATCTCAAGCAGCGGAAAAAGGAAAGAGCTTCAAAAACTGATCAAAAAATACCTCAATCAGCAATAAGAATGAGCCAGTGCAACTATGCCTATTTAGTTCTACCACTATGCTGAGCAGTTGATATTAGCAAGATGTCAAAAAAATTTCTGACTCTTCCACTATTTGGGACTACCCAAGTTGCCTGGAATTGAAATACAAGGTAAAATATAGACATTGCAGGACTACTAAGAGAGAGTTTATTCTATAGATAGATATATGAAGCATCAGAAGGTCATCAGGGAAGAGCTGTTTATTATTCTCGTTGTTTTGGAAAAGAGAAAAAAATCCCTTTCATTGGCATCCGGTACCTCCTTTTCAGGATCAACTTTTCTTCAACTTCTTGCCCGAAAAAACGCTGATCACGAAAGCAAGAATAAAAGTTATACCAAATCCAATTCCAAAAGCCATTCTATCGATACTCACTTTATTTTTTTTTGGTTTGATGGCCGACTGAGGAGGAGAGTGGTCACTAGTCCGACATAAGGCACATAGACCTTGGTTTCCCTCAAAGCTTGAGTTCGGAAAGGTAGAGAATTGGCCTCTAGTAGGGATTGCCCCAGAGAGTTTATTGTAAGCAACACTGAACTTGGACATAAAAGAGAGATTCTGCAAAGAAAGAGGTATTGATCCGGTGAGATTGTTATAGGACAAATCCAATGTCTCTATGCTTGTCATACCTGCCAAACTACTTGGAATGGTACCCGATAAATTGTTGCGTTTGAGGTCCAATATGTGTACCCTTTTCAAATTCCCAAATTCTCGCCAGATGGGTCCAGTGAGAAAGTTATTACTGAGATCCAGAGTTGGTGGAAAAGTCCATATTCCATTATACTGCAACCCTCTGCCAGTATTCCTAATACTGGAAAGTGGAAAATCTGATGAAGGCTCTTCCAATGACATATTCCAAAAGATGAGGCTCTGTAATCCGGTAAGGTTTTTTGGAATCTCCCCAATAAAAGAATTGTTCGACAAATCCATATAAAAAAGATGTTGCCAACCGCCGAACCAGGCTGGGATTGTTCCCCCCAAACGATTCCAGGACAAGTCCAAGAACTGCAAATTTCTACAACCACTCAGCCAATGGGGAACAAAACCAGTGAGTCTACAATTGGCAACAATGAGAGCCTTCAGTGATTTAAACTGCAGACTAGGATCCGAAGGAAATACTTCGTCACGAAAATTGTGGCTAAGAACCAGTGTATTTAAGTTCTGACAATGCTGTAATATACCAAGGGTGGCTGAGATGTTATAGATGCTGCAATTCGAGAGGGAAAGATAAGAGAGGCTCTGAAAATTCTTGAAGGTTTCTGGGATTTGGCCAGTAAAGTTGTTCCTTGCAAGATTTATAGCTTTCAATTGTGGACAAGAGGGAAGATTGTCAGGAATTAACCCATAGAACTGATTGGAACCCAAATCAAGTGAGACAAGACTAGTCATTGTCGAGCAATTAAGATCAACAGGACCATCCAAAGAATTGTTTCTCAAATTAAGCGCAGTAATAGTCCTGCAATTGGACAATGACAGGGGTATCCGACCAGTGAAATCATTGGATTGACCTGATAAATCTCTTAATTTGCTAAAGCTATGAAAAACATCAGGTACATTTCCTGAAAACCAGTTTGAGGATATATCCAAACGAACAAGGTTAGAGAGGTTACCGATACTGCTGCTCAACTGCCCAGAAAACCTGTTATCCTGAAGAGTCAGTAGAGCCAACTTTGGTACCTGAAAAAGATCTTCTGATAAACCACCAGAGAGGAAATTTGAATCAAGGGAAAGGTGTTCCAATGAACTACAATTCCCAAATCCTAGTGGTAAATTCCCAGAGAAATAATTCAATGCCAAATCAATAGACGAAAGTTGGGTAGAGTTATTGCATATACCCACAGGAATTAAACCCTGAAAGAAATTTTTTGACATGTCGAAAATTTGGATTGAAGGTAGATTGATGCTTATCGGAAAGAAGCCTGAGAGGTCATTGTTGCTCAAGTCCAAAACCTCTAAATTGGGCAAATGTAATAGTAAGACTGGAAGCGAGCCTCGGAGGAAATTGTGAGAGAAATTGAGGGTTCTAAGCTGGTCCAAATTGCCTAAAGACTCTGAAAGTTTTCCCATTAGTCTTCTCTGTCCCAGCTCCACCTGAACAACCCTGCTGGAGTTGTGTGGGTCAATTAGTCCAAGAGAAGATGAAGACTTGCATGTGATCCCAACCCAATTGCAGCAATTGGAAGATGAATCAGTGTCCCAGCCACTAATAGGTAATTCCACAGCACTCATGAAATCCTTCAATGCCTTCAAATCATTCGAACTGCATGTGAAGTTCTGAGAATTCAGAAGCTGAGCTTGTAAAGAAAAGCCAATAACAGTCAAGACCACCCAAAACTCCAGTATAACCATTTCAGCAAACAACAAACTTCTTTACACAATCGAGAGGGTTTGGTGAAATCAGGTTCCAGTAAAGCTAATAAGGTAAACCTTTTTTCTTAATGATCAAACCACATACCAGCACGACAACAAAAGAATTTACAAACCAAATGATGGGTTTGTTCCACAGAATTAGAATGGTTCAAACATGAACAATCAGAGCGAAAGGAAAACGAAAAGGTATACCTGTTTTCACAAACAGATAAAGGGCGAGAGCAGTACATAGAGAAGGAGAAATTCATTGGTTTTCATTTGTCTTTTTCCAAACGGGAGGTTGTTGGCTTGTTGCTGTCGATAGATGTACAGAACAGAGTCAATTGACTCAATTTTCCAAGTCAACGTATCCAGCATAATTGATTGAATACGAATTTAAAAATATGAATATTATTTTATTTCTTTATCTACTATTACATGAATTATTTTTATAATTACATGATTATGCAGGGGAGCTTAAATATGACATAATTTATTTATACGGAGGATACGAAAATAGAGGATTTAGGTATTTTTTTAGCCATATGTTTCATAAACTAGTAGACCTGATACGATACGATTAATAAACAAATTAGGTATGAATGGAATCTATCAAAAAAATATACGATACAATTTATTTAAATATTGATTATGTATGATTTATACAAGGCACAAATTCGATATGATACAATTTATTAGACGCAAATAAATTAATAAATCAGGTATGAGTGGAATATTTTTAACACGCCGACTCAAAATCAATTGTACACAAATTTTTTAAAATTTAACATAAACCTGTCTCACCTAATACTAATACGATTAAGAGACTACGATTATGATTTAGTTTGATGGCATAGATTTTAAATTTTTGGGAGACTGACGTGTTTTGTTGATTTGACTGAGAGATAATGGTACAAATCTCATTCATAACTTAACACAAATATGATTTAATTTAAAAATAATCTGATTCAGCAAGATAGAATTGTAGAAATCAGTCTTCACGGTTACACATTTGTCAGACGACAAGGACACGAAAAATGTTCACCCAAAGGGAAGTGGAGGACGAGACTAGCTCAAGCCAATCAAGTCGAAGCAATTTGCAAGAATTGATTATCAAATTGTTTCATTCTAATTTTGTTTTGATTTTTAATTTATTTGTTAATTTTTTCTGATTTATATGAAAGTTTAATTTAAATCTGTATTTTTTAATAAAAAAATATGAAACACATTTTTAATAAAAAAAATCAAACTCGTAGATATTTTCAATTCAAAAGTGATCACACTTTTCGTATAGTATCTGATATATAAACAAAAACAAAAAATAAAGATAAAATGAAGACGGAAATGAAGAAGGCAAAACGAGAGAACACTCTACCTTCGCAAAAAATAATTAGGTGTTGTGAAATCGAGAAAATAATAACAAAATATAAAAAAAATAATGCATAAAATATATTTAAAATAAATCGTTTAGAAACTTGATGTATTAATATGTTGATCTTCAAGATCACACATTCTTTTTCTCTTCTTCGTTGCATTTCATTTAGACTTCCGACACAAAAATACATTGATTTATAAGTGTTGTTTTTTTTTTTTGGGGGGGGGGGGGGGGGTTGGGGAGGGGAAGAGAAGTGTAGTAAATGACCACTTTTTTAGTTGTGATGGACATCCACTTATTTAAGTTTAAAATACTCATTGATATGAATACTCTCCCTAATAAGAGAATCAATTAAGTTAGTCACAAATTTGGCGCATTCCGATACAATATACCAACTTTTTGAATGTTGATACAGGTAAATTTTAGTGAATAGATCTTCAAGATTATCATTTCACTATATCTATTTTACTTCAATTTCACAATTTTATTGGAGTTCATGAGTGTGAAAAAACTTCGGTGATATATGTTTGGTTTTATCACCTTTAATAAATCCTCCTTTGATTTGTGCAGTAGAAGTAGCATTATCTTCACATATCGTTATTGGCAAATATGTAGTTAAAGGGAGTTCATATATACTTCGAATGTGATAGACTACAAATTTCAATCATACATATTCACGGCTTGCTTCATGGATTGTCCAAATCTCAAAATGATTAGAGGATGTAGCGATTAAAGTTTGTTTTGGGGATCGCCACGAGATTGTTGTATCCCCACATATGAATATATACCTAGTTTATGAACAAGTCTTGTGAGGATCAAAGAGATGTCTAGAATATGCATTTCCTTCTAAATATGAACCATTGATCGATTTCTTTGAATATAACAAGCTCAAATTTATAGTATAACATAGATAATATGTGATATATTTGATGTCGTTCAAATGTTGTTGAGTTGGCATAGAAATAAATCCTACCAATAGATTAGCTGCGAATGTTATATTAGGCCTAATACATTGTGCTGAGTATAACAAAACCCCTATTTCACTTAGGTATGGTACTTCAGGACCAAGAACCATTTCATTGTCTTCTTTAGGGCAATAAGGATCCGTGTTGACATCAAGGGATCGAACGACCATTGGAATATCTAACTTAAACCACTGCAAGATTTTTTCAGTATAGTTTGTTTAATGAATAAGAATTATATTGGTCGTATTCTCGATTCGTAGGCTTAGACAATGTTTTATTTTTCCTATATCTTTCATCTCAATTTCTATTTTCAAATATTCAACAACTTTTGCTAACTCTTCAGGAGTTTCAACCAGATTCATATTATCAACATATACTAAAATAATAACAAATTCAGAATCTGATTTTTTTATAAATACACACTGACATATGGATACCCTTCTTTTATCAAACACTCAATCAGATAATGATACAACATCCTGTCAAATTGCTTTAATCCATATAAGGATCGTCTCAATTTAATTGAGTACATACACTGTGATTTTAATGTATTTATTTTAGGCAATTGCAGTCCTCCAAGGACTTTCACATAAATATCAGTATCTGGGATTCCATTTAAATATGTGGTAACTACGTCCATAAGACGCATGTCGAGTTTTCCTAAGATTGCTAGACTAATTAAATATCAAAATATATTGGCATGCATTACTGGAGAATTTTTTTTTTTTAGTCAAACTCAGGTCTCTGTAAGAACCCTTGTACAACTAAACATTCTTTATATCTTGTAATTTTGTTTTTATCATTTCATTTTCTAATGAATACTCATTTATAGCCAACTAGTTTTATACCAGCAAGTGTTAGAATTGCATGTCTAAACACTCCACATTTTTCTAGAGAATCCAATTCTACTTGGATTACTTCTTTCCACTTTGGCTAACCATGTCTAGCATTCATCAACGGAGCATGGTTCGAGATATTCATAATTTCCAATTTCAGTTTCACTAAAAAAGAGAATATATCATTAATAACCATTTATTTGTAATCCCATAATTCTCTTGTGCATGTATAGTTAATACAAATTTCTTTATTCGCAGATATTTGCATCCCTTCAGGAGCATGTCTTTCTTCAGGTTCTTTTTCCTCTTTAGGAGATTTATTTGAGATAATGTGGGCACATCTTAGTTTATAATAACTTCTTTTGAAGTCTTATATAATTGGTTGTTTCTTCTCCTTTTACAGGGAGCTAAATCTTTCGAACTTATGGGTCGTCCACCTTTTAAGCGTTCGACTAACAATTCATTTGCTACCATAGATTTTTCAATTGGAATATCAATCTTTGCCAGAGTATTCATAACTGGTATATATGATTTCATCACTTTTGTTTCATTAGGCAACTAATTAGCAATTTTCTATAGATGCATAACTCTTTGTACCTCAGTTTCACATTGAGAAGCATGTGAATTAAAATGTGACATAGATTGTAAATTTCAATAAAATTCATGCCGATCTTTAGGCAGTGAATTTCCTCTTGAGGTAAAACATCACATGTAAAAGGTTGAAGATAACTGATAACTGAAGGTGAATTTTAGTCAATATGTTTTCCCAATAGATGTTGAGGATTTATTTTAGTACATTGTGGGGGTGCAATTTGGACATGTACATCATAACTAAAAGTTTATAGATGATAAATATTTGAGGGTAGACCAAATACAAGTTCTAAAGGTGGATATTGATGGTAGGCACTTGGTCGGATACGAACTAACGCTATCACATACAAAATGACATGTCCCTAAAAAGAAATAGATAACTTTGTCCTCATCAGTAAAGGTCAAACAATCAATTGAAATTTTTGATAAAAGGCTAAACTAGACTATTTTGGGTATGAGTGTGAGCAACCAGATACTCAATATCAATCCCACCAACACATGCAATAATTATCAAATGTTTGAGATGCAAATTCACCAGCATTATAAAAAAAAAACTGTCTTAATTGGATAATCTGAGAATTGTACACGTAACATGATTATTTTGGCAAGGAAATAAGCAAAAGCAATGTTACGAGTAGATAGTATAGAGACATGTGACCACCTTATTGATGTATCTATCAAGACCATAAAATAACGAAAATTGTCCACATGATGGATTAATATGTTCACATATGTTCCCTTGAATTTGTTGGAGAAAAGTTGAGAATTCAACATTAACCTTTACAAGAGATGGTTGAGTAATCAATTTACCTTGTGAGCAGGAAATATATGGATAATCAATAGACAAAAGAATCTTTTGGTTGTTTAATGGATGCCTATATGAGTTCTCGATGATCTGACACATTATTATTGACACTGGGTGACCTAGTCGGTCATGCCAAGGTATAAAATTTTTTGGATTCAATCGCTCTTATGGTTGTATGGTATATCCTAGAAAAGAAAGCGGAAAGTTTCTCTATATCAGCTTCTGGTTGAAAATAATACTAGTAATCCAAAGAAATTTTGTATTACAATCATTCAGAATATCAATATGTAATCTATTACGAGGTACATGTTTAAAACTCAACAAAGTTCTTCTGGATTTGACTAAATAGGAAGCATAATTATTGTTCTATTTGGTAACATAATTACTACTCTTCCAGAGCCTTTTATATTTACATTAGCTTCAGCTAACTTCAATTTTGAGAAAAATATTTTATCTCGAAGGATTGTATATATTGTATCACTATCTACCAAACATTAATCATCACCATTAATTTTAGGATTTGTAGTCATTAGTAACGGCTAATCACGCATGAACCAAATTGTCAATACCTTCATTTAATTGCGCATGAAATTATTACATCATATAAAGATATGTGTCTCTTTGATCAGGTATATATATGTTGGGAATCGAAAAACATATTTCGGAAGTGCATGATTAAAAATATACCTTATTCTCTTTAAACCTAAAAATCGTTTGAGAATGTTGCACGTACTTTAGAATTCAAATTGTCTTTCCTTTGATTGCTCGAACAGTTTGGTATTGTTACATAAGACGAATCAACACCAGGTTTTTCATAGCACAAAAACCTTTCAACGTTATGTAGGGAGAGAAAGAATCTGGCGTTAGGAATTTCTTATCTTATGTCCATTGGTTGCCTTAGAGTTTATATAGGCAACCAATAGGTTCATTTGAGAAGGAAATGACTATTAGTGGTTTAATAGACACATCCTTTGGGTGTAAATGACTCCTCCAAGAGTCATGGCCCTTGGGCATTCCATAATTGGGTCCTTTCTTACTGACTGTTCGTCTGGGTATAAAAAGTTGTGTTCATCATCAACTGTGTCCCCATAACCCGTTGAAAACTCTCTCAATAATGGATTGTGAACCTGGGATCTCGATCCGATACTGTAGATACAGGCATCCCATGTAACCAGACTATTTTCCATATATACAATCGGCAAAATTCCTCTCATGTGAAGGTCATCCGCTCAGCCAAAAAATGTGTCGACTTCGTAAGTCAGTCTACTATCACCTACATAGCATCATGTCCTCGTGATGTCCATGGCACGTGGGTCACAAAATCCATCGTGACCTGCTTACATGTGAGATATCGACTAATAAAATCTCTAACTTGTCTTTTTATTTCGCCCAAATAGTATTGACAACAAAGATCATGGTACATCTTCGTGCCACCTAGGTGCACAACACAACCGAGGAACTACAACCCTTCCCTTAAACCGAAGACTACCATTCAAGTGAATGGTCCAACCTTCGTCATCTATACCCGATCATACCCGGTCCCTAATAGACAATACCTCTGTGTCCTGTCCCTGGGACTTTTCACTCTGCTCAGTAGGGAAGGCATAGCCACCAAACTCCCTAAAGTGCCCCAAATCTGACCACTGCAAGCCCATTGCCTCCAGTAGACCAACGACTACCTTTTTGCTTCTCTAATCAATCCTCTTCCTCTAGCCACACCAGTCACCTTTTCGAATTATCTTTTTTATTCTTCCTCAATTCTTTGTTGACCATTACCTCGCTGGAGCTGCATAAACAAAATGTTTTGATTTTTTGCATCGCCTTACGCAACAATTCACCCAAGGAAGGATGATTATATTCAAGAATTGAAACAAAATAACAAAAAATGATTAGGAAATAGAGGAATCAAAACAATTTGTTAACTGAATTATTTAATTGAGAAAAAGACAACAAGAACAAGACAAAAGTGGAATACACACAAATTAAATTTTAGAGGACCTAAAAAAAAGGGATGGGCCACGGATAAACAAATGCAAACAATATACAAAATTCTTCCTAATTTCTTCTCACTTTATTTCAACCTCTATAACTATATGCATCCATTGGTTTTAGATCTAATGGTACTTGAATTTCTTTTTTTTTTTCGATTCTTTTCAATTTCTTGGTTGTTGAATTTGCGGAGGAGGTGGTTGATGGATGATTGTGGCTAAAATGGTGTAGAAGAACAATGACTCATGTCGTAACAGTGGTTTGGGTGCTTTGCTGGATCAAGGGGTAGGGAGTCTGTTGAAGAAGAAGATAGAAGGAATGGTATTAATATCATTTTACTGGTGTCATTAACAGAGTTAGTAGTGTAATTTAGTACACAAATCATACGAGGCTTATGTGAATAATATCCAATTAGGCATTATATGCAACCTAGTAATATTTTCCTCTAGTGTCACTCCACTTGAAAATTGTTTTGATTTGGCGTGTCTAAAGTTGGCTTTCATGGTAAATCAAAACTTTGATGACCTCTCCTTTTTTGCATTTCTTTGTCTTCTCCCACTATGTTGTTCTAATTAGATGTTCTTAGGCCACTTCTGCGAGTCTATTATAAATTACATCTATATGTTGATTTGTAAACCTTTCTTTCATAAGTTGCCTACATTCACAAATGGGTGCTACATACTGCACATTCTGGTAATTGGTAAAATATTGATGTATGGTCTCATCTGCTTTGTTTTGTCATTTAGAGAGACAATACAAGTCTGACTGCTGAAAACACAGAGCTCAAGCTTCGACTACAATCCATGGAACATCAAGCTCAGTTGCACTATGGTAGGTTCCATGTGAATTGTTACTACTTAGCATAAAAATGTTTCCTCTTCTCATACATCTATCCAAAATATCTATGCTTGTAAAGTAGTTATTGAGTCTTTTCTTCTAATTAGTCAAGTGGGTGCAACTGGATTTTAAATTTTAATCATGATTGGAACTTGTTAGTGAAAACTGCTACAATTATTTAGATGGAAAAATACAATAGGGGGCAAGTACAAGCTTTTCTACCACTGAATATCTTATATCTGTTCCTCGGTATGCCCTGCTCACGTAGTAGACGGGCCTCTAAACTCCTTCGTTATCCCTTATAAGGACGGAACTCACTACAGATGAGGAGGCGAAGAGGTGCAAGTATAAGATTTCTCTCGGCATGACATGGGAAAGGAGAGAGGCGTAGCTAAATAAGCTTTTAATTTATGGAAAACTTCCTCTGCATTAGGTCCCCACTCAAAAGCCTTCTGAAGAATTCTAAAGATGGGTAAACACTTTTTTGTAGACTTGGAGACAAATCTATTGAGGGCTACAATTCTCCCATTTAGGCGTGAAGCTCCTTGACTGTGGTAGGTGACCTCATATCCATAATGACTTTGATTTTATCTGGATTTACCTTAATTCCCCTATGGTTGCCCATAAAGCCTAGGAATTTTTCTGATTCGATGTCAAAGGCGCACTTCTCAGGGTTTAGCTTCATGTAATACGATCTAAGGATGTCAAAGGTTTCCTATAGGTGGTCCACGTGATCCGTTGTGGTGAGGCTCTTAACCAGTATGTCGTCCACATATACCTCCATTGTCCTCCTAATTTATGACTATAACATCTTGTTTACCAATCACTGGTATGTGGTTCCCGCGTTCTTTAGTCCAAAAGGCATGACCTTGTAGCAGTAGGTTCCCTTTGGAGTAATGAAGGATATGTTCTCCTGGTCTAGGGGATACATGTTGATCTTGTTATATCCAGAATATGCATCAAGGAAGGTGAGCAGCTCATAACCAAAAGTGGTGTCGATGAGGATGTCAATTCGCAGCAACAAGCAACTGTCCTTGGGATATGCCTTATTGATCTCAACGAAATCGACGCAAAGGCCCCACTTTCCACCAGTCTTGGTCACTATTACTATATTTGATAGCCAAACCGAATAGACTACTTCTCTAACTGCCCCATTTTCTATCAATTTTTCTCACCTCCTTGTCCATTGCTTGTGCTTCTTCAATGGAGACACTCCTCAACTTTTAGCAAACAGGCATATAACGGGAATCGACATTAAGGCGGTGGGTGGCGACCTCAGGGTCGATGCCTTTAAGATCCTCGTGTGACCATACGAAGACGTCCATATTTTGCCTGAGAAAATTCACGAGTTGGCGGGCTAGATCCTCAAGAAGAGAGGAGCCAATATACACCCTCCTTTCTAGAAGTTCCTCGTCCAAGTCCATTGGTGTGAGCTCTTCTACTGGCTCTCCTTTCTCTAGTGTGTCAGCATCTCTGGGGTCAAACACCTCCACTTGTAGAGCCTCGTGTGACTTCCTGGCCTTCATGGAGGAGACATAGCATTCCCTTGCCGCAACTGGATCTCCTCGAATCTCTCCAATTATATCTAGGGTTGGAAAGCAAAGGATGAGATGATAAGTGAAGGGTACTACTCTTAGGGTGTTAAGTGTTGGTTGTCCTAAGATGACATTGTAGGCCGATGGACAATCCATACCAAGAAGTTCACCATCATCGTGGAGCTTCAGGGTGTTGTGTTGGCTGTGACTGGTAGGGTGATGGACCCTAGGAGATACACTTTCTCCCTTGAGAATCCAATGAGGGGTGACCTGACTGTAGCCTCTCCCTTCCAAGGCAGAGCTTGTCATAGGCTTCTGTGAATAGAATGTCCGCAGAGCTACCATTGTCCACAAGAATCTCTTGTACTTTGAAATTGGCAATGGTCATAATTAGCACTCGTGGGTCATCATGGGGGTGCTAAATCCCTTCTAGGTCCTTGTCCAAAAAGGAGATGACCTCTCCATCTCCCTACTTGTGTTACTTGGATGGGCGTAGGTCATCGGTGTGCCTAGCCTTTCTGGCATGGGCCTTCATGGCTAAGTTGGATTCTCCTCCTCCTGTAAGCCCTCTAGAGATGGTCTGAATTTCTCCAAAAAGTTGCTGGTCATTCTCATTACGAGTTAGCGGAGGCGCTTGGCCTTTACCAACAATGTACTAGCGTAGCTGGTCACGTTGTATGAGCTCCTCAATTTGCCTTTTGAGCTCATAGCAATCGTTGGTGTCATTGTCATGGTTGCGATGGAAGAACATTATTTTCTTAGATTCATGTGATTTGGGGGGGACTTCATTCTTCCCCGCCATCTCACTGTGGGGTCATCCTGGATCTAAAGTAAGATATGCCCAACAGAGGCGTTAAGTGGCGTATAGATCTATCATTTTCTCTAAGGGATAGGACCAAGCCAGTCTTTGTTGGGCACCCTCTCTATCCTACGTCATTTGTTTCCAGTCTCCCTCTTGTTGTTCTAGTCTCTCTCTTTCTTTTTCTCCCCTACTCGTGAAGACTCACGTTGCCTAGCCTTGGTGATCCTCAACATTTATATAATTTTGAGCTTTCGCCAATATCTCTGGCATGCTCTTTGGTGGCGCACTTCATCACTGAGAAGAAAAAATTCGATGAACGGAGGCCTCCCAAGAAGGCGGTCATGGTGACCTTTTTCATCAGACTCCTCAATCTGGAGGACCTCCTCGTTAAAATGAGTGAGGTAACTCCTCAAGATATTGTCCATATCCTGCTTGATGCTGAGCAGGTGGGTGACAGGCTTTTGGAGATAATGTTCTTTGATGAAATGTGAAACAAAAGATCTTCTCAGCTCAGCGAAAAAACCTATGGAGGCCAAGGTGAGCTGGGCAAACCACTGACGAGCAAATCCCTTCAGGGTAGTTGGAAAGGCCCTACACATGATTTTGTTAGGGATGTTGTGTAGTTGTATTAAGGATTTGTAGGTGTCGAGTGATCTAGAGTATCTTTTATGCCATCAAAGGCCTCCATCATTGGCATTTTGAATTTCTGGGGGTGAGGCTAATTTGTCACATCGGCTACGAAAGACGTGTCAGTATGCCTTACTAGGTGTTCAATAGTTTCAGGTCCTTGGGCCTTCATAGCATTGAAGATATCACTCAGCTGGTTCTGCACTTCCTTGATTTTCTCGTCCCAGTGATTGGTGACTCCGTTGGAAAGATCATTGAAGTGGCTCTTGTGGTCCAAACTCTGGTTTTCCCCCTCTTATTCTTGGAGAGGATGGTCACCAGCGTGGAAGGACGGAGCTGGTGGAGGGAGAGGATGGGCCACCTCTTGGTGTTGAGAAATGGCTCCCTAGTGCTGCAAAAGGGCGCCCTGGTGAGCAACTTGGTGCTCGGCATCTAGTTAGGGGACTCATTGACGCCCTGGGCAAGTTGCCTAAGGTGCTCTCCTCCTAGGTGCGCACCTCCTTTTTCAGCAAGTATCAACTGGAAGATCTGTTAGTTTTGGCTAACAAGCAGTCGCATCGTCTTTAGTAACATTTGCTCCGACTCAAGAACGAGATTGGCTGAGGAGGCAAGACCTCTTCTTCATGTGGTGGATCGTCCTCAGGTTGATTCATAGATCTAGTGGTGATCGCATAGAAACAGAAATAAAGGTGATTGAGTGAAAACTTAAATGGTTCCCACAGACGGTGTCAAACTGATGATGCACAAATTAATTTTATGCACCATCTGTCAAGTATTTAATGCAGTAGTAAATTATGAAAGACAATACAAGCAAAACACAATTTAAATAGTTCGGTTAAGGTGATCTATTCTACTGTGAAGTGCTAAGATGGTCCGAGTGTTTTATTACCTCAATGAGTGTTAGGTGCTCAAGTGTGAATAATATGTGAGATGTGAGAGATGCCCCCCATGTGTAGACAGAATTTACAATTTATAGGCGTTTCCTAATAAATTGAGGAGTCTTATCAGTAACAGAAAGACTGATTTGATGGAGACGACACCATTCTTACAATAGACGGAATAGTTGTGTGAAGATGACGTTGAGATCTCCTTATCAGTTGCAAAACTAGGTGGCGTGGCTCCAAGATGGCATATTTGATTGGGTTCATGTGAACTCGACTAGATCCTGGTCTCTTCTGTACTAGACCCACTGAATCTTGTCGAGGCTGGGCCTACTATCTGAGCTGGATCTGATCTGGGCCAGGCCATCAACATACATTCACAAAATTGGGTTTCCTCCAAATTTGACGACCCGGTTGTTTCAGGGGCATGAAAAAGTTTGGAGACAAGGCCAGAGTGAGTGGTATTTCAGCTAGAAAAACTTATCTAATTTATTTTCCCTTTTCGAAAATATTTTATCTGCATTTCATGGGCATTAACCTGTAGCTACATTATTTCTTCCCCCTTTTTGTCTCTAACTGTAAAATTGAATTCTGATTGCAACATTGGGAATGGGCGTTTCTTTTTCTGTTGTTGCCCATTTTTGGATTTGGGTTGAAAAACAATCTAATAGAGTCATTTTTTTTCGTCGGATTAGAAAGTCATTTGTAACTAATTGAATTGTAGCATGTGTACTGCGTGTCTAGTTGTCAGAGAGCTTTATTTATCGCAGCACCAAATCAAGCATCTGGAAAAAGAAGATGTTTGCTGCATTACTTGCTTGAATGACCTCGCTCTTTTTGATTTTGAGTGGAGGATTTGAATTTCCTGAATTTTAATTCTCAACTATGGATCATATATTGTTTTTATTGATTCTGAGTTTTTTTTTAATTGATAGTAGTTTATTAATAGGCTTGGAACTGGATATCGAAATCTGTTGATGATGATCGACAAAACCATAATCATTTGTGGTTGCACATGACGGTCAAATTTGGTCTAATCTAATAGCAGACAAGAGCCTCCTGGGATTCATCTGTATCGTCATTGTTTTTAACATTTTTTTGTCTTAGCTATTTTCTTTTTCCAAAGTTTTAATAATGATTGATATTTAATGATTCAAAAAACTTCCAAAGATTTTTTCTGTTGACTGGGGAGCCTTCCTGAATCTCATATAGGAGGAAAACTTTACTTAATGATTTATTGTTTACTTATGTGGGGGAGATTTGTGTTCTAGTAGTGAATTTGTTCTGCTGATGATGCCACCCATAATTTCCTCTGCCATTTTGAAATTTTATCACTCTAAGAGTCAAATTTTTTTATTTTATATGATTGAATGCTAATCATTATTGAGGTTGCCCATTGTTAATTTAAATTCACAGTCTTAAACATTTGACTGCTGCACATATATTTTTTAATTGTTTGGCCCCAATTCAACATGTTTGGCCTGTAAGTTCAGAACCTAATTTTTAAGATAACATGATTCTTTGTTATTACTTCTACATACTTTTTTTTTTTTTAAATTTCTTGGTTCTCCATGTTCATAGCAACTCTCTCTTATTTATACCATTAGTGGGAGAAGGTGATTAACTGTATTGGTATCTATTCAACTTTTTCTTGGCAAAGTGATGTTTGGAAGTTGTTCAGTGTTTTAACCTTCGGCAATGTGTTTGCATGTTTACTTTGCAGAAGAGGGATTGCCAAAGACGAACTAATTGGTTTCTATTGGCCTACAAAACAACCCAATGCAAAACCTATTTTTTTACTCAGATGCTTTGATATGATATTGATTGCGTCAACTAGATGATGTTAAAAGTCCATAGTTAGTATTAGGACGTACATTTCAATAGGCATGCAACATGCTTTGATCATTAATTGATTTTCATATACAAACAGCAACCTCAATGACTATTTAGCATTGACAACAATCATATTCATAGAGTTCATCAATTTTTGGTAAGTTTGATTTATGATAACTTCGTGAGTCCATTATGTTTTCAATTTAAAGTCCTGAGTCCATGATCTTTGGTTGCATAGTATCAGTTTTGATCACTATTAGTATCAATCATTTGTTTATTTGCAATCAATTTGTTTTTTATACATTTTTTCTTTTTGCCTACTCTAGATCCTAATCCAATGGAGGCTGATGCACTCTCTATAGCAAAGGCTATTGCCATGCCTACAAGTTGGTATTTTGAGTTTCACTTTTGCTGCCTTTTTCTTTGTTGTGAAGGTTTAGTAAAAACTTTGATACTAATCAACTAGATTGTTGTTAGCGGTGGTTCTATTGGAAACCGTCATGTAGCAAAATGTATTTTAATAACATGTGATCTTCATAATTTATGAAGTTTTATTTTTCCTTGGAGTCTTGAGTAAATTTTCTATGCTTACCCATATGTTGACGTATATTGCCTTCAGACGCGTGCATTAACTAGATTCAATTTTCATGTTTGTTTACATCTTTATATATGTATCCAAATGATGATGTTTGCTTGGGAATTATGAAAGTAATTTATTTTTAGCCAATGCTTTACTCGGCTTCGATAATTTTATCATTTATAAAAATGGATGTCCCACTGTGATTTGGTGTGGCGTTTTCATGTTTTGATATTTTGCTTACTTGGATAAGACCATTAAATCAATTCTGATTGGTGACATTTTTTTTTTTGACACTTCGATTTTTTGCTTCAAGTACATGATTTTAGGTGTACCTTAATTCTATTGTGATTTTGCGCTTATTGTGTAATTTTGAACAAAAAGGTTGGTTTCAGTACTTAGGGCAAAATGTGTTGCATCCGTAACTTTGGACAGAAGGTCCAATCACTTTTGTTAGTTGGGATAAAAAAAAACTTGTTGAATTTGAAATTTTTTGGTTCTAACTTATAGAAATGGAAAGCATGGATAACTAGAGGCGTGGGTTTCTCTGTGTTAGGTGCATAACTTAAAGAGAACAAATAGAGAATTTAAATTGTGTAGATGACTATCCTTTGAACAGGGCTAAATTGATGAAAAAAATCAAATGGGCTATAGCTTCTAGAGGAGGTAGCATCTCTCACTATTGAGAGAAATTCTCTTTATGGTGTCTAATGTGTTTAGTTTGACTAAGTCACAGTGTCCACTATTTTTCTAATTCACCATGTCATACTACTATTTCTCTAAGCCATCCTATCTACTACTATTTCTCTAATGTGTTCACTTTTTGTTTTAATTTTGCATGTTGTCTTTGATTAATCAGTTGCGCTATCGTCAAATTCAGCGAGAGTTTTCTGGTGGTGTTTCCCTTATAATATCTAAGTATGTTTCTATCAAAATTAAATAATGGTTTTGAGTCAAACTATGTTTCAGGTTTTATCAAATGCTAATTTTTATTCGAATAGTATTTTAGGTCTCTATCAATTTGAGATTAACTTCTTAAGTTGTATTAAACCAATTTAAGTATATTTCAATTGAAACTACATAATGAGTGTCACTCTTATTTAAAGGTTTGTTATCATTGAAAAAAATGGTGTGTTTGATATCAATTATGCTTAGGGGGTTAAATTTAATGTCATAATTATTTTTATTATGTTGGTATTTTAGTTTTGGGTGAAACTCTGATTTGTGGTGTTTATTTTGGTGGTTGCTACCCTTCGTGGTGTTTTATGATTGTGATATGCCTACTGGAATGACTTTTTGTTATTCTTGAGTGGGTGTTCAACTTTTTTAGATAATAGAAACTATGGCGAAAAAAAAACCCATTGTGTGGTTTTTTTTTTTATATGCTGTTTACTATTGGAGTGGTTCTCCAATTTGTTAAAATATTTGGCCGTTAGACACCTTCTATTCGAGGTGCCACATGGTCTTCTCAAAGTGATAGAAATGGTGTCTTCTTCCTCAAGGAATATCGTGAAATGGGCTTTCTCTTTTTACCCTTATCGTGGTCTGCTTGCTGCTGGATCCTCTTCTACACCGAAAAAGGTAAAGAGCTTCAAAAATTGATAAAACAAAAATAGCTTAACCAACAATAAGAATGAGCCGGTACCAGGTCCATTAACTGTTGTAGCTAGCAAGTCAAGGTTGATTAATTTCTTCCTCAAATGCCTATTTAGTTCAACCACTATGCTGAGTAGTTGATATTAGTAAGATGTCAACAATTAAAGTTTGAGACTTTGTCTACCACTGTAGGACACCAACCACATTTTTCTTCATTTCCTTTTTTCATTGCGTTTCTTTAGAAAACCTCCAGACTTTTAGAAGGAATAGACCAGTTCTTCTAGCAGCCACCAATTGGTCTAGCAAATGTATCAAAAACACAAGAAGTCCTCCGCATCGCATCAACAAACAAACAAAGGCCTACCTTTTTTCAACAGAGAAATAAAGTATGGCAGAATTTTCTTGGTGGTCCTTTCCTCTGGATTACTCAATGTCCCCAGGAAATAGAGACATTGCCGAGCTTCCTAATTACCGTTTTAGACTTTGATGTTAATTCATGCATCGACTTGCACTGATTCCTTGTTTTTTCCATTGTATTAGATCATTTATGGAGTAATGTTCATTATATCCCCTTCAATTAGGTGTACTTTTTTCTTTTATTCTTAATAAACATCATCGCATCTTCCCCGGTTTTATTAAAAATACCTTATTTCAACCAGGTTTGTCTTAAACTTTCTACTATGTAGTAAAGGAGGAACATAGAAGAGAATGACAGAGAATAGAGAAGAGAAAGAGCAAAAAGCTTAACTTTATTGCTTCTGAAATTCTACATCTATTACAAAGCTTCTATACATATATGTACATAAAAGTCACAAGAGTGACGCCCAAGAAAAGAAACAACGTACTAAGCATCTAAATTTTATATACACAATGAAAGCTATTCTGACAAACTTACAGCTCAACCATATGCTTGAACATATTTTGTACTTCCACGTGTAACTTCCTTTGGTGAGCTTGGATCTTCACTGGACTGATGTTCTAATTGTTATTGCTGAGTAAGCTGCACATCAGTTGTGCATTTCAATACCCTCCCGTCCCCCAGGGAAGTTGGAAAGTATATATTGGATACTCCCAACTTGAGAAGAAGAGAGAAAAAAGGGGTGGTGGTAAAGCTTTAGTGAGGATGTATGTTATCTAGGAGTGTGAAGGAATATAAGTTGTGGAGATGATACCTTCCTGAATTTTATCACGAATTAGATGGCAATCTAATTTAATGTGTTTGGTGCGTTCATGAAAAATTGGATTGGATGCAATATGGAGGGCTGCTTGGTTGTCACAATAGAAAGTAACATGTGAGTGCTCAATGGAAAAATTAGAAAGTAATATCAACCAATTGAGCTCACAGCAAGCTAAAGCCATAAAACAATATTCTACTTCAGCAAAACTTTTGGAAACAATAGCTTGTTTCTTTGATTTCCTAGAAACTAGAGAATGTCCAAGGAAAACAGAACAACCAGTAGTTGATCTGCGTGTATCAGGGCATGAGGCCCAATCAGAATCACAATATGTTGTAAGCTGGAAATATGAAGAAGACCGGAAGAAAAGCCCTTGTGCTGGAGACTTCTTGATGTATTTGAGGACTTGATATGCGACATTGAGATGACGAAGTTGAGGTGTTGCCATAAACTGACTGAGAAGATTAACTGAATATGAGATGTCAAGCCTAGTAATTGTTAAATTAAGCAATCTTCCAATTAGCCTCCTATATGAAGCTGGATCATCAAGCAGAGTGCCTCCATCTCTTGAAAGTTTAAAGTTCTGGTCCATATGTGTTCTAGCAGGCTTGCATCCAATCATACTAGAATTAGAAAGAATGTCAAATGCATATTTTCTTTGACAGATTTGAATTCCAAAGGATTTTTGGCCACTTCCAAACCAAGGATGTATTTGAGAGTGCCTCCATCCTTGATCTTGAACTTATCATCCATAAAACTTTTGAGTTTAGATATAGCATAATCGTCATTAGAAGCAACAATTATGTCATCAACATAAACAAGTAAGATCATAAATGAAGATCATGTACCTTTGATGAAAAGACTATAGTCTGCATGAGATTGAACAAAGCCATAATTATCTAAGTAGCAAGAGAATTCTGCATACCATTGTCTGGAAGCCTGCTTAAGGCCTTACAGTGTCCTTTTCAATTTTTAAACTTTACTTTGGCTTTTAACAGAGTATTCAAGAGGTATTTTCATATGGACTTCTTCCTTTAGCTCTCCATGCAAGAAGGCATTGTTCACATCAAACTGATGTAAGTGTCATCCTTTGGAAGCAGACACTGCTAAAAGGGTTTTGACTGAAACTAGCTTAGCAACTGCTGAGAATGTTTCATGGTAATCACGTCCCTCTTGTTGAGTATATCCCTTGACAACTAATCGAGCGTTGTATCACTCCATAGATGTAGGTGACAAAGAAGTTTGAGTTGTGAAATTAGGAGATGAATGTGAATTTGAATGTGAAGAATCTGATTTGTATGGGAAAATATCTTCGTGGAAAACAACATCTCTTGAAAGAAACACATCATGATTTCCTATTTTTAATTGCTTGTAACCCTTGACTCCAAATGTGTAGCCTAAGAGAATGCATCTTTTGGCTCTAGGATAAAGCTTATGCCTGTTTTGTCTCAATGTAGAAGCATAGGATAAGCATCCAAAAACTCTGAAATGGTTGTAACCTGGTTTGGTTTTGAAAAGTATTTGGTATGGGGATTGATTTTGAAGGTTAAGGGTAGGAGTTCTGTTTATAAGGTACCTGGCAGTCATCACACAATCATTCCAAAAAGAAATAGGAATGCCAAATTGAAACATGAGGCCTCTAGCTACATTCAAAATATGTTGGTGTTACCTTTCAACAATTCCATTCTGCGAGGGATTTCCTACATAGTTTTTTGGATGAATGATTCCCTTATCCATGTAGAAATCAGGCATGGCAAACTCAATGCCTTGATCTGATCTAATAGTTCTGACTTTGGTTTGGAATTGAGTCTCTACAAGTGAGCAGCTTTTAAGATAAGTTCTAGTTTGGGATTTGTTTTTCATCAAATAGAGTCATATGCACCTTGTATGATCATCAATAATGATAAGAAAGTATCATCTAGAGCCATCATAAACTTCATGAGTGCAGGGTCCCCATATATTATAATGGATTAAATCAAATGCATTTTGTGTATGATGTTCACTCACAGGAAATGGAAGCCTATGCATCTTAGCAAGTGGACAAATATCACCAGGAATGTGTTTATTTTCAAATTTGAAATGTGGCAAATATTCTTGTAACAAGGAAAGTCTTGAATCTTAAACATGTCCTATCATGCTCCAAGTGAAAAGGTCTTGAATAAAGTAGTCATTATCAAAGAATAGAAAACAAAAATTAAGATCTCGAGTGAGTTTCCTAGCTGACAAAAGATTGAAGTTAAAAAGACGGCACACATAACACATTTTTCAGAGTTATGGTACCACTGAGTTGAACATCTCCTGTATGAGTTACCTCTAATAAATTACCATTTGGTAATCTCACTTTCTAAGATACTTTAGTGGGAGTGCCATTATAGATGGATGTACAACACATCATATGATTTTTTGTACCTATACCTATGATCCAGTGAATTTTGGTTACATCTAAGGGTTTGGTTTCAAAAACTAGAAAACAAGAAAAAATATCAGTCATAGCAGAGGAGTTGGGATAGTTATCCACAGTTTTTGAAATGATCTAAACATGGTTGGTTGAAGCATGTGAAGTTTTAGATTGGAGTAAAGACACAAGTATTTGATATTGCTCTTTGGTAATCCTGGTTTGTGATTCTTCAGTAGTCTGATCTTGATTGAATGAGGTAACCTAATTAGCAAATGAACCAATGACTAAGGCTTTGTGTAGCTTGTGGCCTAGTGGATAGCCATGCAATTTGTAGCACTTCTCAATAGTGTGTCCACTGATATTGCAATGAGTGCATAATAGTTTTTCAATCTCTGGATGAACCTTGAAATATATATCTATTGAGTGTCCAGGAATTTTTCAATAGGTACAAAAAGGCCTTTCTCTTCTCTGGAATCCAAACTACTTATTATTCTTTTTATTTCCATAGAAATTCACCTTTGTTGCTAATGCAAGAGAATCAGTAACAGTTAGACTTGTTGAGAGCTGTGTATGTTTTTCTTCTCTCTTTTTTTTTTTTTTGCTCGTGTAAGATGAGGAACAAGTGTAGGAAAGTAACAAACAAAACTACAAAACAAGAAAGGACTAAACGAATCTACCACTAACTACTATCAGGATCCCATGCAAGCTCAGAATCCTTGATGACCGCCTTCCTTACTGCTTGTGAGAGCACTGCTTCATTGAAGATTCCATCCCTCTTGACAGATAATCCCCACTTGGCCAAGTTATGGATAGCTTTGTTTGAATCCCTGTAAACATGGACCATACACCACTCTAGATGGCATGCTAGGAGGTATTTGATATCTGCTATTATGTTGCTGATAGACCAAGAGTTCTAAACTGTGGGAACATAGCTGCATGGACTACAACTTTTGAATCCCTTTCAATTGTAAAATAATTCCATCCCCTTGAATGTGCCCATTGCGCAGCATTTTTGGCTGCTAACACTTCCGCAATAAGAGGATCCTCACCTTGGTCAAGCTTGGTTGATGCTTCTATTATTTTGCCCTGTGAGTCCCTAACAACTGCAGTAAGACATGACTCTCCCTTGGCGATTGCTGCATCCACATCGATTTTGATTGTGCCTTCTTGAGGGGGGGACCAACGATTTTAGATATGTCCTGTTGCTGACTGATGTGAGCTTTCCTCCCTTGTGTGAGCCTTGACAGAGTGGAATTCATTGCAAGCATCCAAAATTTCTTGTAGGATTGTCATGTGATCAGCTTTCGCATCTCTGAACAGAATTTTATTCCTCCATTTCCATAGGGTTGACATAAGGATTGCTGCAAAGAGGACTAGTTGACTATGATATGGGCCGTTGGGGCCAAAAGCTAAGTTTGGGTTAAGGATATTGTGGGTCCATTCTTGCATTGAAAGGTGAGCAAAAATTTCAGTTTTGAGGCCCCATCTATGAAACCATATCAGGCGGGCAATTGCACAGGTAAAGAGCAGATGTGCTTCTATTTTTGGTGCTTGTTTGCAGAAGGGGCGTAGTGGGTTAAACATAGGGACTCTTGATGCCAAAATACTTTTGGTTGGAAGGCTTTCAGTAGTTGCTCTCCATAAAAACATTTTATGTCTTGCATACAGTGGGAGCTTCCATAACTTGCTCCAAATCTATGGTGCTAAGGTAACAACTCTTTGCGTCCTTCTCGGTTCTGTGGAGTGAATAAGCTGATTTAGCAGTGAATCTGCAATGGGTAACCAGGCCATGTGGTCCTCTGTTGGGTATGAAGGGAGTTTTATCTTGAGGATGGCTTGTATTGTTAAGGTGCAGAATAAGGTTTGGATCAATTCTTGGTTCTAGGTTTGGCTCTCACTGTCAATTAAATCTGCAACTGTGCTTGGCAAGGAATCCAAAACTGTGATTAGCAGGGAATCCAGGTCATGATTCAACTGAGGCTTAAATGAAGGGATGTTAGGGATCCATGGATCTGTCCAAACATTGATTTTATGCCCATTTTTCACAATATAACATGCACCCCTCTCAATGATGTGTCTACAATCAAGTATCTGCTTCCATATCCTCGAATCTGTGGTTTGCTTTTTAGCTTGAAAGAAAGAATGTCTGGAGCAATACTTTGTTTGTAGCTGGGCAGTCCATAACTTCGATTGTTGAGAAATCATTTGCGAACCCAATTTGGCCATAAGAGCAACATTTATGTCTTGTGTTTTCTTGAATCCTAGCCCTCCCACTGCCTTTGGTCTGCATATGAAGTCCCATGATTTAATACACATAGCCTTCTTTTCTTCTGTGTGACCTCACCAAAAAGATCTAATTCTCCTGTCAAGTGACTCACATGTTGACTTTGGCAGAAGAGTAGATTGCATGGCATAGGCTGGCAAGGCTAAGGCCGTGGTTTTAATCAATGTAGCTCTACCTGCGAAAGACAAGAGCTTGGCTTTCCACCCTTGCATTCTTTGCTCTAGCTTTTCAATAATTGGCTGGAAAGCTATTCTTCTAGATCAATCTAGTATTAGTGGGAGCCCTAGATATACTGCATCAATTGGCCCTTTTTTGAGTTCCAGAATGTTTTTGACTATTCTGATTACTTCCCTGCTTGCATTGGAGCTGTAAAAGACTTTTGATTTTTGTTTGTTGATGAATTGTCTTGACTAGTCTTCATATGTTGAAAGGCATCTGACAATAGCTTTAGCATCTATCTTATCTACTCTTCCAAAGAGTAACAAATCATTAGCGAACATCAAATGAGTAAGTGGCTCACAGTTCCTGGCAATTTTGATTCCTTTGAGGTGTCCTAATGTGGCTTCCCTAGCAATTAATCTAGAGAGGAGCTCTGTATAAATGATGAAGAGAAAAGGCGAAATGTGATCGCTTTGCCGAAGACCCCTGTTCCATGTAAAGTTTCCTAGTGGACCACCATTAACAAGGACAGAGAAAGAGGGGGTGGAAATGCACTGTCAACTAATTGGATGAACTGCAAAGGGAAACCAATTAGCGATAGAATTTTGACAAGGAGTGACCACTCAACCCTATCAAAAGCCTTGGACATATCATGTTTTAAAACCATTAGTGCAACTTTTCCTTTTTTCCTTTTCAACTGATGGATGACTTCTTGGGCAAGGACTAGGTTTTCAGCTATATTTCTGCCAGGTACAAAAGCAGTTTGGATGGGGGAGATGATCTGGTCAAGGAATGGCCTAATCCTATTAGCTAGGATTTTGGAGATGATCTTATAGGTCACATTACACAAGCTAATGGGTCTATATTGATGGACAGTGGTAGGGTTAGGAGATTTAGGAATTAGGTAGATAAATGTTCTATTCAATTCTCTGAGCATGTGCCCCCTGCGAAAAAAGCTCTTATCACATCTATAAGGTCATTCCCTACGACATGCCAGTATGTTTTATAGAAGACAATGGACATCCCATCAGGACAATGACTTTTAAGTGGAGGAATAGCAAACAGAATGGTCTTAATTTCCTCTGGGGTCGATATAGAATAAAGAGAAACTTGTTGGTCTGGTTGGATAATGGGTGTGAAAGGTGTTCAAGGCCTTCCAAGAATTGGGGATCTATTGAGGAAAAGAATTATTGGAAATGTGAAAAGAAAATGTTACCAATTTCCTCTCTGTCTGAGATCCAATTGCCAGCTTGATTCTTTAAGCAGTCGATGGAGTTCCTTCTTCCCATAATTACCATGGTATTATGAAAGAATTTGGTGCAAGCATTGCCCTCTTTTAGCCATTGAATTCTAGATCTCTGTCTCCATAAATCTCTGTCTCTCTTTTGATGTTCTGATAGCTCAATAGAGAGAATTTTTTCTTCAAAGACATTGTCTGATGTTGGCTCTGCTTGCTGAAGGTGGTCAATCCTCCTTTTGAGTTCCTTTACCTTGTAGATGCAATTCCCAAACTGTTCTCTGCTCCATTTTTTCAATCCCTCCTTTGTTGCTTGAAGCTTCCTGTAAAACCTATAGGTAAATGAGCCCCTCATTTCTGTTCTCCACGAATTCTTTACCACCAAGTAACTATTCACGTCTCTTGTCCATATGACCTCGAACTTGAAAGGTTTAGGGAAAGTGTTCCTATCTTCTTGTGTGTTCAGCAGCAACGGATTATGATCCGATTCAATGGCAGACAAGTGTTTTATATTGGCTCTTGGAAATAAGAGTGTCCGTTCAGCATTCACGATCCCTCTATCCAATCTTTCCTTGATGTTGGTCAGTCCTTCCCTCTTGTTTGACCAGGTGTATAGGTTTCCTTCAAAGCCCATGTCTATCAGGCCCTATTCATTTATGAATTATCCAAAACCGCCAGCAGATGGTGAAGCAAAAGGTTTTCCCCCCTTCTTTTCTTACTGTGAAGTGATATTGTTGAAATCTCCGATGTATAGGTAGGGACCTTGAAAATTAGAACTTATCTGCAACATTGGTTCCCACAATTTGCCTTGCAATCTTCTGTTAGGTGGGGGCATATACACAATTCAACATCCATCCAATCTCCGATTGTCCACAAGGTAATTGTGCAGAGATGATGTAATTGGTGGAGAGCACAATGTCTATCTGTACATCTTTCCTCCAATATAGGCATATTCCTCCTGATCGACCTTTAGACGCTTGGATTTCAAAGTTATTGTAGCCTAAACTTCTCAGAATTCTTCCTAATTTTTCTTTTGAAATTTTTGTTTTTGCTAGGAATAAAAAATCTGGGTTAAAATCCCTTATTTGCGCCCTTAGTTGGTGAATCGTCAAGGTATGGGCTAACCCTCGACAGTTTCATATGTATCCTATCATGAATGGGGTGGGGGCATGGTAAGGCCTACCTCATCAGTCATTGACAATTCTTCCTCCCATTCAACTCTAAGTTCATGGAACTCATTGAATGTTTCGTTGATCTTCCTTGTGATTGATTTCTTGGTTTTGAATTTGCGAATTGGTTTTTTGTTTGTGGGTTGATTTGGCGCAGAAGCAACTTTTGGGTTGGATTCTGGTTCATCATCCATCTCTATGAAAGTGTATTGATTGTAGGATTGGGTTGGGTTAGGGGATGCAAGGATTGGTCTTGGGGATTCAAGGGTTGGTGTAGTGTCTTGTCTTTGTGCATGGGTGTTATCAGATTCAGTGTGGGGAATGATGATAAGAGATCCATTTTCTTGCCTGTGTACCTTCGAGTGTCTTTAGTATTCTGGGTCTTCAAAGGGGCTTCGTTTTAGGGATAGTTTGTTGATCACCTTAGCAAGACATTGATCTATTAAATTCAGGAGATGTGGGGGGATTCCTTGCAGTGCTTCCTTATTTAGGTGGAGGTTATTTGCTTGACTATTTGGATGGAGATAAGGGTGTTGGTATGAGTAGGTTACAGTGCTTGCAATAGTTGGTGGGGATAGGTGACTGATTTTACTGAAGCGTGAGGGGGCTAGAGGACTAGTATGAGTTATTGAAAGGGATGAGGGAAACGATGCGTTTGTGTCTGGTGGGGATTGTGGAGTATCCAAGCTGGTTGAGGAAAATGAAGGGTTTTTGACTGATGGGGATTTGGGGAGATATGAAGACGAAGGGTTTATGGCTATTGGGGATTGGGGAAGCTCCAGTCTATTATTTGCTCCAGTTGATGCCTCTACTGTTAAACGGTTGTGGGTTTGGGCATGGGTTATATTCACTTGGGCTTTGGGTTGGTATGGATCTCCAGGTGATGCCTCTACTTGTGGGAGGTCACGGCTATGGGTATAATTTATATCAGGTTGGGCTTTCAGCTAGTGTGGGCTTTTTTGTTGGGTCACTTGCTGAAGTTATTGTTTGTTTTTTGTTGGGCTTTGTTGGTTGGGTGTAATGGTAATTTCTTTGGTTAACAGAATTAAGGGTGGGTTAGGGTTTTGTGGTATTATGGTAGAAGAAGACGAGGCTTTGGGAGGAAGGCTTTTTGCTGGGTGTCCACGTGTATTGCTGTCAGAGGATCGTATCAGTAGGAGTGTGGGCACTATGTACGACCTTGGATCGTGCATTGGGCCTGGCAGTACTGTGGTCCTTGGTGGTACAAGGTTAGGGTTTCACGCGTCAGCTCTGATGGTCCAAATCCAAAATTTTCCGGTGATGCTGTTTCAAAATTTTTTGATGATGATTGTTCCTCAGGGGATGTCCATGGCGAGGCTCGCTGGTGTGGCACATATGCCAAGTTGCATCCCATTGCACTCGAAGATTTACACCCATTTTGTTCATGGCCTAGTCTCCTGCATATGTAGCAGAAATCCCCAAGTCTTTCATATTTCAAGCTGATGAGTTTATCTAGAAGGTTCTTTCTTGGCATCCAAAAGTGGGTTTGGAGGGTTTTTTTAGATCAATTTGAACTCTGGTGTGAATGTAATTTTTCCATTTTGTTTTTTGATGAAGGGGTTGTTCTAATATGGTTGGCGTTCCCAATGCTTTAGCAATCCTCAGAGCATTATCCTTTGTGATCATGTTTGGAGGGACTCCATGAGCTTGAACCCATAAAGGGGCTGAGTTGAATTGCATGTCGGTAATGGCGGTATCTGGGGTCCATTGTTTCAGAACCATGAGCTGCCTTTTTATGGTCCATGGACTTTGATTTAGAATTCTGAGTTTGTGCTCTTCATCTGTGAATATGAATATGAATGTATCACTATCACCTTCTCTGATTTCCACTCTTTCTTTGGCATTCCAAGACCTTTCCAGTATGGTTCTCGTTGCATTCTTATTGATTTTCTTTTGTGTATAGTTTACCTGTGAGGCAAGAGTGTGTTAGGAATTGGGTTGTGTTTGAGTCTGGTTGTAGGTTGATTCTGAGGTTATTTGTCTCTGGTAGGTTTTCCATCTGGTTCTCCATTCGAGATACAAACACAAGTGTGAGAATGGATTCTTGGGTTAAGTTAATGGCTATTGAAACAGCTGGGGAGATGTTTAAGGCCAATGAATAGTGTAGGTCACTTGTAGAGGATAAGAGAAGGGACTAGGAACAGTTTGGGTTTTGAGGGGAGTAGTGATGGTAGAGGTTTATACAAAATCATGCCTGTGAAGTGGGGGGGGGGGGGGGGTTGTGATGGATGAATATGAAGAGGTGAATAGCGCTGAATAGGACAGGGGGATTCCTTTCTGCTGGATAGAACGCAATAGCTAAATGCTGATGAATGATGGGGAAGGAGAGTGATAGATGGTGGATGATTTCTTTCTGTAACGGGTTGATGATGGATGATGGGGAAGGAGAATGGTTAGAACTGAGGGTAGAGAAGGTAGGTGGATGTTGAAGGCGCAAGAGTAAGCATCTTGCTTAGGGGGGGTATCACCATTGAGGGAGAGCAGAACTACAATGCAGCATGTATTTGGGACTGTATGGCAACTTTCTTCTTGCTGTACTAGAGCATAAACTTCATTCAAATCTTGGTGTTAGCTTAATCAAAATAATCTGAGCCTTGATGTAAGTAAAAGATTCATTCAACCCCATAAGAAAATTCATTATCAATCCCTCTGTTGATTTTCTAGAACAATTTTCATGGCTCCACATATACAAGAGGGTATGGATTCAAAATTTAAAAGCTCATCAAGCAATCTTTTTAGTTTTGAGAAGTAGAGACTTACAGAATCATCCCCTTGTGAGAGGGAATGAATTGATTGCTTTAATTCATAGATCCTTGGTCCATTGTTCTGTGCAAATCTCTGTTCCAGCTAGTCCAAAGCTCACGTTCAGTCTCCACATAAAACCACACTATTTTTGATCTCCAAGTTCATTTCATTCTGAAGCCAGGTGACCACGATACCATTGCACTCAAGCCAAGTTTCATACATGGGGTCATTGGGATTAACTGGTTCGCAGAGAGACGCATCGATGAATCCTAATTTCTTATTAATCCTATGTGACTTTCGAACTGTTCGAGGCAAAGAATGGTAATTATCTGTGGTGAGAGGATGACTGGTAAGTAAGGTTCCTGGTCCATCATTTGGATTGAGGAAATATGGACTAGTAGGATCCTTTGGATTGGTATTTGTCACAGCACCATTGGTACAAGTAGAGGAAGAAATATTAGGATTTTTTGGTGGTTCAGTAGCCATTATTGCTCTGATACCATCTTGAATTTTTTATTTTGTGATGAACAGAGCAGAGAAAGACAGAATAGAGGAGAGAGAGAGAGCAGAAATCTTGACTTCATTAGTTTTGAAATTCTACATCTATTACAAAGCTTCTATAAACACATATATACAAGTCACAAGAGTGACACCTAAGAAAGGAAACAACATAATAAACATTTAAATGCTATATACACAATGAAAGCTATTCTAACAAACTTCCAGCTCAGCACTTGAACATTCTTTGTCCTTTCACGTGTAACTTCCTTTGGTGAGCTTGGATCTTCACTAGACTGCTGTGCTAAGGGTGATTGATTGCTGAGTAGGCTGCACATCAGCTGTACATTTAAATAGGGCTGCCCAAGTTGCATGCAATTGAAGTACATGGTATCTAAAAGGTAAATATAGACATTGCAGGACTACGAGCAGAGTAACGTTTGTTCTTAGATCTATGACACGTCAGACGGTCACCAGGGAAGAGCTCTTTATTATTCTCATTGTTTTGGGAAAAAAAAAAACCCACTAATCAAGAACGGAATTCTTCAATATACCTTTCATTGGCATCGGGTACCTCCTTTTTGGGATCAACTTCTTGACCGCAAACATGCTGATCACGAAAGCAAGAATAAAAGCTGTGCCAAATCCAATTCCAAAAGCCATTCCATCGATATTCACTTTCTTTTTTTGTGGTTTGATGGCTGGCTCCCGAGGAAAGTGGTCCGTAGTCTGACATAAGGCAGCATATTCACCACATAGACCTTGGTTTCCCTCAAAGCTTGAGTTCGGAAAGGTAGCAAATTGGCCTCTAGTAGGGATTGGCCCAGAGAGTTTATTGTAAGCAACACTGAACTTGGACATAAAACTGAGTTTCTCCAAAGAAGGAGGTATTGATCCGGTGAGATTGTTATGGGACAAATCCAGTTTCTCTATGTTTGTCATATCTCCCAAACTACTTGGAATGGTACCCGATAAATTGTTGCTTTTGAGGTCCAATACATGTAACCTTTTCAAATTCCCAAATTCTGGCCAGATGGGCCCAGTGAGAAAGTTATTACTGAGATCCAGAGTTGGCGGAAAGGTCCAAATTCGATTATACTGCAACCCTCTGCTAGTACTCCTTCTAATGTGAAATACAAAACCTGAGGAAGACTCTTCCAATGACATATTCCAAAAGATGAGGCTCTGTAACCCGGTAAGGTCTTTCGGAATCTCCCCAATAAAAGAGTTGTTAGATAAGTCCATGTAAAAAAGATGCTGCAAACTGCCGAACCAGGCTGGGATTGTCCCCCCCAAACGATTCCAGGACAAATCCAATAACTGCAAATTGCCACAACCACTCAACCACTGGGGAACAAAACCGGTGAGTCCACAATTGGCAATAATTAGAGCCTTCAGTGATTTAAACTGCAGACTTGGATTGGAAGGCAATACTTCGTTAAAAAAACTGTCTCCAAGAACCAGAGTAGTTAAGTTCTGACAATGCTGTAGTATACCAAGGGCAGCCGAGATGTTATAGATGCTGCAATTTGAGAGGGAAAGGTAAGAGAGGCTCTGAAAATTCTTGAAGGTTTCTGGGATTTGGCCAGTAAAGTTGTTCCTCCCAAGATTTATAGATTTCAATTGTGGACAAGCGGGAAGATTGTCAGGAATTAACTCATTGAACTGATTGGAACCCAGATTAAGAGAGACAAGACTAATCATTGCCGAGCAATTAAGATCAACAGGACTATCCAAAGAATTGTTTCTCAAATTAAGCGAAGTAATAGTCCTGGAATTGGACATTGACATGGGTATCCGACCAGTGAAATTATTGGATTGCCCTGAGAAATCTCTTAACTTCCTAAAGCTATGAAAAATATCCGGTATATTCCCTGAAAACCAATTTGAGGATATATCCAAACGAACAAGGTTAGAGAGGTTACCGATACTGCTGCTCAATTGCCCAGAAAACAGGTTATCTTGAAGAGTCAGTAGAGCCAACTTTGGTAGCTGAAAAAGATCTTCTGGTAAACCACCAGAGAGGAAATTTGAATCAAGGGAAAGGTTTTCCAATGAACTACAATTCCCAAATCCTAGTGGTAAATTCCCAGAGAAATAATTCAATGCCAAATCAATAGACGAAAGTTGGGCAGCGTTATTGCATATACCCACAGGAACCAAACCCCGAAAGAAATTTTTTGAAATGTCAAAAATTTGAATTGAAGCTAGATTGATGCTTATCGGAAAGAAGCCTGAGAGGTCATTGTTGCTGAAGTCCAAAACCTCTAATCTGGGCAAATGTAACAGTAAGACCGGAAGTGAGCCACGGAGGAAATTGTGAGAGAGATTGAGGGTTCTAAGCTGGTCCAAACTTCCTAAAGACTCTGAAAGTTTTCCCATTAGTCTTCTCTGTCCAAGTTCCACCTGAACAACCCTACTGGAGTTGAGTGGGTCATTTAGTCCAAGAGAAGATGAAGACTTGCATGTGATCCCAACCCAATTGCAGCAATTGGAAGATGAATCAGTGTCCCACCCACCAATAGGTGATTCCACAGCACTCACGAAATCCCTCAATGCCTTCAAGTCATTTGAACTGCACGTGAAGTTCTGAGAATTCAGAAGCTGAGCTTGTAAAGTAAAGCCAAGAACAGTCAAGACCACCCAAAACTCCAGTGTACCCATTTCAGCAAACAACAAACTTCTTTAAACAGTCGAGAGGGGTTGTTAAAGTCAGGTTCCAGTAAAGCCAATGAGGTAAACCTTTTTTCTTAATGATCAAACCACATACCAGCAAGACAACAAAAGAATTTACAAACTAAATGATGGGTTTGTTCCACAGAATTAGAATGGTTCAAAGATGAACAATCAGAACTAAAGGGAAACGAAAAGGATTACCTGTTTCCATAAAGAGATATGAGGGAGAGAGCAGGATCGGAGAAATAAGGAATACCTGTTTCCAAATGGGAGGTTGTTGCTGTCGATTGATGTACACTGACTCAATTTTCCTAGTCAACACATCCAGCATACATGATTGAATACGAATGTAAAAAATATGAATATTATTTTATTTATTTATCTACCATTACATGATTTTTTTTAAAATTAAATAATTTTGTAAAGACGTTTAAATATGATACAATTTGTTAATACGACATGAACACTTCACAAAAATAGAGGGTTTGAGTATTCTTTTAACCACCCATTTTGTAAATGAGTGGACCTGATTCAATACGATTAATAAATAAAATGATAATTTGACATAATTTATTGACCTTATTCACTATGATTTTTTGATTGATTATGAGTCCTATCATACATTGGAACTTGTTGTTGATCCAATGGTTCCATTAAAAGCACATTATTATGTTAGATTTTTAGGTCCAAATAATATTATTCATAAATAAATCGGTATAGGTAAAGTCAATCAAAAAAATATACGACACAGTTCATTTATATACTTATTATACACGATTTATACATGACACGAATTCGATATAACACGATTCATTATATACAAATTAATACACAAATCGAATATGAGTAGAGCCTCTTTTATACAAATCTGTTGAGATTCGACACAAATCAAGTTTATTCAACACAAACTCACTAATACTCGATACAAACCCGTTTTTTCCGGCATAATTGACAGACTAGGATTATGATTTAGCTCTTCGAGATTGGATTGCATAGATTTTAAATTTGTTGGAGACTCGTGTTTGGTGGATTTGACTGAGAGAAGATATTACTATGTTACCAAAGAAATAAATTTGGTATTGTACCTTTAACTTTTATCATTTTAATGAGTATTTTTATAATTTTTGTAGATTATTTTATAATAACAAAACAATTTATAACTTTTGTGGGTGATTTATCATTTTGGTGGGTATTTTTATCATTATTGTGGGTGTTTTTATCACATTTGTTTTAACTATTTTTATCATTTGTCTTTCATACAAAAATTTTTACCATATTTGTGAGTGTTTTTACTATATTTATGAATATTTTTATTACTGTTGTGATAACTATTTTTACCATTTTTTTGAGTATCATAACAGTGATAAAAGAACCTACAAATATGATAAAAGTGACCACAAATATAATAAATAGAGATATGATATTGAATTTTTTTTTTTTTTTGATATCATAGTCCTTTTGTTTGATTTCTAATTTTATTTATTAATTTATTTTGAGTTATATGAAAGTTTAATTTAAAGGGAGATTTGGTGAGAAATACACACTAGGGATTTTTTTGGCTTTAGATCCGGCCTTACCATTTTTAAGTCCAAAAATCTATAAAATCAACTCTAAACAAGAATACCTTTAGTGACGGAAGTTATTTAAAAATCTCCACCATTATGCCATTTTTAAATTTATTATCACTATCTTAATCATCCCAACACCGTCGCCACCATTCGTCACCATCACTGCCACCACCACCCAATTCACACCACTACTTACCACCACCATCATCACCATTGCCCACCATAACCATTGTCGCCATAAAACCACCACCACCAACCACCAGCGCCACGCACCGCCACAACTACCAACCACCGTCCACTACCACCGCCACCCCCCACTCACCACCATTGCCATAAACCATCACCGCCATAACCCATTGTCGCCATCCATCACCACCAAAACCCACCACTCCAACCACCCATCATTGCCCACCAGCACTACCACACACCATCGCCACCCCCACACACCATCACTGCCAACCACCACCATACCCACTGCCAACCATGCCCACCCACCATCAACACCACCACTACCCACTGTCGCTGCCATCAACACCCACAATCATTGTCAACCACCACCACCACCCTCCATCCAAAATAATGAAAAATTAGTGAGCTCAAAAATACTGAAAAAAATCATAAATAGTGAACTTTTAATATAATGAAACTTTGAATTCACAAACAATAAACTTTAAAATAATGAAACTCTTATTTCACAAAATTTTCACAAACGATGAAATTTAATAATGAAACTCATAATTTACGGTCCAAAATTTTTATAAATAGTGAACTTTAAAAATTTGAATTGAAAAACATATATAAAAAATAGCAAACTCAAAAATATTGAAAAAACATAAATTGTGAACTCCAAAAATAGTGAACTTTAATATAATGAAACTCCTAATTCATTGTGAATTAAATATAATGAACTCAAATATAGTGCACTCAAGAGTGAAATAATATAGTGAACAACCACCATCGCTGCCAACCACTACCACCAATAACCCATCACCCAAAATAATAAAAAGCTAGTGAACTAAAAAATATAATAGACATAATTAATGGCATAAAAAATGTACACACCAAAAACACTTAACTCAAAGTTAGTGAAAACAATGAAAGATTAGTGAATTCAAAAACAATGAAAAATAGTGAACTCAAAAATAATGAAAATTAGTGAATTTAAAAATAGTGAGAAATAGTGGAACTCAAAAATATTGAAAAACAATGAAATTTAGTGAATTCAAAAATACTGAAAAATAGTAAACTCAAAAAAAGTGAGAAACAGTGGAATTCAAAATCAGTGAGAAACAGTAAACTCAAAAACAATGAAAAATTAGTGAATTAAAAAATAAATAAAAAATGGTGGAACTCAAAAATAATTAAATTTAGTAAATTCAAAAATAATGAAATACAGTGGAACTCAAAAACAGTGAACTTAAATAAAGTAAAAAATTAGTGGACTCAAAGACAATGAAATTGTTTATAAGTCTTCTTTGGCCCTCACACTGTTAGTGTGAGTGGTTGAAGTTTGATCAAAAAAAAAAAAAAAAAGACAATGAAATTTAGTGAATTCAAAAAAATGAAAAATTAGTAAATTCAAAAACAGTAAAAAATAGTGGAACTCAAAAACAATGATAAGACTAATAAGACTTGGTCTTAAACTTAAAAACTAAATTAATTTGATTAAGAGATTTACAAATTTTAATCCACAATCATCATCACCCAAAATCCACCACCGCCACCCACTATCGTCCACCACCACGCACCACCGACGTTAACCATCATTACCCAAAATCCATCACCACCACCCACCGTCACTGCCACCATCACTGCATCCACCATCATTGCTGCCTACCACCGCCTGCCATAGTCCAACACCACCCACCACTGTCCAAAAATCTTCACAAACAGTTAACTAAAAAAAATATTAAAAATTTTGAATTGAAAAATATATCAAAAATTTTGAACTCAAAAAATATTAAAAAAAAACATAAATAATGAACTTAAAAAAGAGTAAATTTTAATAAAATAAAACTCTAATTCTAAAATTTTTTCACAAAAATGAACTTTAATAGAATGAAGCCCTTAATTCACTGTCCAAAAATTTCATAAAATGGAAACTTTAATAGAATGAAACTTCTAGTTCATTATCCAAAATTTTCATAAACAGTAAACTCAAAAATATTAAAAATTTTGACTTGAAAAACATACATAAAAAACAATGAACTCAAAAAATATTAAAAAAATATATAAACAATGAATTCCAAAAACAATGAACTTTAATATAATGAAATTCTTAATTCACAACGAACATAAACAGTGAACTAAACATAATAAAAACAAATAAATTGTGCTTAATTAATAAAATTGATTAGATTTTAATAACTTAGTTAAGACATTTAATTTGAATTGAAAACATATATAAAAAATAGTGAACTGAAAAAATTAAAAATAAGTGTCGAATTTTAGTGAAACCGAAAAGGAAAATAAATATTTCAAAGTCCAAATATCCCGTCGTTCACTGTCCTATTTTTTTTTTTTTTTTACAATGAAATTAGTACACCGCCATAAAATAAAAATCGAATTTCTGTGAAATCAAACAATGAAATAAACATTTCGAAGTGCAAAATATCCCTTAGTTACTGTTCAATTTTGATCTCTATGTAAATGTGTACTATATATATGGGTTGTTTTGATCTATTTCATATACAATTGGTTTCTCGCTACGTTTCATAAACTCTGAAACATAAATCAAACTCAACATGTGCACAAGTCGAACTTTAGTTCACTGTTTAAGTTCATTTTTTCCACAGATTTTCTTGAATACAAACTATGCAAATACAAGTCTAACCTCCCAAATACATTATATACGGATGCATAAAATCAGGTGAAAAATGTGTATGTAGATTGACGAATCATATCGATGGAAGTGTTTACTGTATCGTTGGAGATTTTCAAATGGGAAAAAATGACCTGTGGTTTTGTGTAAATGAAATTTGTGAAAGAGAAATTTATGAAAGAGTGTTTCATCCATGATCGCTGGAACTTCGAGGAGATGATACGACAGCGAGGATTCACCGGCGATCAGAACAATAAGAGAGATATAGGTAATGTATTTGAGAGGGTTTGTGACCAAATTTAAGGAGAGAGAAGACGAATAAAAAAATGGAAAATAAATATATATAGAGAGTGAGTGACGAAAATGTTTGATAAAATCAAACTTCAGCTCATAGAAATCACAAGATGCACAACCATGGAAGTTGAAGTGAATCGACGATTACCAGACTCAGCTTCTCACCAAAGGCTCTAGAGCATACTCTCACCATTCCCCAAAACTCGCGTCCAAGAAAACGTCTTCTTCGACGGCATTAACTCCGAGCTCACTTCAAAGCTCGCCGTACTACGTTTCATATCTATAACCGTGACACCCACTGTATCGTCTCTCTCAAAGACAAACCTATGATCTCCGGCAGAATCAGCCAGGTCGAGGAAGATGAAGAGCCCATCGACGCCGCCATCGCCTGAGCCTACGTGGAATTTAATGCCATGGATGTGATAATTATGCCCGAATGTCAAATGGGGACAATCGAGTGATGTTGTGCTGAATTTGCGTCGGTTCATTATGGATTTGTATTGGATATTAGTCAATTTTAATTTAATTTATTTAATTAATCGTATCTTATCAAATTGACTTGTTTATTTTTGTATCGTGTCCGCATTCATATTCGTATTGACCCCTATAAACTTTAAATAAAAATTATAACGCTAAGATTTTATTTTTATTTAATTAAATCTATGACCATACTTTTTTTACAAATTAAAAATTAACTTAATAAATATAATATAATAATAATAATAATAATGAAGAAAAATATCTTTTTTATATAATAATTATGTCAATACTTAATAAACAATTACAAATAATTAATATTTTATTTATATAATACGAATTAAACATGCTGATCGTGTTAATTTTGTGTTATCATACAAACGAAAAAATAAAAAAAAAATTCATTATTAAATAAACAGGTTAATCATGTCAATTTCGTGTTTGACAATTTGAAACCGAACATCACTCGTTTATATTTTGTGTTCGCGTGTTAGATTCTTTTCGAGTTCGTATTGAGTGACAAATTGTCAACTCTAGTGTATTCTCGTAATAAATAAAAATAATATAATTAGTTTAGATTACAGGACAAAAAAGTTTAACTCAGTTGGACCTAATGATTTAAAAAGTGCATGCCTAGATTTATTGAAAAAATAGATCCAAAATATGTAATTTTCAACAATTTTCACTAATGTAAATCTATATTTTTTAATATAAAAATGTGAAACGCATTTTTAATGAAAAAAATTAAACTCGTATATATTTTCAATTCAAAAGTGAGCTCACTTTTCGTATAGTATATGATATGTAAACAAAAACTAAAAATCAAGATACAATGAGGACGAGAATGAAGTCTAGAAAAGGGAACACTCGGGCATCTCAAAAAATAATTTGGTGCTTTGAAATCGAGAAAATATTAACAAAATATAAAGATAATAATACATAAAATATATTTAAAATAAATCCTTCAGGAACTTAATATAGTAACATATTGATCTTCTGGATCACACTTTTATTTTCTTTTTCTTCTTTCTTGCATTTCATTCAGACTATCAGAATAAATAGATTGATTGTGTAAGTGTTAGCTTGGGGGATGGGGGAGGGGGAGAGAAGTGTAGTAAATGCCCACTTTTCTAGTTGTGGTGGTCATCCACTTATTTAAGTTTAAAACACTCTTTCTTGGATGACCACTATAAAAACAAGTGTTGGATGTGCAAATGCTACCTCATTAAAACCTTGCTAACAAAATTCAGTGGGTAAAAACCTGGACAAAAGAAAAAAGTACAGCATACAAATTATCTTTTATCTTGATGTGAATGCTCTCCTTTATAAGATAATCAATTGAGATGCTAACTTTTTGAATGTTGATCCATGTAAAGTTTTAGTGAATAGATTTGAATGTATCTGTTTTACTTCAGTTTCACGACTTTGTTGGAGTTCATGAGTGTTAAAGAATTTTGGTGATATATGTTTAGTTCTATCATCTTTAGTAAATCCTTCTTTGATTTGTACAGTAGAAGCAGCATTATTTTCACACATCGTTGTTGGTGAATCTATAGTTGAAGAGAGTTCATATGTATTTCGAATGTGATGGACTACAAATCTCAATCATACACATTCACGGCTTGCTTCATAAAATGTCAATATCTCAAAATGATTGGAGGATGTAGCAATCAAATTTTGTTTTATAGATCGTCATGAGATTGTTGTATCCCCACGTGTGAATACATACTTAGTTTATGAACAAGTCTTGTGAGGATCACATAAATGTTCAAAATCTGCATATCCTACTAAATATGATAGATTTCTTTGAATATAACAAGCTCAAATCTATAGTTTTATAGAAATAACGTATGATATACTTGATGTCATTCCAATGTCGTCGAATTGACACTAAATCTTTCCAATAGATTAACTACAAATGTTATATCAGGCTCAGTGCATTGTGCTAAGTATAACAAAACCCCTACTTTTCTTAGGTATGGTACTTTACGACCAAGAAGCATTTCATCTTCTTCTTTAAGATGATAAGGATCTTTATTGACATCAAGTGATCGAATGATCATTGGAATATTTAACTGATATGTCTTATCCATGTTAAACCGCTTCAAGACTTTTTCAATATAAGTTGTTTGATAGATAAGAATTCTATTGGTTGTATGCTCGATCTGCCGGGCGAGACAATATTTAGTTTTTCCCAAATCTTTCATCTCATATTCTCTTTTCAAATATTCAATAGCTTTTACTAACTCTTCAGAAGTTCCAATCAAATTCATATTATCAACATACACTACAATAAAAACAAATTCCGAATTTGATTTTTTTATAAATACACATAGACATATAAGATTATTAGCATACCTTCCTTTTTTATCAAACACTCAATTAGATAATGATATCACATCCTACCAGATTGCTTTAATCTCTCTACGGATCGTCTCAATTTAATTGAGTACATTCTTTTGTGATTTTGATGTATTTTGCTTTAGGCAATTGCAGTTCTTTAAGGACTTCCATATAAATATCGATATCTAAGATTTCATACAAATACGTGGAAAATACATCCATAAGATGCATGTCGTGTCTTTCTAAGACTATTAGGCTAATTAAATAATGAAATGTAATAACATTCATTGTCGGTGAGTATATTTCTATATAGTCAATCTCGGGTCTATGTAGAAAACTAAGCATTCTTAATATCTTGTAATCTTATTTTTATCATTTCACTTTCTAACGAATAATCATTTATAACCAACTAGTTTTATACCATCAGGTGTTAGAATTGCATGTCTAAACACTTCAGATTTTTCTAGAGAATCCAATTCTACTTGGATTGCTTATTGCCACTTTTGCTAATCATGTCTAGCATTTGTCAACAGAGCGCAATTCGAGATCATCATCATTTAAAATTTCAGTTGTCACTAAAAAAGAGAATATATCATTAATAACAATTTATATGCAATCCCACAATTCTCTTGTGCATGCATAGTTAATAGGCATTTCTTTATTGGTAGATGTTGGCATCTCTTTAGGAGTATGTGTCTCTTTAGAGACTTTTTCCTTTTCAAGAGATTTTATTTGAGATAATGTGGGTGCATCTTAGTTTACGACAATTTCTTCTGGAGTCGTATATAATTAGTTGTTTGGTCTCCTCTTCCAGCAAAATCTTTTGAACCTATGGGTCTTCTACCTTTCAAACGTGCGATTGATGATTCATTTACTACCATAGGTTTTTCAATTGGAATATCAATCTTTATCAGAGAATTCACAACTGGTGTATATGATTTCATCACTTTTGTTGCATCAAACAACTGATTAGTAATTTTTTGTAGATGTGTAATTCTTTGTACCTCAGTTTCATATTAAGAAGTACGTGAATCAAAATGAGACATAAATTGTAAATTTCAATAAAATTCATGCCGATCTTTAGGTGGAAAATTCCTCCCGTTAATGACAAGAAGTGTGTATTAAAATGTCAATCCGCAAATCTTGAGGTAAAAATATCACCTATCAAAGGCTGAAGATAGCTGATAATTGAAGGTGAATCATAGTCAATACGTATTCCAATTCAATGATGAGGACCCATTTTAGTACGTTATGGGGTGCAATTGGAACATGTAAATAATAACTAAAAGTTCATAGATGAAAATATTTTGGGACGTTTGACCAAATACAAGTTCTAAAGGTGAACATTGATGGTAGACACTTGGTCATATACAAACTAATGTTGTCACATATAAAATGGCATGACAAGCAAAAAAAAAAAAAATTAAACAAGCAAAAAAAAACATATAAAATGGCATGTGCCCAAGAAGAAATGGATAACTTTGTCCTCATAAGTAAAGGTCATGCAATCAATAGAATTTTTTTGAGAAAAAACTTAGTTAGATCATTTTGGGTATGAGTGTAAGCAACTAGATGCTCAACATCAATCCTGACAAACATGCAATAGTCGTAAAATTTTTGGGATGTAGATTTACTAGCATTATCAAGAAGAATTGTCGTAATTGAATAATCTGAGAATTGACAAGGAAACGAACAAAAGCGATGTTACGAGTAGATAGTAAAGAAGCATGTAACCACTTTATTAATGTACCTAGCAAGACCATAAAATAACAAAAATTGTCCACATGATAGACGAATAGTTCCACATATATCGCATTGAATTCATTGGAGAAAAGTTGAGAATTCAACATTGACCTTTATAGGAGATAGTCTAGTAATCAATTTACCTTGTGGGCAAGCAATACACGGACAATCTCTAGGCAAAAAAATATTATGGTCGTTTTATGGATGCCCATGTGAGTTATCAATGATCCGACGCATTATTATTGACCCTGGGTAACCTAGTCGATCAAGCCAATGTATACAAATTTTTGGATCGATGAGCTTCGAGCTAATCACATTATTTGATTTAATCGCTCTTATGGTTGTATGCTACACCCTAGAAGAGAAAGCGGGATGTTTCTCTAATATCAGCTTTTGACTGAAAATATACTAATAATACAAAGATATTCTGTATCACAATCATTCATAATCTCAATATGAAATCCATTATGAGATATATCTTTAAAACTCAACAGAGTTCTTCTAGATCTGACCATATATAGAGCGTTGTTATTGTTCCATTTGGTAACATAATTACTGCTATTTTGGAGCCTTCAATCAAAAATTCGCAGAACCTAATATTGTAATTATATTAGTTTTAGCTAACGTCAATTTTGAGAAAAATCTTTTATCTTGAAGGATTGTATGTATTGTACCGCTATCTACCAGACATGAATCCTCAACATTCATTTCAGGATTTGCAGTGATTAGTAATTAGGGATGTTCAAATTTTTGATTATCCGCAAATTTCGACCCTATTCTACCATACCCGACTTTATTGATCGGCTATCCGAAAGAATCGAGTAGGACAACGGAAGATTTTTTGGTATTCTGCAAAAAATGGGATAGGAATGCAGAATACCTACAAAATTTTTGTATTCCTACCCTACCCTATATGTATGTATGTATATATGATGTATGACTTTTTTATATATTATATATTTATTGTGTTAGTTAATTGGTACGGGTTCCCTAATTAAATTGTTAAAATGATCCAAAAATTAATAATTAAAAAATATGTATTCATTCGATTTTCTACCTGACTTCCTACCCGATTGTTTTAGAAGGAATAGTACACTTGATCGAGTAGAGTAGACCAAGAAAAAATTTTTTGTAAAGTATCGGATAAGAAATGGAATATCACAATTTCTATCTGTAAGGTAGGGTGAATATCCCTATTAGTAATGGCTAATCACGAGTGAATTAAATTGTCATTACCTTTATTTAATTGCACATGCAAATATTATATCATATAAAGATATTTATTTTTTTGATCAGGTTTATATAGATATATAAGATACAAACCATAAAAAGCAATATTATTTCTTCTAAATTTTCTTTGGCTCTTGAAACAAGTATCTTACAAATTTTTCTTGGTTATCTCTTTGGTATTCTCATTCTTTATGTAATAATAGTTGTAGATTATTACAAAAGTTTTTCCAAACTTCCCATTGATTAGATTTCAAAACTTCCCATTTATTAGATTTTATTTTTGGGATGTGAAATTCTAATTTTTAGATTTCATTTATTTAAGTCTTTAATTTTCACATTCATTTCAACTTTTTAGGTTCATATGTTATACACTATTATAATAGAGTATAATGGGTCATCTATAAGGCATTTTAGTAGGTATACTTGATATAGACCAATCTACAAGGCATGCTTTCATACACCAACATCCATCTTTTCTTTTTTGTTGTTACAACTTCAGCGTTTTCCATGCTGTCTAACGATTTCTTAATTACCTATCATATACTCTACATTATTTTGTCGTTTCTTGCAAATTGATTCAAGTATGATTCATCATTTTCTTTCAGTGGGCATGACCATTGAGTAGGTATTACTGTAAGTGTCTGAATTTGACTTTGGCGTCACTAATGTCCGCCAGTACCCACATGCGGGGAGACTCAGCTTCTTAAGGACAATATTCACACTGCTCTTGTGCTCACATACCAACTCTTTCTAATTTATAGTATTTATTTTATTTTATTTTAAATTGATTCTTATTTTATGTTTGTTTGTACATTCTTGATAGTTTGTGATATTGATATTAATTTATTAATTAAAATTCTGTGTAATTATGCTAATTTCTCTAACATAATTTTCTTTTTCCTTTATGTAGTACTTTATTATAATGGTCATGATTCCTACAAAATTATTTGATGTAACATTTATCAAATATCCACTTGTAATTTATGGTTGATTTTTGTTTCTGCTAATTCACTTGTATCCATGCAAAAAAAAAAAAATCTTTATTATTATTAGTACAATCTATATAATAAAGTAGTTAGAAAAGTTTGTCTTGATCTTTTTGCGGCTCAGATTACTTTACGATTATTGATCTAACAATCCTCATACAAAATTTTTCTAAGACTCATATATTTGATACAACTCTCTCTAACTGATACAACTCTCTCTTCTTAATTAGAATTTCATTTATTTTACAATTCTAAAACTCTCATATCTCATATAACTCTCTCTTTATCTCTCACACGTTTTAAATACACTCTCCCTCTCTCATAACTCTCTCTTAGACGGTTTTATATATCTAATAATAACAAAATACATCTAATACCCATTAAAACTCTAAGAATAAGAATCATTTCTAACAAATTATAGAATCATTAACATGTGTCATCCTATATATATCTATATCTATATGATCCTAATTAAATTTTCATTCATTTTATACCTCTCTCTCACACACACATTTTAAACACACACTTTCATCTCTTATATAACTCTGTCTCTCTATCTACCTCATACTCATACTCTCATACACACACATACACTCTCTCTCCATCCTAAACGCATACAGTAATAAAGTAATAGGAGTTGAAGAGTTTGGCTTGGACGGCTATATATATAATAACAAAATACATTTAATATCCATTAAAACTCTAATAACAAGGATTCTCTAACAAATAATTTAAACACACACTCTTACATCTCTCATATAACTATCTCTCTCTATCTCATACTCTCATCTCTCACACGTTTATCCCATCTCTCATGTAACTCTCTCTCTCTTTATATATACACCCGCCAATATCGACTACTACCTAAAAAAAAGATATATTTTAAAGTATAATGATTAAATATATAAATTGTGTACATGTTGATATTTTTTAGAGATCGTGTTTTTAGATGAAGTTTTGATAAAAAATTTTAGAAAATAATATTTTCAAATTGATTTTGAATTGTATAACTAATGAAAATAGTAAAAAATAAAGTACTGTTTAAAAATATTTATATTGCATAACTGGTGCTCGACATTTTTTAAGTTACTTAGTGTCATCAGACACGGGTTATTACTAGTAACTAGATAAGATATTTGAGTCAGTAACCTTCATTCCCTCCAAGTGGGGTTAATCATCTCAGTTAAACCTGTAAGTCTGTATAGATTCGTCTAGCAAAAATATATAAATATGCATTCATAATAAATTGACAATAATATAATAAACAACATAAAATTAATCGAGATGGACATTCTGATTACTAATAATGATCACATTTGCTACCAGAATTTACAAGAAAATTTGAAATATCAAAATGAGATTTATTTACTAGTTTATTTTGACATAGTTATCAGAATCAAATTGAATGTCGGACCGTCAAAGTGACTGGATAAATGGTTTACTGGTTGCACTGTTGAATCAACTGGTCAGACGAGTTGTACAATAAAAAATTATAAAATATAGTAATTTAACTAAAAAAATAGAAAACATGTTCAAAATACATATAATTTTTCATAAAATTAATGAAGTTAAATTAAAAAAAAAATAGGGGTGTCAAATGTGTCGGGTTGGGTCATTTTGTGTCAGGTTGATTTCGAGTTTATGTCGAAAATCCCAAAATCCAAACCTAACATGTTTAATAATCATGTCGAAATGTGTAAACACTAACATGACCTGACTATTAAACAGGTTACCCGAACCCGACCCATTTGACATGTTTAATAAACAGGTTATTTTCGGATTAACACACATAATATGATATGTTTAACTTGTTTAACACACATAACATAGACTTGTTTAACATACATAACCTGTTTTTACACCAGTTCATTATCATTTAATACATTATTCAATCATTCATCCAAAATTTCAAATAATTTTTTTACGAATAACATATCACATCTCATCAATAAAATTAACAAAAAGTGCATTTAAGTTTCAATCCAAAAATTAAAGCAAGAACCATACTAGTATACTGTCAAAATAATGTTAAGAACTATATTGTTAATTATCATAGTAAAAATAAGAACTAATAAATAATAATATTAAGACCACATCAGTCATACATATTAGGTAAACTATACTGTCATAAACGGGATAAATGAGTTTACAATAGGTTAGGTCGGGTTCGTGTGCGAATCATGTCAACTCATTTAAAATATATGGGTTAATTAGGTCAAAATCGGGTTGGCATGAACCAGACATGATTTTTTTTTTGTGTTTAATCGTGTTGACCCATTTTAACTCATTAGCTCATTTAATTTCGTGTTCAACCCATTAATTTCGTGTTCGATTCATATCGTGTTAACGTGCCGCATCAAAAATTAATAGCTCTATAAAAAAAAAGCAATGCGTGTGTCAAAAAATTTTGCAATAAATACTTTTGTCAAAGTCGATGACCCATTAAAAAGGCATATTCTATTCTAAAGAATCTAAAGTACCAAACTAGCAGAGTACTTAGCGGGCGGGGAAAATCCCTCAAGGCTTTAACTCAGTGTTATCAAAATCGGATTGAACCAGTCAGTCAGACCAATTTAACCGCGAACCGGGACTTAGATCGGTCCAGTTCCCTAATTG
>CAUOFW020001348.1:0-104282 GCA_963454935.2 Ilex paraguariensis
ACATAACGCGGTCAATGAGGAAATAGACAAAACTCCTAAGAGCCGATGCCATTCGAGAGATACAGTTCCCAGAATGGCTGTCCAATACAGTATGTGCAAAAAAGAAAGGGGGGAAATGGCGTGTCTGCGTGGATTTCACAGATCAAAACACAAGGCCTGTCCAAGGACGACTACCCCCCTGCCGAAGGTGGACCAGCTGGTAGATGCCACAGCCGGATATGAACGAATGGACTTCCTGGATGCTCGAGCGGGATATCATCAGATCCCTCTTTATGCCCCGGACCAAGAAAAAACGGCGTTTATCACTCCGAAGGGAGTTTATTGTTATAAAGTGATGCCATTTGGATTGAAGAACGCCGGGGCAACATACCAAAGATTGATGAATCGGATGTTCAAGAGGCAGATCGGCAACACCATGGAGGTCTACATAGACGACATGCTGGTAAAAAGCAAACGGAGTGGTGATCATCTTACAGACTTGGCGGATACCTTCTCCACTCTCAGGGAGTATGGGTTGAAGCTGAATGCAGCAAAGTGCGTCTTCGGAGTGGAGTCGGGAAAATTCCTCGGGTATCTGGTTAGTCAGCGAGGAATCGAAGCCAACCCAGATCAGATTAAAGCAATCCTGGATATCCGAAGCCCTCGCACTGTCCGAGAAGTCCAGAAACTCACAGGGATGCTGGCTGCACTTAACCGATTTGTCTCACGCTCCTCGGATAAATGCAAACCCTTCTTTGGAGCAATCAAATGTGCTGGGAAGAGTATGTGGAGCCAGGGGTGCGAGGACGCCCTGGCTGGGATCAAAGAATACCTGAGGACTCTTCCGACCCTATCCGTCCCCATCCAGGGGGAGATGCTGTTCCTATACCTGGCGGTTTCAGAATTCGCAGTAAGCGGAGTACTTGTCCGTGAGCATGAACACCAGCAGAAGCCGATTTACTACATCAGCAAGGCGCTCCTGGACGCAGAGACAAGATATCTGCCCCTAGAAAAATTGGCCCTGTCCTTGGTCACCACTGCAAGGAAACTGCGCCATTACTTCCAGGCGCACCCAATCACTGTCCTAACCGATCAGCCCTAAAGGCAATTTTGAGGAAAGCTGAACTCTCCGGAAGGATCTCCAAATGGGCTGTAGAGTTGGGGGAGCACGACATTCATTTCAAACCCCGAACTGCAATAAAGGGACAAATACTGGCGGACTTCATAGCCGAGTTTTCGGGGGAGAATCCTGTTCCAGAAGGATCGCCTCCTCCCAACTTGGCATCTCCAACAAATGTTGAAGGATCGCCATGGCTTTTATGTGTGGATGGTTCATCGAACAGTAAGGGGTCCGGAATCGGTGTCTTGCTGACCTCTCCAGAAGGGATTATTGCAGAGCAGGCCATCCGGTTGGGGTTCAAAGCATCGAACAATGAAGCGGAATATGAGGCACTCATCTCAGGACTTCGGTTAGCTGAGGCGACTGGAGTCACTAATTTGATCGTGCATTGCGATTCCATGCTGGTGGTCAATCAAGTCAATGGGGAATTCGAAACGAGGGACCCTAGGATGAAGGCGTACCATCACCAGGCAACGACCGTTATCCAAAGGTTCGACCGATTTGAAATTAAGCAGGTGTCCCGCGACAAGAACACACATGCCGACGCCCTGGCTTGTCTAGCCTCGGCAGTGGATTCCTCCCAGTCGCGCAGGATCACCATTGAGTATCTTCCCACATCCTGCATTGATCATACTCTTGAGGCGATGGTCATCCAGGACGCACCCCAGCAGCTCAGTTGGATTGATCCCTTTGTCAAATTCCTAACGACGGGAGATCTCCCGGAGTGTCCAAGGGAAGCTAGAAAGATAAGGCTGAAAGCTCCAAGATTTTGGGTCTCTTCGGATCAGAAACTTTACCGGAGGTCTTTCTCAGGACCTTACTTGCTATGCGTCCGAGAAGATCAAGTGCAAGACCTCCTGTATGAAGTGCATGAAGGAATATGTGGGGGGCACTCTGGAGGACGATCAATGGCGCACCGCATTATGTCTCAAGGGTATTGGTGGCCGCGAATGCAAAGGGACGCAAGGGCATATGTCCAAAAATGCGCCCAGTGCCAGAGGTTCTCCCCTGCGATCAGGCAACCTGCGGGGGACTTACACCCCCTCACCAGCCCTTGGCCATTCGCTCAATGGGGGCTTGATTTGGTTGGACCTCTGCCTAAAGCTCCGGGAAACAGGAAGTTCCTCATTGTGGCCACAGATTACTTCACCAAATGGGTAGAAGCGGAGCCGTTGAGTCACATCCGAGACATAGACGCCAAAAAGTTCGTCTGGGAGAACATAGTCGTCAGATTTGGCATTCCTCGCGCACTGATATCGGATAACGGGACCCAGTTCACTGGCGGGCGCTTTAAGTCTTTCTGTGAGCATCTCGGGATCCGTAACTTCTACTCCACCCCTGCATACCCACAAGCCAATGGGCAGGCGGAGGCCACCAACAAGACAATTATCAACGGGATCAAGAAGAGGCTGGAGAGAGCCAAGGGAAAGTGGGCGACAGAGCTATTAAACATTTTATGGGTGTACAGGACAACCCCTCGGTCATCAACGGGCGAAACCCCCTACTCCCTGGCATACGGGATGGAGGCAATCATACCCCTCGAAGTAGGGCTTCCGACCATAAGGACCCAAGCTTTCGATGAAGGGGGGAATGATCATCAACTGGGATTGGATCTGGACCTACTGGAAGAAAGAAGGGAGGAAACCGCCTTGAAGATAACCAAGTATCAAGAGAAGATCTCCCAGCTATACAACAAGAGGGTCAAGACTCGAGAATTCCGGATAGGCGACCTGGTCCTCAGAAGGGTAACGGCCAATACCCGGGATCCAACAGAAGGAAAGATGGGACCTAACTGGGAAGGGCCTTACAAAGTAATATCAATCGGGGGCGCCGGGTCGTATGGATTAGAAGATATGAGTGGAAGACCTGTAATACGACCATGGAATGTTATGAATTTGAAGAAGTTTTACTTTTGAAGTACTCTCTCAAAGGACTCACCAAACAAAAGACAAAGGGTATGGCCCTGGGGACAGAGTTCAAGTACTCTCGTCCCCGAAGTACATACAGGAGCAAGCCTCCTGCAAGGGTATGGCCCTGGGGACAGAGTTCAAGTACTCTCGTCCCCGAAGTACATACAGGAGCAAGCCTCCTGCAAGGGTATGGCCCTGGGGACAGAGTTCAAGTACTCTCGTCCCCGAAGTACATACAGGAGCAAGCCTCCTGCAAGGGTGTGGCCCTGGGGACAGAGTTCAAGGACTCTCGTCCCCGAAGTACATACAGGAGCAAGCCTCCTGCAAGGATGCGGCCCTGGGGACAGAGTTCAGGGACTTCTGTCCCCGAAGCGAATGCAGGAACAAACATCCACAAAGAAAGTCCCCAAGTTTTCCAGTCCCCGAGGTTGATACAAGATCTTGCCTCTGGGACGGGCCAACGCGCCCCGAAGACAGTTAGAAAACACTTGTGGTTTATTCTACACAGAAATAAAGAAAAGCAAAGTACTACTGTATACAGAAGAAGACAGAAAAATGAAAAGGCTAGTTATTTATTTCCAAAAGAAATAGGGGCTTTGCGTCCCCGAAAGCTACAAAAGGAAAGCAAAAAGGGTACAAAAAAGGGGAAGTAAAAAGCAGCTTCATCGGGCTCCAGGCATCTCCAGGACTTCAGCCGAGGGCGAGTCAGCGATAAATGGTAGAGAAGCTTCAGGAGCGGGCTGGGGAAGAACTTCGGCGGCAGGAACAGCTTCAACCGTTTGAGCAGCTTGAGGATCAGAGGCAAGGTCCGATGGAGCGTCCTCGGACAAGTCCACTATCACCATCTCGGGAGCATCAGCCGAGGTCTGCATCGGTGTAGGGGCGTCATCCTCCGCAGCAACTTGTGCTTCTGCCTGCTCCATCTCTGCCGAGGGCACATAGTTGTGCACTTGGAAGAGTGGGGAGTCTGACGGGACTCCGGCAGCCTGGAGCGCCTCGTCCCACCCTTTCTTAAAGAACTCTTTGCTGTTTTCTTCAAGGGCGGGGAGCACGTCGTCGGCAAACTCCTCCAGAAGTTGTTGCTCCGATTTCCGGGTCAGCTCCTCGGCTCTGATCCTATCTAGCTCCTGGGTAAGGGCCAGACAGCTTTCCTCGGAGCCCACTGCCCTCTCCTCCGCCGCCGAGAGCCGCTGCGTTTGCTCAGTAATCCTCCTCTCAGCATCGGCAAGTGCGGCACTTAGCTTCTCAGCGCCCGACTTGGCCGATTCAGCGTCCTTGAGGAGTTGCTCTATCTGGGCAGCCTGCCCCACCAGGGTGGAATCCCTGGCAGCTACATCTTCCGTTGCCCGAGCAAGGGCAGCTTCCGCTTCAGCCTTCTGATCCTTGGCCCTCTGAAGGTCCATCCTGGACGCGTGGTACCGGCCAGCTATGATAGAAATCTGCTGGGCAGCCTGTAAAAGAAGGAAAGAATGTTAAAACACAAAAGTAGAAAACAAGAGTGAAGGGGTCGAAACGGGAATAAACTCACCACCAGGGAGTTCTGGATCATGGAGCGGAACAACACGTTGGTTGATCGCCCCCGATGAGCCTCCATGTCGGCCTCAAAATGCAATGTCTCACTCACTGCATAGGCGACATGGGGATCCTGCAGAATGGAATCATCGACCCTGATCACTCGGTTCATGTGATCAGTAGCCCGAGGATTCCACACCGCGGCCTCCACTGTGGATGGGAGGGAAGGAGTAGCCTGTTGCTGTTGCTGCTGCTGCTGCTGTTGTCGGGGCTGCTGTTGTTGCTGCTGTTGTCGAGTTTGCTGCTGCGGTTGCTGCGGTTGTGAGGGAGTAGAGGGTAATCCACGATCCCTCCCGCTTTGCTGCTGAGCGGGAGGCACCCTGGGTCCTCGGCTGAGGCCATCGTGCCGATGCTTCACCCTCCTCTCCTCCTCCACCTGAGGGTCCCGATCTCGCACCTGACCCCGATCAGGAACCCTTGATGATGGGGCAGAGCTGGTTCCTGCCGGAGTACCGCCGGCCGTCCCTCGACCTCTCCCGGCCGCGAGGGATTGCCTCTGCCTAAGAAACCCCAAATTGATGCGTGGGGTGTTGGACATCGCTTCCTCGAGAGCGTCTTCGACGTCCAAGTTTGGAGAATTTGAAAATCCGGCCACAGGTCGCCTCCCGAAGTCCCCACCTCGGCGTCCGAAGGGGCAACGTCCTCTCTGACCCCGACCTCAGCAACTCCTTCTACCTCTCCCTCTGAAGCCCGATCCGGGTCTTCTTCCAAGTTCTGCTCGACCTCTAACCTCGCCGCCTGATCAAAGAGCTCTGACCACTGTGAAGGCTCGAAAGGTTGAGGGAGCTGTGAGAACTTCTTATACCCGGGGGTATAGTGCAGCAAATTATGGGCAGCTCGGCCAAATCCGTCGGCACCCGTGAAACTCCAAACCGTTGTTAAGTCGCCAAAATTGACCAGCGACCGAGGGGGTGGAGCTGTTTCCCGAGAAGGAATACCTGCACAAAAAAAAAAGATTGTCATAAACACGAGAAGTCCCAAGAAACAAATAAAAATACCCAAAGGAACCGACGTACTTGTCGTTCTCCATTCCCGAGGGCAAAATAGGTCATTGTACTCGGGACCGACACCCCTCTCCCAACATCCCTTGAAGATCAAGATGTCGTCCTTGTACCCCTTGTCCGAGTCGGGAAGATGGGTTACAAGGTACATAGAGGGGTCCCTGGCTTTGAGGTAGAAATGTTGGTGGGGCATGACTCTTAGGAGAGAGTAACAGAAAAGGAGGTCATTGAGCCCAATATTCACCCCGAGGCGCCTATTGAGCTCTAGGACCCCCATAATTATCCGAAAGACGTTGAGGCAGCATTGCCCGGGGAAGAGACGGAAGCGAGACAGGAACTGAAGAAGCAGGGGGGGTAAAGGAAACCTAATGCCACCCTCTATGATGGCCTTGGTATAGAAAGGCATGGCATCCGTGGCCCCGAAGGTAGGAGAGTACAACAAAGGGTTAAAACCCACTACGTCCACGCTCGGAGGGATGCCATACTTCGCCCTGAACCTATCAATCTGTGCCTCGCCTGTCACCTTGTATTTCCCTGACCCCGAGGGACCAGCCGATGGATTCTCGGGAACAGGGCGACGACGAGGCATCTCTAAAAGAAAGGGAAGAAAAAGGTGCTCTCTTGAAAACCCGAGGAAGTTCCCCGAGGGTTTAAATCGAGACGTACCGACCGGATGACACCACTGTTCAAATCGGAAAACAAGAAGACTAGGAGGACGATAAAGAAGAAGGTTGTGAAACTCACCAGAAGACGTCGGAAACGGAGTTTTTTCAGGAAAAACTTTGAAAAATGGCTCGCACCGGAAGGACCAGGAGTCAACAATGGGTTTTACTGGCTGAGGTTTTAAGAGAAGATGCTGTCAACAATGGCTGAGGAAACAAAAACTCCGGCGAGCAGATCAGAAAGGGCGTATTCTGGGTCAGAGATCGGAATGGCAAAACGAAGGAAACCGGAGAAGAACCCCCTTTATATAGGGGGGAAACTGTCATCATTGGGCGGGAGAACCAAAAACAGCGCATTTAATGCGCACGACATCCCAAGACGGGGAAAGCTGCTCGAGGCCATAATGAAGGACGGATGGCAGTTGGAAAAACCCTTCGTCTCCTGACAACGCGTGTCCTCGGTGTCAGAAGATCGAAGGCTGGGGGGCAGTTGATGGGACTCTTCTGAAAAGCCTACGATGAAGACACGTGTCCTCGGGGTTTTCGAACAATGTTGCTCGGGTTCGAGCACCATCGGCAAGGCGTCCTCTCCCCGAGGTACCTCTCATATAGGATCACATATTCGGTACATTTATACAAAGACATGTGTCCTCGGTCACCATGTACCTCGGGAACACGCCACCCCCTTGGTCCCCGAGGTGAGCCTTTCCTCGGCGCCGAGGGTCACTCCATCCTGGACGCTTCCTCTACTCCCGGATAGAGCTACTGACATACTGGACATCAGCCTATGCCAGTATGGGTTATTCATCATGACCTCTTCTTACACAAGTAATGTCAGAACGTTCTGGAATACCGACGTAACAGCCAATAAGGGATGGACGCGTGGCAAATAATGTCACATCCGATGCAGACAAACCGCATGCCGTTGCTGACACGCGACTTGGGAAAGCAAACCATTAATTGCACCCTTCTGTTGACGAGACCGCATTCAATGCGGTAAGGTTCGGATATGAAAGGCAATAAATGCTCCTATTACAGAGCATTTATTGCATCCTTCCCGACAGGAGCATATTGTACCGTCGGCGTCCCGACAGACTCAGCATTGATTGTTCGGGACCCCGAGCAGTCAATTAGAGAAGACATTCCTCATCAAATGATTACGCACGCTATCTGTGCCTGATGATTACCTACTGACCACACTGACAGCAATCATGATCTTCTAAGGTATAAATACCCCTCCCAAAAGACAAAGCGGGGAGGGCAATCTAAAACTCTCAACTACAAAATATCCTTCTCAGTGTTTTCTCCTTCCTCTCTCTCATTCAAAGACTGACTAGACCGTCGGAGGGGATACGCCGGAAAACACTCCGGCGCCCTTCTAACTTGTTCTCCTTTGTTCCAGGAAATACCTTCCACACGTACAGGATCGTTCCTCCTTTCCCAGGATCACCCTTGGCCGTTTCCGGTTGCCACCGTACCTTGTAGGCTGTTTCAAGCAGCGTGTTTGGCTACTCAACCGGCTCACCCAAAGTTCACCAGGGGAGAGATCTGTTCCCAATATTTTATATATCGTGCAGGATCGAGCCCGCACAGCTTCCATAACATGGGTGGTAAATCTCATTCAATCCTTGGATTCATACTCAATTTTAACTATTTTTTTTTAATGATCAGTGGTATTCGAATCAGTATATACGTACCGCGGCTATTTTCTTCTCAATAGGATCAAAAGTAAAATATTCATGACGGGACTAAGATATTCATAAGAAATAGAGTTAACAAAATTCAAATTCAAGACATCTAAATTTACAGTTCGTCCCTTATTAGACTCCATTCTACTATTTAGATTTACTGTTAATCAACGACAATAATGGATTAAACTAGTAAAATAAGACCAAGTAACATCATTTGATAAAAATAACTTTCAAAAGAGTTTATGGGGTTCATTATCAGATTTAATTTACTAATTTAATCTACTGACATAATCAAATTTTCTCCAATAACCTTTTACTTCAACTTTTTTGTTTTACCATAGTGTATCCTCTTTCGCTTTATATTGAATTGTCGCTCTATATTTATAATGAATCACATCTAATATCAAAACTTATTGCTAATCCAAATCCAAATATAACACTTTATTAAATCAACGACATAGATTAGATTGGTGGTGAACGCCATCAATGTTCAACCCATCAGATCCAAATATAACAATTCATTAGATCAACGACTTAGATTAGATTAGTATTGAACGTCATCAATGTTCGAATCCATCCGATTCAAATATAATAATTCATTAGATCAACAACTTAGATTCGATAACACTTACCCAAAAAAAAAAAAAAAAAACTTAGATTCAACAAATTTTAATTTGTAATTCCAAAACTAAACAAAATGCCAATCTCACCTGTCAAGTCACCGGCATAGATCTCCTCACGAGGAACAAACACAGGCTCTTTCACTTCATCTATGCTATCCAAACTCTTATCATTTCCATTGCATTTCTTTAGAAAAATCTGATTTCTCTTCAGACCCAACTTTTCCTTCCACCGACACGAATTCTTCGGCAGTCTCGGCAACACATGTTCATAATCACCATCATCTTCGACAAGTAGCTCATCTCTCAGAGTCATCTTCGCACAGTTATCCTTCAATGGCAGCAACTTCCCCTTGAAGAAAAGCTCATCGGCGGTGATCATTGAGTCGCCGGAGACGGAGAACTCGAAATCCGACGAGACCGGTGCTTCTCTGTAGATCGTGTCGTGCTTGGTGATTTGTTGTTGGGTATCGGAGAAGTCGCTGGAGAAGGAGATTCTTGGACCCAAGGAAGTGCAGATGGCTTGTTGATCGTTGTTGAACATGTTTAAACATGCCATTTGCGTTTAGAAGAACAGTCAATCACTTGCTATTTGTTTCTTCTGGTTTCACCGTAAGACCTCACATGGAAGATGCGAGTATTTATACAATGGGGTCCTTGTTTTAAGTGAGTGCCATCAAAACAAACTGACACCACACATTCCACCCCCCGCGGCGCCCCCAAAAAGTAAAAATCACCCCTTTCTTGTTTGTTTTTTTTTTTTTTTTTACGTGAAAAGTGTTTGTGTGAATTTATGTGTACATCTCCATTAATAGGTCCAAGGCAATTCATATATATCAAAACTAGAATCTTTTATAATTTAGTCCTAAAAAGTTATTAAAATTCAATTTTATAACGTTTGAATTTATAACTCATTCCTCTTTATTTTCCTTCCCTTTCATTTTCTTATATTTGATTAATTTATCATAACAATTAACATATGAATAACAAAATAATATAAAATAATTTATATGTTTTTTATTCTTTTTGAATGCTATAAAGAGAGGTATTCCTCATATAGTAAAAAGTAATTTTTATCGATTTATCCGGTGTTTCTAAGTTGAAGATTTGAGTGTAATTCTCATATGGTGCTTATTGATTCTTATTCCCTTAGTCTAAGAAGATGAACCTATATAATTTAGCAATAATATTATTTGAACTTAATTTACTAACATAATTTTAAAATATTTATAAATCATTATAATGAAAAAGAAAGGAAGAATTTTCTGAAAGTTTGGGGTACGATGGTCATGACACACCTCTCCTTAAGATCCATCATGGGGCACCCCCACTATAACTTACCATTATTAAACTTAAGTAGCCATTTCAAAAGTTTTCAACAAACTATAAATGTGAATTATCTCGGGGGTTAAATCAAATTGATATCTCTCTCAATTACTTTCACACCGAAAATTATTCAAGGAGAATTTTGAATTATTGTTCAAATATTGATCTATCTTAGTTTGACATTATTTATGCATTAACAGTGTTTATAAAAGTTAATATTTTTTCTAATCCAACTCAAACTATAATAACAAACACCGAACTCAAGAGAATAATTGACACAGAGTTTGGACACCCTATAGAAAAAAAAGAAGTTATTACTTAACCCTTCCTTACCCCCTACATTTGGTTTCGTGTGATCGTAATCAAACCCCCAATAATGCCTTCCCCAGATCAGATCTCTCCGTTGCAGCTAGCTAGTTAGCTACATTGCTTTGTTTTTAAGTTCCAAAATGGAGATGCCAACTAATCCACGAGTTACCATCACTACTTTTAAGACTAATTGGATGACTAGGGAAAGGCAGTCAAAGACACAGTTGTGCAGAACATGGGAAGCATATGCTCTTGGAATTTATGTACAAGCCACTTCTTAATATGATATCTCCACAAGTAATCAGCAAAATCTCCTGATCACAGACACATGCATGCCAATTATTATTTTTCTAGTTCAATGGGGTATTTAGGTCAGTTTACGCGCACTTCGATTAATCCTTTCTTTGGTCCAGTCCCAGTCAAAGATAGATAATTTATATCGACACTAAAGTATTCATAAAAGATAAATCTATCATAACCTAACCTCAAACAATTAACAAAATTTGACCTCAAGACGTCTAAATTTATAACCCACCGATGTTAGTACTTGAACTACCCTTTGATAATACCAATTATAGACTTAAAGTTACAGCTAAAGCTCATGTGTAGTTAGCTTTTCTCACTGATTGACTATTCAGAAAGACAAATAAGACCGAGTATTGGACTGACTAAATAATACGCGTACAGTCAAAGGATTCCACTTACCTTGAATCATACTACTGACTCTCACATGGTTCATCCTCTTCTCAGGGAATTTCGGCGGATTGCTAACTGGCATTGTGACAAGTGGCTGATTCCTAACACTACATCTGTAAAAACTCTTCGGGGAACTTGACAGAAATTGGACCAACCTCATGAGTCATGACCAAGGGGAAAGACGGTTCAACAAAATTGATCAAACATAACATGTTGGGAACGATTCTAATTTCCTATGTAATAGCGAAAAAAAACTTTCGGCGCAGTCACATTTCCTGTAAAAACGTATCTTTTCTTAATGAACAAGTAGAATAAAGCATGGTCTAAGGCCTTGTCTACTTTTGGTCTCCCATCCTGTAAGCAGGCTTTGTCTGTACGTACTAATAATTTAAGAACCTTCTATTTCTTCTATCACATTTGAGTTCTAGGCATGTTTTCCAATGTCAGATCAAGGGAGAGCTCCGGTGCTATGAATGTTGCCATATCCTTTGAAGTATTCCCTCTATCCAACATCATGCAATAGGAATAAGAGAATCTGCCAAACTTATGGAATGACTTACACCAATGCATTTGTCTTCCTAAATCACAGGCATATATATATATATATATATATATATATATACCTAAATAGCCATCAATAGAGACAGAAGCCTTGTAAGTGCTCAAAGTCTCACACAATGCTTGCTCAACTCTTGCTAAGTCAAGTTTGGATCCTCTCAATTTCAAAATGTTCTAGGTTTCGGTTAGCTCTTAAACTCATTTAGTTTCAAAGAGGCTCGTCAAAACCTATCACTGGAGTCCAATGAATCTAAAGATGGATGCTTGAACTAGATCAAACTTGCCAATTTTAAAATTGAGATGATCTAGCATCTTTAACTAGTTAATAACCACATGTTCATGTGAAACAAAAAAATAATAATTTGAAATACCCAAAATTTACTGAAAATCATCATCACTGACGCAGTCAGGAGACAATCTTTTTTGGGGTAATTGATTTGCAAGAGAGAGTTTAGGTTTCAATGCTACATGAGTTTTAGAGAGTGCAGGTTTCAATGCTACATAAGTTTTACCTTCTGTTACTTTTGTAAGCGGCCTTTGCAAATGCTTGAAAGAAGCAGGAAATGGGCCCCCAATAGAAATTCCATGGGAAGAGATTGTTGGAAGTGAGGGTTGACGTTGAGACGGTAACATGAATTTCCGTGTTAGATTTTCCTTTGAAGTGGTTTGGTTCTTGTTTCCTTCAACTAGTTCTACCATTGGCCTTACCTTTGATTCAACTGGCACAAGCTTGCCATCTACTTGATTAGTGAAAGCAAAGGAGACCTGCAACAAGAACAATATTGGAGTTTTATGTTAGTCCAACCTCCCTCTGGTGAGATAAAAAATAACAATTAATCAAAACGCATAGAATATGATTACTCATATTCAAGGTGAAGTGCATGCAATGATTTTGTTTTTCTTACTACTGAAAATTATGTAATTCTTCACACAAGCAGGCAAGCTGATATATTTACATTTTAAATGACTGTTGGCAAGATTTTGGAAGGGTTTAAGAGGGGAAGTAGTGGATGTTTAATGCATCACAATTCAAAAGCAAAAGATGGTATAATTGATGTGTGGTTTAATGTGCATCACAATTAAGTGGACAAGCTAGTTCAACTATTACAGGAATACTCTAAATATGCTAAACATGATAAATTGCAATCTTATTGTGAGTGGACCCTAATATGTGGTAACTCTTAACATTGGAAACCTATCAAACCCTGATGAACTTGGCTTTGAATTTTAATTGACATCCTCCCTGAAAGTGAAAATGAGAAAAATCCAGCTTCACTGGAAATTTTTAATTTCTCGGCACACCTCATCTCCGGCTGAAGCTTGAAAAATAGCATCAGGTACTGATGTGGGGAAAAATGATGCCCCCAGTTACCTAAATCTTCTTCTTTCGGGGTTCCCACCTAGAAAAAGAAAAGGATCATAGCTTCATATAAGAAAAAAATGCCACTTAAACAAGAATTTTGGTGCCAGTGCATATAATATAATCACAAACCTGTTTCTCTGAGCTTTTTAACTTATGCAAGCACCCAGCCATGCTCGCAAATCCCCCTATATCCTCCTGATCCGCCTGACAGTCTTCATTTGTTGATTTAATTTCCCCTACCTCATCTATATTCTCAAACCGATCATCTAGCATTACCTCATAGTTTTGGCAACGGTTGCAACTCATCTTTTCATGAATTTCAGATCTATAGACAGTGTCCATTAGAAAAGACACTATTAACAAAGATGAGTAATAAAACTATATTTCTAGACCCCATTTAATTAGAGCATGTATTGAAAGGTTATGGATGGAGCATGTTTCAATCCACGGTTTGAAAGCAGAACATGAAAAACAGTAGGAAAGCTGGATTTAAAGGAAGAAGAACATCATAATTGTTTCATTTCTGTACTGTCATAATACCAGCTAATCAGGAGAAACACTAGTCCTTTATTCGACGAATCATTTATAAACATTGCATAACAGCTGGAGCTCCTGGAACTAGCCTAAAAAATTGTCTGACACTAACCAACTGAAGGAAACAAATTATGAACTTCAGAAGACTGTAAATCAGTATGGTTGCATTGGATGTTTCAGAGTTCTAATCATTGTTTCTAGTGCATAAGACATCAACCGTGCATACGACATGATTGCCATCAGTAATAGCATATCTAATATTCAAACATAAAATGTGCTTTGAGAGAGAGAGAGAGATTTATGCATCAAGGCTGTAAGTTGCCTTAGAAATTTTCACAGGCTTGAACATAAAAATAATCCTTTTTACTCCTATTTACATAAATGAGAAACCATGTACATGTAGAGCCATGAAAACCTTTCCCTTCACCTGCTCATTCATCATTAAATTGCTTTCATACAAAGATGACTTCGCACTAATGCTTTCGATAGTAGATATTAAATGAGTGCACACCTGATAGTATCATGAAATGTGAACAGGTCACGTAAATCTTCTGTTGAAAGAAAGTTTCCCTGCAATTAGAACTCTTGATTTTAGACCTTGAAGAGCACTGCCACATATAAGACAGGAAGAAAGCAGCAAAACGGGTACCTGGGTCTTAGAATCTGTCTGTTCCTGCTGAATAACCTTTTGAAGCCCTTCCTTTGACATCTGACGCTGGTACACCTGCCGAAAAATTAAAATAGTGCATCTGTTGAGCTTAAGGTGGATCACTACAGATGGACCACAGAGCATTATGAGTGCAATAAACCAAGAAAGTATTGTTTTGGCTAAAGATACTGCTACATCAAACCTTTTCTTCAATGGTTCCAGTACTCAAAAATCTATAGATGTATACTCGCTTCTTCTGACCATCCCTCCAGACCCTTGCAGCAGCCTGCATAAGTGTTAAAAGAGAACAAAATTCTATCCTAAGCAAAATAATGTTCCTTTTACGACTGACATCACAGCTTTATGTGCAAAGTCTAGTGAAATGATTACTTGTTTGTCATTTGCCGGGTTCCAGTCAGGATCAAACAAGACCAGTCGGTTTCCACCAATCAAATTGAGGCCACAACCTCCAGCCTTGCTGCTCAAGAGAAACACGAACTCATCCTGAAGATGAATCATTAAACTTGCTGCTCTCAATACATATTGTCTTAAGAGGTGAGGACATATAACAGGTAATGATTCGAAGGACAGACAATCTACATACCTTTGATGGATCATTAAAATGGTTGACCAACTTTTGCCTTTTACTAATTGAAGTAGTTCCATCAAGCCTTAAGAACGGATATCTTCTTTCACGACACAATTGAGCGAAGAGGTCCAGAGTCTGGTGAATCACAGCTATTATATTTAACACAAAAAAGAGAAGTATCGACTGCAAGTTTCATCACTGGTAAAAAATACAAGTAACTGCTTAATAGACAGGGGATCAATTAACAACAGGGTTCGATAATTTATCCCCAGAAGTCAGAATCATTATTTGTCATGCACGCCATACCACTGACCATAAACAATTGACAAGATCCGTGGAGACCCTGAACTAGAGAATCAATGAAAGACAGACGATTTATGAAGCAGAGTAAAGAGTGGATATAAGTGATTGAAAAAAGATCCATATCCTAACAATGGGAACTTGGCATAACAAATGCAAAGTACTCGGAATATACAATCATGGATAACGATGAGAACCCATCTTAATACCTGTGTGTAATTTGAGACTAGGACAATTCGGTCATCTGTTCTCTGACGGAGCTGTGCCAGTAAGCGGGCTAAGACATGCATTTTCCCTGATAGTTCAACCCAAAGACCATCACCACCAGTCCTTGATCCAGATCTAACAGAATGCCAAACATTAGTAATATGATTTTTTTTGGGTAAGTTTCTTAATATGAAATTCACGGACAAGAAACCATACACAACAATATAATCACAAATGGCCTACCTTCCAGAGAACATTTCTGGAGGAAAAATGTGCAAACAGTCCTCAAACGCTGATGTTCCTGGATTCCCACTTCTTATTGTGTCATATATCAGCTTCAGCATATATTTATTTCACATGAGTTCACTGGTTTCCGTATCTTACACAGAATGAACATAAGAAGCAAACACATTTAAATGCTGATATCTATACACACATATCTATGTTGTGCATATATATTTCCCACTTTGTTTTCTAGTTGCTGCTGCCAAATGAACCAAATGTTCCCCAAATATCAGCATTGTGAATCATTCTGATGCATCTGTGCATCTGCAAGAGTTCATATCTAGTGAAAATTGTTTCTGTAGAGGTGCAAGTGCAACACAATTCTCTTCAATTTGAATGCTTATATTTTGTTTACTACAAAATGTTTCTTCATTGGAAAAGTGACACAAACAAAAATAACTTTCAAAAATGAATCAAATTTTGTAAGAACCTTGACAAAATTCAGAAAAAAAAACAATAAAAATGGAAACAACCAACTATAATGACCTTGTTCCTTTCTTTTAGGGAGTAATATGTGTTTCATCTACTGTCTTCACACTCAATTCAACTCAAGTCCCAACTGAATGCACATAGGTTGAATGCAGGGGTTTATCCTGATTCTCAAAAAGGATTCTAATCCGAAATCTCTCATTAATCATCCCCACAAACCATGCTTTCATTTCATCCTGGCAGTTCCTTCAGAAACTAATGCATGTCATATCATGGGTGGCCGAAAGGTTACAGCATCCTCAAAATATTTGTATCTATTCTCATTCCATCAAGGAAAGTTTTGCTGAGCTACACTTAGTAGAGCACATATAAAACTTCTCCAAAAATATTTTGCAATGTAAATAAATATACGTGAGGCTATGGATGCACCTTTTTCTCAACTCTTAGGTAAGTTGAATCACATAGAGGAAAATTCTAACTCTAAGGAATACTATACTTCCAAAATGTTTTACCTTTGGATGGTTGCAGAGCTTCTTTAAAGCTGTTATGTAAGCTAAGATTTTTGATTTCTTTGTCTCTTCAGTAATTGCTTGTTTAACCTGTATTTAGGAGTAAAAACAAAAGTTGAAGTGTCAAGTATACCACTTTTGGTCAGAAACTTTTGCACCTTTAAATGCATAGTCAATTTGGAGGACTTCGAATTTACATTTTTTGAGTGAATAAAATGATTGTAAAGTGCTGACTGGAGAGGAGTCAACTTGCAACAAACAACTTCAATTATCTGCAGGAGCAATTACATTTCAGAAGTGGTGAATTGTAAGTATTTAAACTGTTAATGACAACCATAACTGGTCAGCACAAATGGACAAATTCTATTTTGATGCGTAAAAAGAAAAGTCCCCTGAGTGAACCTTCTTTTTGGACAACTTAAAGTGAAATTTAAATTCATTGGTGCAATGCACATACTCCCCTCTCCAAACCACTGTTCCAATAGCCAACAAGTTAAAAAGTCGGTCATTAATCCAAACAACACAGGGATAAACACAACAAAGGATGGGTACAAGATACTGTGTGGGGCAAAACCTTTGAGTGATAACAGAACAAAAATACAAGTTCAACAAAAGAAATTCAAACTTTAAGCTCAAAGCATTGACCATTTATGCAGCAATAATGATCAAGTTGAAGATATTTCTCAACAAAATTGTTGTCAAGCACTCTTACATATACTTCAAAGAGGTATTGAGAACTATTAAGCGTATCATGCACAACTGCCTTGTTGAAATTTAACTTCACTACTGTACCATCCATAACCGCACACAACACAACTGATATAAACAAAAATTTATATAAAGAAAAAAAATAGGTAGTTTCCAAGCAAAAACTTTTTGCTCCATTAGTTAAATAAATCCTGGAGGCGAGCTGATATGTTGTGCTATTTATGCAAGATCAGAAGAATACAAGGGAATCACAGATTAAGATAATAACCCTACCTTCGGTGGTAAGTGATTTGACAGCAATACATTAGTCCTCCTCAATATAAACTGAAAACACAACATCATGGATCAGGTCCAAAGAAGAACACTTTGTTTAGAAGTGGAGAGCAAATTGCATCCCAGAGAACAGTGTTCAGGGCCGGCATGCTTTTTGATCACAAACTATGGAAATCAGCTTCTAGAATTGCATCATATTCAGATAGACAATTACCTGATTTACTTTTGCACTTAGTTCTGCAGAACGCTCAGCACCTAGCTTCTTCTCTTCTGCAGTGGCAGTAGGTTCTCTACCACAAATGATGGGTGTCTTCATAAGGGTAAACCAACAAAATCAGAAATGGAATAGTGTACCATACAGGCTGACAGAGTTAATTAGTGTAAGTCTTGGTAGTAGTAGTTCAAACTATATATTTCACATCCAGTGTCTACATAATTACAAGAGTGATGTATAGTGTAAGCCCCAGAAAATATCAAGTTGCAGCAAGAATATTAGAATTAAGATTCATATCCATTGCCTTTGTTTTTGGAAGGTACATATTCATTGTCCCGAATAATGAAAAATGTAAATAGGTAAAATCACCTCATAATGACGCCGAAAATTTGCAGCATCACCCAAGATCCCTGGATTGGTAAAATTAACCATTGCATAGAACTCTTCTAGATCATTCTGGAGTTCAGATGTGGAAGGTGAAGAAAAGTTTGCATCACAAAAAAAAAAAGAATAAGAATTTGATAACAACAGATAAATCAATAACCATGCCCAAGTGGCTCTCACTTGCATTGGAGTCCCAGACAACAGAATGCGTCGCTTGCATGATACGGCAGCCAATGCCTGATCCAAATAGTGTCATAAGCAATCTTAAAAACAGATATAAAAAATAAGAAATCATAGAAGAACACTTAAATTCAATTTAAACATTAAATCAACAAGTCTTACCCGATTAGTCAATGTCTGATCATTTTTCAGCCTATGAGCCTCGTCACATATAAGAAGGTCACACGATCCACTTTGACTGAATTTGGATGAATGCATCCGAAATGTCTCATAGGAAACAATCAATACCTGGGAGAAGAACAGATGAATAAACTATTGATTCTAGACAACCCAAATAATTTTGCCAATTTACCTGTAAAAAACTGTGAGGACTTATAAAACTATCAATGCCGGAGACAACGTCATCCCGAGTGCTTTCACACAGAGCAACAAGCTTAAGTCTTTCCCCCACCCACTTCTTAATTTCAGCCTCCCAATTGCTGACAAGACTGGTAGGAGTGACGACTATTGCTTTTTTAACCATTGGTTTACCATCAAATCCCTGACGAAGAAGCGTATACAACAATGTGATTGACTGCAATGTCTTTCCCAACCTGCAACAAATTAACCAAGAATGCTAACAAACCTTCAAACATAATAAATTAGAAAATCACTCCATATACTTGGTTACACGTTGGCCCTAGAGATGCCAACTAATATTACTACCCCATGTCATCAGCCAGAATGCATCCATGGATATTGGCACCACTGCATAACCCTGAAACGCATTCAAACATGAACTGAACCCCTTCTCTGCAAGCAAAGTTAAACAAAGCCTTTCAGAAAATCAAATAGAGAAAAATCAGACTTCAAGATAGCCTCCAGCTACTAATGTTCTCACTTCATCAGATAACTTGTCCCTCATTTACATCCCAATACTAATTCCATAAAAAAACACAGAAAAATAATATTTAACAGAATTAAGATACAAACATAGACAAGTTTAAGACTCATGGCATGGCACTGATCAGTTCGACTAACTGACATTGTGGCAACATAATTTTACAAACTGATACAGAAACATGCCTTCGCCATGCATCTTTAATGATAGAACCGGGTTAGGGGTTGTGGAAGGCTGGAAGCTAAGATGGTGATGATGCTTTTCTGGCATCGTAAGGTACCAATTAATGTCATTAGGTTGCATGGTGCACACGTCAGTTGTCAAAAACCAAATGCAACTATTTCTCTACCACATGATATACCTTTGATGGGGCCGCAGGAAATTAACAAGCAAAGGTTCCACAGCTATCGACACTGCGTTACAGTCTCCCTCTTCAAAATCCTCCGGCTGCCACAACACCAAAGGTTCAAACCCTTGGGGCAAGTCCACAATCTCTTTTGATGGTTCTTCTTCAACAGGAACATGTAGCCGATTTGTAATTGGAACTAATGCCGGCCTTGTCGATCCCCAGGGCACAAAGCGTTTTCGAGCCCAGAGACGGCGAACCAGTTGTTCATTTTTGTCGATGTAACCATTAGAACTGGGAGGTTTAAAGGGCTTTCTAACATTTGCTGCAGTCTCTGTTACTGAATAAACTCGTGGAAGTAGTGACTGTCTTTTGACGACAATATTGCCTCTGACAAAACAAAATACTAGTTGAACCCTCCAATTCAGAAATTATTAGTGTACAATATAAGCATTCGTGTGTATGAGCATGTGTGTACGCACATTTTGTTGTTATACATAGAGAGAGAGAGAGAGAGAGAGAGAGAGAGAGAGATCTGAATGTAATTAGCATGCAGAAATTACAGTATAGCAAAAAGGATTAAACAATTTACTGAAGAAGTTTCAAACCCTAGATTGAAACCAAAAAGCTCCCATGGTGAGAATTAAGAGAGAGAATCTGAATTAATTAGCATGCATAAATTACTGTATAACAAAAAGGATTGCACAATTTACTGAAGAAGTTTCAAACCCTAGATTGAAACCGAAAAGCTCCCATGGTGAGAATTAACGTCAATAAAGAAAATAACTAAAAAACTATAGAAGAATTCTTCATTGAAAAGAAAATCGAGCTTATGAACCTTAGAAGAGCAATCACGTTCTGCGATTTTCGATCTTCATTTGGTGGAGCTGAACGGACGGTGGATTGTTCATCATCATCGTTATCATCGTCGTCAGATTTGTAGCTGAGATCTTCTTCGTCGTCATAGGTGAACTCTTCGCTCGAATCGCTGGGATCGGAGGGTGAAACGGCGTCATCTTCCATTGCAATGCCCTCTCACTTCGTTTCTCTCAGTGTTCGGATTCGGACATTATCTTCGTATTTAAATCTCAGTTTGGCGGTAAAATGTAGGCGGTTCAGGGAGGTTAGGCCCTTTTCCTCCTTACTCAGTTGGGCTAACCATAGGTTGGGCCTTGCTTGGTGCAGACCCAACCAGGCCCAGAAAAAGAGCCCACGTTTCATCTCAGAAAAGCCCGTAAAATCCACCAACGCTGGATCGGCTCATGCTGCCCAAGCCCGCGGTAAAATCCCAACGCATGTTTCTTCAACACAAAATGTAAATAGTTATATGATAGTCTCTTTTTTAAGAAATATTTGATTATATTGTTTTGGCGCATGAAATCGGAGATAGACAATGAAGTCTCTCATTCTTAATTTTAATTTCAAAAATTATGAAGTTTTATGGAGTCGTGTTTCAATCAAGACTGAGTATGGGATGGAGCTTTATTTGGGTGGTCTTGATGTTCTTGGAAAACCTAGCCATGTTGCTGAGGCTGAGGAGTTTATTGAGAACTTACCATTTGAACCAACGGCGGCAATTTGGCAGGCCTTGATGAATTATGCTCCAATTCATGGATATTGATCTTGAAGACAGTGCTGAGGAGTTGATAGTTGGTCTTGATACCTTGAAGCTTGTTCCTAATAAGATCCCCACACCACCACCTAAGAAACAATCTGCCATTAGTACTCCAACAAGGACGCCTCTAAGGATCCTTAAGAACCTCCGTGTCTGTGGTGAGTGTCACAATGCTATGAAAGATAATGTCCAGGATTGTTTGGCGTGAATTAATAGTTAGAGACATCAAAAAGTTTCACCATTTTCAAGGATGGCAAATGCTCGTGGTGATTACCGGTCAAGTTACCATTGCTTAGAATTGTGGGTAAGTACTCCGGTGAAGACACCTCTAAGGATCGCCGAGTGTCTATATATCTGCAGTGAGTATAACAGATACAATTCGGTGGAAGATCGTGACCAAGATTGTGGGGACGGTACTGATTGATAGAGATGACATACATTTCAGTATCTAGGAATTCCAAATGCTGTTTTGCAGATTACTGTTGAAATTATGGTTGGAACTTGTGTTTTTGGTAAGCATCGTTCATATTCCCCTCTGCAGTTTTTGGTTTGAATAGTACAGGCGGCCAAGTCATATACATGGCCTCTGTGGACAGAAGTACCTGGATTTGCTAATGGTAGGAAACAAGCAATGTTATTAGCCACTGCAATATTGTTTTGTTGTCTGATTAGACACGTCATTTATTTGTCAGAAATTTCTTAATTTCAACGTGCATGATATGTTTTTGACTGGATTGAAAAAAAGATTAATCAAAGTACACGTAAATTGATACAAATACTCTTTATCACAGTACCAAAAACACAGGCAATAAGCCAGAGTTCCGATAGTTTCTAGATGAAAACAATCGGGATGATTTCTGCAGGAGCTACCTCTTTGACAGTTTCACTGGATAGCCAGAAAACTCAAATTTGACATCTTCTGCTAGGACTTTGTGAAGAGAGAAAAACTTACAAGAACGAGATTTAAAAGTACATCAACCCTTGATTATTAACTTGGTGGAATGAGATTTATCACCATGAAAGCATAAAAGATGTATTACCCTGAAAGCACAAGGATAAACCAGAATAATATTATTCCTCAACAACTTGAACACCACTACGCAACCAACGTTCGAAGAAAGGTGAGGATGATGGCAGACATGAAAAGTAATAACAGAAAGTAATATATTCTTGAGTCTTACGGGGTACAACGAATTCCCTTGATTCGATCCTCCAACATCTCCTTTTGTTGTCACTCATCAACAACAAAACAAAATATAAGAGAATCATCCTTTTGTTTAAGTGCAACAAAATTAAGTAAAAAAAATGCAACGAAGAGTTGCTTAAGAATTACAACAATTCTGCATGGATTAATACGCAGATGAGCTCATCGAAGTTGTAACAATAATATTCCCGGGTTGGAAAAAATATTCATGGTTAATTGTGTCAAGGTGGTTTCCCATTATCCAAATCCTCCATGACATCAATATCTGTTCGTGTTGTTATCTTCTGCACATATCCTGGAATGAGGAGAATATCAAGTGTGAAATCAGGGTTTTATAACCAAAACACACTGAATTGCAATAAAAGGGGTATTCCAATTATTTATCAGTGGAGGTATGATTTCTCAAACAATGGAAAGTACTCCTACAACATTAAAGAAGAAACACTTGTGCTCTTATGCTCACGTCACTTCATCTTTCCTCGTAAACAAGGTGAGTAGCCAGGCACATGTGCCTTGCTTAATCTGTTGCAAATATGCTATGCAAGTGGAAGGAGTATTTGGTCTATTCGGTCAGAGGACACAAAGATACCTATTGGCACATTATGTAAATTATGTCTGAAATTGATCAAATATACATTTATGTGTTTGCTTGAACTTGACAATTCCACTAAATAAACAGTTTTTGAAATAAATGGATCAAATAAACTTTCTAAAAGCTCTCCAAACAACATAACCAAAGCTTTCTATCCCAAAAACCAAAATCCTGTAGAAAGACACATTTCAAAGAAATTCAACACGAGCGGACTATTTGGTTTACAACTTCATGGACCTCCATAAGATCCCTTCCAAAGCAATTAATGGTCACATTCAAAACTATGCAAATAAAGTCTCACAAGCTTCCAGACACTCTTCAGTTAGATGCATTAGAACTTAAACTGCAAATCGGGGCTTTGGCCACAAATCACAATACTGAACTATGGAATGTGGTTTCAGGCCTTTGATCTTAAAGGTTCACAGGTCGATATAACACAACCACATAAAAAAAATGCTTATGAAGTACAATAGGCCTGGGGAAGCTAAAAACTCCACAATGAAGATTTGAGTATCAATTTAATCTCAGATTCATTACATTATTTACTCAACTTTTTATTTTTCCCTCAAGCATGATTGATTAGACTGCCATTGGCCACTACATGAATTAGTAGTAACTAGAATCCCTTATAAGGTTGACACCTGACCTGCAATCTGCAAATATGATCTGTCAAGGCAGTGGTATTGTGCAGGATACTTACCCCATCAATTGAAAAGGTAACTTACATTCACAACACCTCAAACTCAAATGCAAATATGAGGATAGAAAGCATGTTGAGCAACAGTTGTTTATATCCTCTGGATTCATACTTGCCAGAGCCAAACATAAGTATGGAAAATTAACAAGGCTACTACCTACTGAAGATATTTTGAGTGGAGGCACATTGATTTCATTGTACTAAGGGCAAAAAAATACCATCACACAGTCATATGAAAATCCAAATATCATTTCTTCTCCTTTTGCACCAGAATAAACCAGGATAAAGTGAAATTCATTAACCGTGATTATCATTTTCAACTCCCTTGCCCTAAATAGCTCATCAATAGTTTGTCATTTCTTCTCATTTTTTTGAGCCATCCATACAAAAAATACCAGTTAATAACTCCATACTAGGTAAGATGCTTCCTTCCTTACACACTACTAGTTCATGACATACAGATAAATACACCAACGCAGGGAATGAATAATACATACGCAGATAATGAAAAATAGAACAATGAATAATTGAATCATGGTACACATGTTATTAACATACAATAAAAGGAGGAAAAGAGTACCAATTCCAAGGCAGGGTATGCATTTGCAGGTAATTTCCTTCCCTCTTTTATTATAGTAACTGACAAATCCTGACCCTTGGCAACTCCGACACTTTCCAGTCCATTCATACACAACGTCGTAACAATCCTGCAATTCTCATCATTAAGCACAACAGAAAGTCAAAAACCAAACAGGTGATAACAAATTAGAAAAAACAAAAATCGTCCATGCTTTTTTCTCAAATTTTCTCGGCAGCCAAACATGTGATTACAAAATAGAAAAGGAGAATGAAAAAAAAATTAAACCTCAATTTTGGGGTCACAACGGAGGCGCTGGTCAATCTCGTCAGGCGACACCGGAGATGTGTCTGGGTAAGTCATGGGAAGTGGAAGAGCGTCAGCATCGTCACCCAAGTAGCTCTCACGGTCACGTGACCACCTCTTCTCTCTCGCATTGATCTTAGTGTTCTTGTTACTCGCAATTCGCCTCTCAGCCGCGGCGGAACCGTCGGAGGTTTGGCCGATTGCGCCGCTGCTAGAGGCGGCGTCCGCGGCTGCCGGGAAGCTGAACCACCAACGCGGAAATGAGGGGCCCACCGGAGGATCCGCCGCGGCTCGACAGAGGATGGTGGTGGTGGAAGGCGGAGGAGAGAGAATGCTGAGGGAGAGGAAGGGGGGTTTTGAGGCGGATAAGATTGAACTAGGGTTTATAGGGAACATTCGAGGAATTAAACTGTATCATGTATATCACCGAATGTGTGAGAGAGAGAGAGAGAGAGAGCGCAGTGGCTGAGATTTGGACAGTACATTTGCGAGGAACGTGGAGATCATGGGTGAGGATTTATAAGATGCGCCGTGTGCGCATTTACTCAAAAGGAAAGTAATTTTGGGTGGTAAACCAGGAGATAGCTTAAAGTTAAATAGGCACGGGTTACAAACAGCTTTCATGCAATTGTTTAAAGTTAGCTCACGGATTTATTTGGCGTAAATTAATCTGGATATCTCCTTATAGTTAAAAAAAATAAATAAATTTAAATAGATTTAAAAAATTATTTAAAATTTTAATTTGATGAATTATTATCATTGAATAGATAGTAAATTATAATAAATACTAAGACATACAATTAAATAAATTCCAAATATGACAGCATTTAAGGTAATGTTTGATAAAATTGAAAGTTGAATATTGAATTTTAAATATTGAATGCTAAATTTTTTAATTCGCGGACTACTTGGTATTAACTGTAATTCAATTATTGAATTTAATCAATTGTTTAACAAATATACAAATTTTAAATTTTAAAATAATTATTATTTTATTTTTGTCATTTTTAACCATCTCTCTGAAACTATTTTATTCCTATCACCACTATCACAATAGTGGTGGTAGTGATAATGGTGGTGACATAATGGTAGCGACGGTGACAATAGTGGTGGTGGTGGCAATGACACAATAGTAGTGGTGACAATAGCAATGGTGGTGGCGGCAGTGGCAACACTATAGTGTCGATGGTGGTGGCGGCAATGGCAATAGCAATGATAAACTAGTAGTGCTAGCACAATAGTGGTGGTAGTGGTAGTGACAACGACAGTAATGGTGACGATAACGATGACACAGTGGTGACGATGGCAGTAACTTAACGATAGTGGTGGTGACGACGACATAATAGTGGTAACGATGATAATGGTGGTGGTGGTGGCAATGACAATAACAATGATGATGATGACAACAATAGTGATGGTTATGGTAATAATGACACAATGGTAGTGACGGCGTCAATAATAGTGGTGGTGATGACGACAATAGCACAATAGTGGTGGTGACGATGACATAATAGTAGTGAGGGTATATTTGTTCATTATGAAAAATTGATAAAATTTGTATTAACTAATATTTTTAGTATTAAATTATAAGTATGCGGCTTACTACTTAAAATTTTAATATATTTTTAAGAAATATTTAAAATATTAAGTAGTATGAGTTTTAGGTTATCAAATAAATTTAATTTATTAAATATTTAAAGTATTCAATTTTAAGCATTAAGTGGTTTTATCAGCAGCCCTAAGTTTATTTAGGATTTGAACATTTAATAAGTTTTTGTAGGATTTGCTCTAAAAAAAATTAGTTTTGAGTTGTCCATTTTTTGAGAAAGATTTAGAAAGGAAAGTTCAGTCCAATTTTAAATTCACAGCTTTGGCCCGGTTAAAGGCCCAATTTTTTTCTTGGTTAGTAAATTGGGTCACTAGCATCTAGCTTTTATTTGAGTCGTGTCGTAGATATAAAATTTAGGAAAATTTGTAAGACGGTACACATTTTTTAAAATATTTTTAGAAAAGTTTATAGCCTAAACTTTTAATAAATTAGTAAGTATACTACTTACAAAATATTTGGTGAATAAATACATATTTTTAAATTTTCATATTTTAGCAGTACATAAATGTCTTTATTTATTTTATGCAATATTTAGTAGTTTCTTTTTTTTTTATTATGTTTTTATTGACTAAGTAGTTTGTTATTTTAGTGGGCAATTAATCGTTTAAATTTTAAAAAGATTACAAAAATATATTTGACAGTTAAAGTTTTTATTGTATATTAATTCAAACTGTAATTATTATTTTTCACATTTTGATTTTTAGTATTCAACTTTTTCAAACAGCTACTGATATTCATTATCGGTCTTCTATAAGATGGGTTATCAATTTTCTGGTATTTGATGTCAAACTATTTTTAAAATTACGTCACTTTTTGATGTCACTCTTTTTTTTAATTATGACAGACTATTTTTAAAATTATGTCACCCTTTGATGTCACATTATTTTTAAAATTATATAACTCTTTGATGTCACATTATTTTTTTAAGTATGTTACACTATTTTTTAATTATGTCACTCTTTAATGTGTGAATTCACTATTTGATGCCTTTTTTTGATCTCCTATTATTTCTTAATTATGTCACTCTTTTGTTTACGAACACAAATTGATGAGATTTTTTTATTTTTTTAAGAATTAGATGGTTAATAAGTAAGAATTTTTTAGGAAAATCATAATATTTTAATATAAAAAAATAGTTGCTCTTGAAATCTACAAAGTTGCCTTTTTTCATGGAAAGAAATTTGGCTGCCCATTTTTATGGAAGGATTGCTTCAATTTAAAAGCTTTCCCCTTAAATCTTCCATGAGCATTCCTAGTTTGAATGAAACTCCGTTGAAATAACAACTCAGTTAATGAATTGATTTTATTTTTTTAATTCGGTTTAGCTAATTCAATAAACTAGATAATTAAGGGTATTAGATAATTAAGGATATTAGAATCCTTTAAACTTGAAATGTACTTCTTAACAAAATAATTTGGTGATTGAAATTTTTGACAAATAAGTTAATAAAAGTAGACCGGCCCACAAATATCCCTAGAATTTAAAATTTTAAAAATTAGAAGTCAATACAATTTCAAGATCTTTTGTTTAAAACAGTTCAAATGATCTATAACAATCACTCAATATATTTACTAACATTGTCATGTTCGAATCGACACGTATAATATGTGAACATAAAAATTATATCCTATCATCTCTTCTCTCTGTAAAAACCACAAATCATGTGCTCCTATAAACTAAATTGCACTTAGTCTAGATAATCATGCAATCAAGTGAAAAAAAAAACCCTCTAATTCTATAAATTCGTATAGTATCAGTTCAAGAAAATTTTAGAAGTCAACTACTTTTCAGGGTTTGTCATGCTGAAATCTAATAGTTCCTATTCGATAGTGATTCAATATTCATGCTAGAATGTGCTGTTATTTACATAGTCCTGTGAGATAATCTCCAACTCTTACTTAAGCCAGTTAAGGCTGGTCTTTGGATTAAAGGAAGGCCAGTGCAGTCTAAAAGAACAACTGGAGTTAAGATCAGTTAAGGAACTTTTTTTTTGGCTAAAAATTATAAGAAAAGAAGTATAAACATGTGGAACATAGCCTCTTTCCAACAGCTGAAGTACTCTCTCTTTCTCTCCATTGCCCCATGGCAACCCCCTCATCATTCTGGTATATGTGGTCCAAAAACTTCCCAATCACATCCTGAAATGGCACAGTAGAACTTCCATTGTCACTTCAACAGAAAATTTCCAGGAGAAACCCTGAATCAAAACCACCATTATTAAATAATAGTCTTGTATACTTTGATAAGTAGACGAGGAACCCATATAAGGTTGGTTATAGAAGCATTGTACTTCAGGTTTATGTAGGAGAAAAATCTTAAGAGCAATTATTAGTTTGGAAACAAAAAAAAAAACGTTTCTGAAATGGTTGAGAGAGAGGAAAAGAATTTGAAATTTGATTTTGAAACATTAGTTGAAATATTTTGTAATAAAGTATGAAAATTCAATTTTGCATTAATGATTCATTTCATTTTCCACCGAAACCAAGATATTCTGACGTTGAATTGATCACTAAGAGTCACAATACAAAATAGATTCCGAAAGCAAAGTGGAGATCTGCTCTTACTGAATGTTTATGCCATTTCTGTTCATCAGAGTCACTGGAATGCTACCATTGAGTTTGTTATTTTGGAGGAATCTGTTAGACAAAGCATAACATCAAACACATAAGCTAACCTTTGAGCAGCTATATTATATTATTGGACAAACTTTCCAGTGGCAGAACCATACATTTCATGAAGTTTTGGAAGTTGGCCCAATGATTTTGGGATCGGTCCCTCGAATTGGTTGTTCTGCAAATGCCTTTTTTCACATCAAGAACAAAGTCTAAATCAAGGTGTTGCAAATAAAATTTTAGTAAGCTGAAGATAAAAGAATGAAGAAAAACAAAAAATGACACCATTGTCTGGGAACTTACAGAGTTTGCAGAGCCTTCAAAGGGCTCAGGTCTGGAATTGGTCCCGAGAGTTTATTATCTCCTAGCCAACTGCATAGACATCATTCAAAGTAATGTAATTTGTCAAATGAATAACAATGGAAAATTTGGGTATGCTAGTAAGATCAATAGGGTTAAACTACTTACAGATTGGTAAGAGCAGTTAACTTAGTTATGCTTCCAGACAGCGACCCGGACATTTTGAAGCTTGTTAAATTCCTTCACGTAATGAGGAAAGAAAAAGTTGGTGCGAAATCAAAACAAATCAAAATAAAATAAGCAAACGATAGAGTTCCTTGAGAGAACAATTTGTCTTAGAGGTGCTCACTGTGATATGATTTGCAGAAACAGATGATTATGCCAAAGTGCCCTGGTTAATGTTATGTTGTGACTTACAGAGAGACAACCCGGTTTCTCTTTCCTTCGGAACATGTAACTCCAGTCCACGAGTTCTGTTTAGGTAGGCATGGATCTCCATACCAATCCTGAGGTGGGTTGTCGAAGCTTCTTGCCAAATCTTCCATTACCATCACTGCAAAATGCCCAAACATAATTAATTCATCAAGAAACATTGATGATCTGGAAGCATACAGGGATGCAAATGAATTGAGCTAAGCTGGGCGCCAGACTATCCAAGCTCGCCTCAATTGTTGTTGAAGAATGTTCATGGACTCGTCATGAGTTTCAAATATTATGTTCAAGCTTGCACTTTTTTTTTCGAAATCAGGCCCAGCTCGTTTGAATAAACAAACCTAACTAGAGCTCGGCTTAGGCTCATTTGATTAAAGGAACCAAGCATAAACTTGAATGAAACTCGGTTCATTTGCAATGCATAAGAAGCCAAAAGGGGCTACCATCATTAGTGAGAGTCCTTCCTTCAAGAGGCAGAATCAGAAACACCTCCCCTGCATTGATCACTGGCCCAACCGGCATATCAGTCGGGGGAGTCATCACAATCTCAGTCTGCCCAGAAAGAGGCCATGCCGCGCCATAAACAGTCACACCACTGCTGGTGACATTGAGGTTGGTGTAGAAGCTTTCATCATTCACACTGACATTGAAAACTCTCCAGCTATATGGGCTAGGAGTCCGGTTGTCTTGGAAGTAAAGCACAATGTAGTAATAGCTGCTCGGGAGTGGAAATGGTGGCCACCTGACTGTGAGACTTTTTCCTCTGCTTGTTGTGATTGCTGTTGTGAAGGCTTGCTTTGGTGGAATGTTCCAAAATTCTGAAGGAGTGACATTGGAGTGGCTTGTTACCACAGGGTTGTTGTCGATGAATGGTTGCCAAAATCGATTGAACTGGTCATCTGGAAAACTAGTTTGATTTGATATGTTCAATATTCACATATCAGAGGTCAATCAAACTTCTTAGAAAATTTAAATATTGGAATAATACTATTTGAAACCAAAAATCTAATTTAAGATGTGACAATTGCTATGATTTAGTAACATTGTTGTCATTATAATTGTTTTATTTTTTTAGATTCAAATAGAATCATCCAAAAGCATCAGACCAACAAAACAAATCCCATCCTCCGTCCTCCTTCCTCATCCAAAATTTGGCATTTGAGTATGCTTTTGCATGAAAAATTACAATTAACAGCCTGTAGTATTTGAATTTTTTTCTCTAGTCATCCCCTGGCATTTCATAAATGGCAATGATAGCTAAACATTTCAGCGTCGTAACTGCAAGTCTTTCTGTCATTGATAAAGATGATGTGAACAAAAATAATGTTCAAATGATAAAGATTACTCTCCTATTTCCTGTTGGAATCAAATAATATTGTTTTCAAACTATTTCCTCACTATAACAATATTATCTTAATTGGCAAATATCCCTCGTCATCTTTTTCTCACCCCCCCACCCAAAAAAAAAATTCAGACGAGAAAAAACACTGTGAGGCTCTATTCCACTCAAGAAAATTGGTTTACTTTTTCGTGTGTCCTCAAGTAGTTTATTGTATATAATGGTAAAATATAGGATTTCTACTATCCAAATTTTTATATTATTTTTAGTTTATGAATATAATCCCATTCATGAAAGACAAAACCCAATTTGGATAATAACGTCAACACATTTTAATCATAGCTTTGTATAAGATAATCAAAAGTGACAACAACTATTGATTAGATGAATAAATTAGATCATATCGAAATAACATTTGCACAAACAAAAGATTAGAACAGAGATGGGGTGATTTTCAATTTGCATACCTAAGGATATCTCCACCAGTCCCAAATCTATGGCGAGCAACAGTAGACAATGCATAATTCCCAAAATCAGTAGCATTATAGAGTGAACCATCAAGAAACTGCAATTCAAGAGCCGAAATAAACGGACTCGAGACCGTGTGCTCATTCCTCGCAAGGCACACGCTCAACGTCTTCGCATGAGCCGTAACAATTATCTCAAAGTACGAGCTCAAACCCTCGGCGAAATCCGCAGTCGTATTGACGGTGCTCCATATCGTGCCGTCGATGATCTGATCGAACACCGGCGGTTCCTTTCCTCCGTCGAAGCTTCCATAGAAATAGGTTGTTCTTACGAGAAACTTCCCTCCTTTGATCACCGGAAAAACGTAGCAATATTTCCGAGCAGAAGTGTCTGGAAAGTACCTTAATGTGGTTAGTATTGGTAGTAGATCGGTTTGTCTGACGCCTGATCGGTTTCCGACCGATATGAAACCCTCGTCGGTGATGTACTTCAGGCTACCTTCTTCTATATCAACCGTCGCACCGCAGTTTAGGAGGAAACCTGACAGGAATGTGGCAATCAGAGAGAGAGAGAGAGGCAAATAAATCTAAGTGTGTATGCATGTGTACATATATATACATCGAAGTACTGGATTGGTGGAATGGTTGTTACCTCTTGCTTCAGGGATGGCGTGGACGATGATGAAGGGGATGCTGACAAGCCATAGGAGGAAGATGGAGACGGACATTTTAGAGTAGGGGGGCAGAGAGGATGGATTGGGTAGTTTGTTTGGAGAGAGAGAGAGAGAGAGAGAGGGGGGGGGAGGGAAATGAGAGGGCAACGTTGGACATGGTCGAGAGGGTGGACGCATCAAAGGCAGTGCATGAAGATAGAGGCGGGCAGCGTTTAGATTGAACCGGATCACATTATTGGGTTCGGAGTTATGATGTGAAGCAAACCGGGTTTGGATCAACGTGAATTTGGATCGGAACTAAAATTGGAAATTGATCGATCCAATCCATCCATGTTGATGCCAGAAACTGTCCACCGAGCCGGAATTGAGCTTTGACCGCCTTGGGAAAGTTCCTACAGGAAAAGTCGTGGATTGGAGGGATTTTGGTGATCGATCCATTTGATATTTAAGTCAAAAATAGATTATAAAGAGTGATTGTATATAGTTGGAATTGAGACTTTCCCCCTTTAGATGATCTAAGTTATAGTATATAATGAGACTTATCCTTTTTGGATGATATTCAACTAAACTTATTATAGCTAGGTCAATGGGTTAGATTGTTGTAGGGTTCTAATCCTTTATTTGAATAAAGGCAATACCAGAGTTGAAGTGAGTAAAGACTCTCCATAAGCTTGGTTTGAATTAGTAAAAATGTGCTTAATTAGGACTCTACCGAGTTGGAAATGCAGATTTGGTGGACTAGTAAGTTGGGACTGTGCCACTTCGAATCGTGGAGGTCCTCTGCCAAGCTGTGGAGCTCCTATGTTAAGCTCGTGCTTAATTTAACATCATCAATCTCCATAACAAAAATCATTTGATTAAGATTTGAGCACATTATCCATTAAAATTTTGAGATCAAACTTCTATGTAATTTTTGGAATGGACAACAGATTGAATTATAGTTTCAAAATTCTTATTATGTAATTGATTTGGTTCGAGATTAACCCAACTATATTTGACTCATATGATAAAAAAAAATAAGAAGAAAAATATATAATTTTTTTTAGCATTTTGTGTTCCCCCCCCCCCCTTAGATGTTGGCCAACTTTTGAGATCCCTATGTTTTTTTCTTTTGTTTGATTATTACTAGTTTTTAGTGTTTCATGTATCCTCTAAAATAAATTTAATGCCCCCACCCAAATGATCATACATGATTAAAAAACATAGAGCTTCAATAAAGTAGAAATTGGATTATTTAACAAAAACATATATCCCAACTTTTTTTCTATTGTGCTCTATCAAAAGCCATAAAAAAAATTATCAAAAATAAATAAATTTGTATTCACACCAAAAATTAAATTACAAAGATAAATGAGAGAGAAAAGAATTTAAGCATTGATTATAGTGGGGGGGCGAGTGGTGATTGTGGTGGTGAGAGATGGTGATCGTTGTAATGGATGACTACGACCATTACTGATGGTGGTAGTTATGGGTGGCAACGGTGAAAGTTGTGGTGGGACGATAGGAGCGGTGGTGGTAGAGATAATGATGGGACAGTGATGGTGGTGGTAAGATGACGACAACTGTGGTGATGATAAGGGTGATGGTGACAGTGATAATAAATATAAAAATAAGACGACGAAGGTGATGGGGACAGTGAGGATGATGATGATAAGGGTAATGATTACACAGGGGGCGATGGTGGTAGGGGTAGTGACAGGACAGGGGGCGGTGGTTTTAGGGTGGTGACAATGATGGTGATAGTGGGGGTGGTGGTAGTGGGGACGATTATGGGAGGACGGTGGAGGTTGGTGGTGGTAGAGTGAAGACAGTGGTGATGGTGATTGTGGTGGTTTCTGTGGAAGAAGTGGTGGTAGTGAAAGGGTGGTGGCAATAGTGGTAGTAATGGGGGTGGTGACAGTGGTAATGGTGGCGACGACAATGATAATGGTTGTTATAACAGATATGGTGGTTAGGTGGTGGCGACGATGGTGATGGTGGTGATGGCAATGGTGGGACAATAGCGGTGGTGGTAGTAGTGGTGGTGGTGAGACGATTTCAAACACCATTTTAAAAAATATATATATATTTATGAAAAGTTATAAGTTCTAAAAGTATTTTTAAAAGTCATACACCATTAGAACCCATATTTTTTCTATTAAATTTGGGATATTAATATTAACCTTCAAATTAATTTTAAAATGATATTAACCGCGAAAAAGAAAAGTCAGTTTATTTATCTTTTGATATTTAAATTATATTATACTTTATTATATAGATTTTTCTTATTTTATTCAAAATTATGTTATCTCTTGCATAATCATTGATATTTATGAAATTATTATTTCTCACCTGTGCACGCATTACTATGCATTCTATAAAAATATTCAAACACCTAAATCAATTATCTCTTAAATTAATGACCAAAAAAAAAAGATTATCGGTTAGTTGTTCTTCTATTATTAAATGAAATATATTTTTTGAAATTTTTATTTACTTAATTCAACAAAAGATTCAATTTGGAAAGCAAAGAAATTATGACCATATAAAATTTTATAAATACAGACAACTGGCAAAACAAGAGCGCCTGTAGCTCAGTGGATAGAGCGTCTGTTTCCTAAGCAGAAAGTCGTAGGTTCGACCCCTACCTGGCGCGTTTATATTAACTCTTAAAGGCATACGGCATCGTTTTGCCCATTAACACGCTTTGGCCCAAATTTCGTCAAAACCCTACCACCTCCTGTTTTTTCCTTGAATTCGGACAAGAACTCACCCTGGTTCCCTTATTCCAACGACTAAAAACCCTAAACAATTCTCAATTTCAATAAAATTTCAATCTTTTTGGTATTTCTTTCTTCGAATTTAGCAGAGTTATGAAGGTCTTCGAGGTCGATGGAGCCACTACTCTCTCTCTTGCCCTCTTCACTGACGTCACTAACTCCAGGTACTCTCTCTCTCTCTCTCTCTCTGTGGAAAACACTTCAGATTTTCTTTTTCCATGTACATAATTATGTGCCTATTCTGTGTCGATGTATAGCTGTTTTATATGTTCAACTACGTATCAGCGTGGAGAATCCTTTATTACGGGATGCGAATTTGTAGGTTTCTAATTTGATGAAAAACCAATTTGCAAGTTATTGAGAAAAGGATAACTGAACGATAAAATTATTGGGTGGCTCCTTATTTTTAATGACTTGTTCTTTCTTTGTTTTTGAAAAAGGTGAGTTGGAATGAAAATTAATTTGGGGGCAGACTAAAGTTTTCAGCTTTTATATTTGTATGAATGGATGTTTTTATTGTGGGCATGTGAAGAATACTTGGTCGAAGTTGTGTAGTGAGATTATGCGAGATATTGAGGTTGTTGCGCAGACTGTGCTTGCTATAAGTCAACATTTGCACAAATAGGGGTTGAAATTAGATTGGATAATATCGAGAGTATATAGCAAATTCTTTTTGAGTGGCGCAGGATGCAAACCATAGCCGATACTTGAGAAGAGTTCGAATAGGGTATTGAAACTTGTCTTAAAAAGAGACCCTTTTTTAGGTATGAATAGTTATGCTGAATTGCTTTTGAGTTTCATCCAAATTCCGTTGTGTTAGCATCCCTGATGCCATGTGATACCTCATACCTATGACATTGGAGGGGGGGGGGGGTCAGTAGTATGTATAGTGACGTTGGATTTTTGGATGGCTTTTTGAGCCTCATACAATTTCCCTATTGTTAACATCCTTGATGCATTTAATATGATGGGAGGTTGGGGGCATTGTTTCCTTGGTATGTATAGTGGGGTTGAATTGCTTATTGTCATAAAAATTTCCTATTGTTAGCATCATTGCATGTACTATCTTTTTTCCTCGTTTCATGCTTTATATCACGGGGGATGTGCACATGGGTTTCGAAAGGTAAAATTAACTAAGCTTTTGCTGCCGAAGTCATGAACCTCTGGAGGACTGTTAAATTGGTTTACAAGTTGAGAAATGATTTTGTTCTCTGTAGTAAGCCACAGAGGTGCATCAGATTAGAAAAGAAACCTGGATAATTTAGGTTCTGAAAATGTATCCTCTCTTAGGGCTTTGGTGTCATCTATAGTTTATCATGTATTTATGTTATTATTCATGTTGGATTTCATTTGGAAGTGCCAGAATTTGTAGGTCATATCTTCCTGGATGCTTTTGCAATTCCCCGCAATTATTGTTTGTTAACGGTTTCCCATAGTGAAGGTCTATTTCTTATGTTGCCTGGATGTCTCATAATGAGTGTGTAGTGTAATACAAAGACAGCTTGCTTCATTGGCACTTCGAAGGTAATCTTCCTTTGCCCATAATAGTTGGCCATCTGAGCGAAATCAGACATTCAAAACAACGGGGCCAATCAAGAGTGGAACAAGATATACTCGAAGATTGATAGTAGCAAGGATAAGAAGATACATGCCCTAAAAGGGGCCAGTGTATGAAAAGCACGAATATTAGCAAAAAATTAAAGGATCCAAAAGCAATTTCCAATATTATGGTTTCTAGCTTTAGATTTAAAGATGAAATCATCTATACTACTAATAAAAGTACCTTAAGTAAAAAAAATTTGATTCGCTATTTTACCGTTATAAAGAATCTTAAATACCACATTATCTTTGCATAGTTAAATATCTAAATTACAATCATAACCTTATGTATTTAAATCTTTAAATTACCCTCTAACATCTCTTTTAATTATCTATTATCTTTGTATAAATATCAATAACTATGAAAATTTTTAATTCACTACGCAACCCTTAAAAAAATATATGCATCATTATAATTTTCAATAGCGTGTTCAAAAAGTCTATCAATAGATCATTACTTTTTTCAAATAAAAAAAATATCATTATGTATATATATGTATTTTTTTTTTCTATTTATACTACTAATAAAAGTATCTAAGAATGAAAAATTTTTGATTCATTATTTTACTTTGATAAATAATTTTAAATACCACATTATCTTTTCATAGTTAAATATCTCAATTGCAATCACAATCTTATGTGTTTAAATCTCCAAATTACCTATAATATCTCTTTTAGTTCTTTATTCACAATGTATAAATATCATTTTCTATGAAATTTTTTAATTGATTACGTTACTCTTAAAAAATATATGTATCACTATAGTTTTCAATAAAATGTTCAAAAATTTAAAACTTTTATCAATTTAACATTACTCATTTTAAATATAAAAATAACATTATGCTTATATATGTATATTTTTTTATCTAAAATTTTAACTATTTCATTTTTAAGATAAAAAATAATCTTTTATGTAGTTTTTTAAAAAATAATTTATGTTAAATCAACATAATTCTTCAATCACAGTAAAATTTTCATATTTTATTAAGATTTTATATATAATGTAATTTTTTAAAAAATAATTTATGTTAAATTAACATAATGCTTCAATCACAATAAAATTTTCATGTTTTTTTAAGAGTTTATATAAAAAAATTATATTGTATTTTTAAGTAAAACTTGAATTTTAGAATTTTAATATTTTTTTAAAATATATATTATAGAGTAGTGTATTATATTTTAGGATTAATAGTACTTTTAGTCTATGAAATATACATGTTTTATCAATTTGATTTTCATTGTATCAATTTTTTCTATAAAGTTAATGGTTTAAATGATCTTTACCCAGACAATTTGTTAAGCTTTTGACAGTAGTGATCACGTGTTGGTCACATGATACTAAATGATAGAATGACATGTGTTCACTTTTATAAAAAAAAAATTAATGGATCGTCTGGTTAGGGACCATTAAACAAGAATTAAATATTTTATGGACCAAATTAATAAAATTCATATATTAAGGATGAAATTGACAAAAAAAAAAGCATATTTTAGAGACCCAAAGTGTTATTAACCCTATATTTTATCCCTATTGAACTATGAATATTGACAATTATTGTTATTTTATTCAAGTTGAAACCTAATCAAATGAATTATTTTTATCTTTTTTCTTATAATTAGAACAACAAATCGCTGGGAACAGAAAATATTTTTTGAATTTTATAGTATAATACGAGCGATAAAAATATAATTTTTGATAAACTTGATATGATATTTAATATAAGTACACATATACCTAACACTTTTTATTAATATTGTGTGTACAAAAATTATTTACGTGCAAAGCACGTGTTGCATTGCTAGTAAATTAAAATGTCTTCAAGGGCTTTATATCAAAATAGATGAATAAAGAATGTCCAGAAGGGTGTTTTGTTTATTTTTTTCCGGTAGTAGTAGTTCAAAGAAAATCTTTGCTAGAAATCAAGTGCCTAACAAACTCTTGTCTTGCAGAGAACTTCTGGATTTAATGCAAGCCGGAACGCTGGAACCAGAAGTTGCATTTCTCAATGCATCACTTGTAGGCATAGTTTTACCTGTTCCATAAATGCTTCAAAACTTTCCTTGCTCTATAAACTAATCTATGTGAACAACTCCTACAGATCCCAGATGTTTTCCCTCTTCTAGCAGCTGCACATAAGACTCTTATATCCAAATCAAGGGAATCATTGACAACACGTACGCTGCATTCTGAGCTTGTTTACAACTACTCTGGCTCTAAGCATGTATGAATATATTCTATATTTCTACTACTATTTTTTCCTTATGCTTTTTCATGCACGGATCCATTCATTGCTGGGATTTATACTTTCCAGATCTCGGAATCTTTGAAAAGATGTGGCATCTTGGACAACTCGCATGACATCCTCGTGGCTCGTTTTGGTGCTTCTACTGATGAGGTTAGACCATCGGGTCATTTGGTGCTGTTTTGCAGAGTTCCGTGATTATTGATTTTGAACTTGTTTAATGGGGGAAGTTACATGTACATTATTTACATGACTAGATGATGGCTGTAGAGAAACTTATCAAAGGTAAGGAGATCGATTTAGATGAATTGGAAGAGCGGGCAAATCAAACCCAGATACAAAAGGTTTGTGGGTCTTCTCTCTCTCTCACACACACATACACACAACGACAATACTCCAGTAGGCTATTATTAGTTCTCAACTAACTTATGCTACTGTTACTGTTATTTCTTAAATTGATGAATTCATCTACTTCAGCACTACAAAATATCTAACGTGGAACTAGGGATATCATCAATTGCTGATGCTATAGTTTGCCGGATTGCTGCCCGTGATGCTCTGTAAGGGGGAGAAAGTTAGTGGATTCTATTTTATCTTGTAATTTTCGCATATTAATTTCTCTCGTCCAGAACTTTCCTCTGTTTAGGTTGAGGTAGAAGCCATAGTTGATATTTAAAATTCTCAATTATGTATTTTTTTCTAGAAAGTAAAAAAGGTGCTACACAAGAACTTTCCAAAGGGTTGTTCATCCTAGTATCACTCTCAACATTATGTAATTTGTTCCGAGGAAATCTAGTTGAATCATTTCTAGTAGTGTCTTAGAATTTATGCATGAGTGAAAATTGTTGGCCTTCCCTCTAATTTCATTTTAATTGTTTTTGAGAGGTTCTCTTTTGATATGGGTACAACAACTAGGTTCCACAAGAAGATTTGATCCAAGATTTCTAGTATGTCCCTTCAAAATGAGATGTTTCCTAAGGGGTCTAGTTGCCTTCATTTTCACATCTTAGGGGGTAAAGTTTTATGTTATCACCACCAAGGTAGATCAACCCATTGGGAGCTGCGAGCAGAGGGCTGTTTTTTGTTTTTGTTTTTGCTCGGAAAAGGTTAAGTACAGAGTAAAGGAACAAGAGAAACAAAATTAAGCTAGCTAATTCCTTTACTAAGTGGTTGTCTCGTTGAGCATTGCTTCACTCACTAAGTTTGGAAGTTGGTGATTGGGAAGAACACCCGTGTACTTCAGGGCTAATTACCATCTTGCGACCTCATGTGCTACTGTATTTGTATCTCTGTTAGCACGTATCAAGTTTCAATCAGGATGATTCCTGAGAATTTGCTTAAGGTATTGGATTATTTAATCATGACTAAGTGAACCACAGTTTGGGAGATGCAGATACAGAGGGTTGTTAAATGATTCAAGTTTGGCTTGGTTTACCTTTTTCAAGTTCGATTAATCTTTTTTTTAAATATTGAATTTAATTAAATTTTATCGTATTATAAATGAGTTGAATTTTAGTTGTGTGTAGTTGGGTTGACATAGGTTCTTATTTACAAATATTTTTAATTTTATTATCAAATAATTCTTATTCGAAAGATGAACGAATAAAGTTTGTCCCTAATAGTTGCAGGCCATATTTATATATCTTTCTCCAAAATAGACTTTTGGGATATGTGAACTTTACAAGTTTTTATTTGATGGCTAATTACATATTTTATAGTTTTTTTTTTTTTTAGCTGGGAAATGAATTTATTTAGGAATGATTATTGACTTCTAAGGGTAAAGTGTTTGTTCAGAAATTGACCTTGATTTCGGTTTAGATCCGACTCAAATTTCTTTAAACTTCTTATTAAATTGGATATGAAAAAATCTAATCTCGAGAATTGAAGTGGGTTTAAGTTTGACTTTAGTCTTTCATAATCAAATTAAATTTGAATATATTCAAACTTGATAAATTAGATTCCATCATCTCTTTGAACTTAAATTTATGCCTAGGAATGCATGAATCGAATTTTCTAAAAAACGTGTGTTGAGCTAGCGGACATCGCAACTAACAAAGATTCCCATGACATGATGGTTGAACCCAGTAGTAATTAACAGTTCAAAACATGTGTTACAATTACTAAAAATAGTGGGTTCTGAGCTGTTAATTAACAGTTGAAACATGTGTTGAAATTACTAAATTATTGATTGTGTGTTAATCAAGATGGGACGAGTTATTCAGATTTAGTTTGAATAGGATTCGACTTGAACTCGACTCATATTCTAACTAAGTTGAGCTTGACTAATTATTTAAGTTCATTTAGAAAAACAAGATTAAAAAACTCGGATCAAGCTCGTAAAATTTTACTCGTTTACGTATAAATTAGTCAAGTTATCGCCCGCTCTTCACTGTGGGATCGGGCTCGGCTCATTTTTTAAATTAGTTAAACTTGAACAATTTTTTAAATTCGTTTAAAAAAATGATCTTAATAAACTCAACCTTAAGCTTGTAAAATTAGACTTGATTAACACCCTCGCTGCTAAACTGACAGTATAAGAATGAGATTAAACTAAAAAAAAACTAACGGTAAGTATCAAATGACTTTGACTGCACCCGTTGCTGAGCAGAAGTAAACCGAGTAAACCCAGTGGGTGCTCTCGACTCTGCCCAGAGACCCACCAATGTCCTGATGCGAATGAGGGTCATTCAAAGGATACGACTAGAACCAACATCTCTCTCTCTCTCTCCTGAGAAAATAGCTCCAATTCCACACGTGAGTGTATATATGTATTTGGGTGTCATACAGTATTTCTAATTTTTGACCAATAAAAATGTATTACATACATATATATTTTTTATTTTCTATTTTTTTTTATTTCATTATTTTTTAATATTTTATTAAAGATCATTCAAGCTAAAATTGAACCACTTTATTTAGTTCAATATCTGTATGCACTTGTTAAAACTTAAAAGTCACTCAAGCAATATTATAGTAGATACATCTCTTTCTCTCTCTAAAATAAGAGGTCTTGGACACCTAAGAGTGTCTCCAACAACAAAATGTATTTTATCTACTCAAAAAATAATATTTTTTATTTTAGTTACTCACTTTTTTAACACATACTCTAATAAATTTTTTATATTTTTAACTAATCTTTTTAAATATTATTTCTCATTTTTTTTGTATTATTTTTTTTAAGAATAATAAAAAAGAGAGCATGAAAGAAAGGAGAGAAAGAGAGAGAAAATAATATATAATATTTACATATTGCTACCGTGATACTGTAGCAAAAATATATTTTATATTATATGAACAACATTTGTTGAAGATGAATTTTAGTTTTAAAATAATTAAATTTTAGCTATTTTACTCATTTGTAGCGTCAGTTAAAAAAACAACTCAAATACCACACGTGGGCGTGGGCGTGGGCGTGGGCGTGGGCGTGTGCTTGTGAAAGGGAAATCCAAATTTCTTTAGTCTAACTAAGCGCACATGCCATTATCTATCAACACAAAAACCAAAAAAAAAAACAAAAAAACACATGTCCATTTAAAGGTAGCAAAAGAATAAGCTTTATTGGTTTGATTGAGCTGTCAACATCTCAGGTGAGATCACCCCGACCCCACATGCCCCACTTTCGAAGCTGACGATTTCATGACGTTGGGCATGCATCATTGGTCTTTAAACGGGTTAAGAAAAAATTAATTTAAATTAATCCGAATACTCTTAAGCCTTAAACTAAAAGAAAATTCAGACGATTATGTGCAATATTGACCAATGCAATAGCTTAGTTGGTTAACGAGAGGAGAGGAACTCTATTGGCTGGACATAGGCGGTGCTAAGCAAGTTTTTAATTAATCAGTGCACGTGTTGTTGTGAGATCATTGCCTTCAATCTTCTCGAAAGAACTTATCCCCCAAGTGAGCATGAATCATGAATGACAGGTAAGGTTGAAGGTTGACCTTTTTTAATATCATCCAAGGGAAATGCTAACTTACAAAATGATTACTTATCAAAATCTTAATAGAAAATTATTACAAAATTGAAGGGACATAAAATCATGGTACGTGTAAATAATCACGCAGGAGCCACGTGAGGGTTTAGGCTCTGCCAAAATTAAACCAAATTGTTTAGATAGGTAGTATGATCAAGAAGAAAGATCTGGCCGCATTAAGATAAGAATTTAACAACATAATCGTTGCCTACGTTTAAAGGATTCAGTTGTATTAGTTAAATAAATCTAATAGCTCATGAGCTGAGATCAAAGAAGCGTTAGAGAAATCTTGGGAACAACCAACAGACAATCCTGAATTGAAGGAAATGTGCCATCTTCCTTCCCAGAAAGAGGGATCACTGGAGTCTATGTAAGTCAACAAGGATGAATAGTGAAAGGTATGTAGAATCCTTCCATAACACAATTCTTTTTGATTTCCATCTACTGACTTAAGCCCTGACCAAAAAAAAAAATATATATATATATATATATATATATATATATATATATATATATTAACTTAAGTATCGAAATGTCTTCAATCGAAGCACTTCGATCTAAGGTAATTTATTTGCTTTACAAGAAACTTGACTCGAGGAAGGATAATACTATTCACAAAGGATAGAATGAATTTTGTCCGTTTACAGAAATAAATGTGAAATTATAAATTATTTTGATGATGATACAACGAAATGATATCGTTTTGAATATATTTTAACATATTAAATTTGCTTATGATATTTTATAATCGATATTAATTTTTTAGTAGTAACTAAATTTTTTGGTACAATAATTTTCAATACTACACATAATTGGGTATCATAGTCATTACTAATAGAAAAACTTTAGGATGAAGAATTTGTAGGTAACCCTTTTATTATTCAACCATCAAATACAATGAATTTGTAACCAGACAATTTTGATGTCAGTTTGTTCAACCAAAGAATAAAAAAAAAAATCTCATGAAAAATACAAATTAAGAGCTAGCTATGCTAAAAAGAATACAAAAATTACAAGAATTCTTTAAAATGGTGAGTAGTTTTACAACTAGTTATATGTAAAATCAGAACTAGCTATGTAACAATAATTTATTCTACAAAAAACCCAGAAGAATCAGAAAAAATTGGTGGCTACTTGCTATACTTAGGCACTGTGAACAATTCCATTACCAGAATCCGATGAATCGCCATTGAAATCCATCATCATCATAAATTCTTGCATTTCATCTTCCCCAATAACTTCCCAGAATTCTTTTTCTTTGCTCGTTCCCATTTCAATTCCCGCCGGAATCTCATTCTTTCCTGGAAATTCTTGCCGGAGTTGTGTTTGTGGCGGCGGCGGTAGTGGCGGTGGGTGAGATAGTTGTGTGCTTTGTTGAGTGTTGATGGTGTAATCAGAAAATGCAAAATTGAGTTTAGCTCTTGGCCCTCTGAAATTAATGGCTGCCCGGTCATAAGCCCGCGCCGCGTCCACCGCCGTATCAAATGTACCGAGCCAAACACGCGCCGCCTTGCGTGGGTCTCGAATCTCCGCCGCCCATTTCCCCCACGGCCGCTGGCGAACGCCTCTATAATTCTTCTTCTTCTTCTTGATCGCAGTGTTTTCCGAGTCCTTATCATCCATAGTTGGTGGCGCGAAGAAGTTGCAACCCAAACACCCACTAATCTTGCAGAACTGACAAGTGTCTGGTTCGGAGACATAGGATGTGGTTGCGCTTTCAAATGATGGAAACAGTCGGAATTCATGGGTGGTTGTGGTGTCCATGGTGGCACCACCACCGCCGCCTGTTACTATATTTGTCAAGGCAGCTACCATAACAGAATCTTCCTGCTCTCGGGTGAGCCGTGGTGGCAGCGACGATGACGGTGGTTGGTGTGTCGGAGAAATAGGTTCGTATTTGGGTTTCTTAGACCTCTGCATTCTGAATTATGTTGGCAGGTCAACTCCACACAATTTATATCTGATAAATTGAGGTTTAAAACGAGAACTTGAAATGAGATAAAGGTGTGGTGTGGTGTGGAGTTTCGAGTTCAGATGTTTTTTTATGTTGTCTGATCAGCCGGTTTTTGGTTTGTGACATTGAGGAGAGGGAGAGAGAGAGGTCAAAGGTTATATATGGAGGGAAAGGTCCACGTGGATGATAATGTTTTGCACACTCTTCAAACACGGTGTTTGAAGGTAGTTTTGGTGGCACGTGGGATTTTTGTGGTGGGTTCACGTTGGACTGGCGGGGCCCATTGCCCAACATTTGATGAGCTGGCAGGTATGTGAGTGTGAAGAGGCGTGTTCACACGGGGTTTTTTGATGAGGCGGTGAGACAATATGACGTCATGCCTTTCAAAAGGTACTAGATGGATGGATGGATGACTTTCCATGTCTTTCAATAGGTAGGAGATGAATGGTTGCCGTTTTAAGCGTCAGCTACCGCGGGTGGCGGCTTCTCTGCCGTTAGTGGTCTAACAGCACAGTATACTGTTAAGTGGAACGGTTCTAACAGCCTTTTCAACAACGACGTCGTCTCAAGCCTTAAAATAAAATCGATTTTCATCCAACTTGCCCCAAATCAACAACCCTTCAGTCGTCTTCTTCTCAGGCAAGAACTATTGTCTTTCTCATTTTGATTCTTACTCGAATCACAGTTGTCTTCAAGCAATCTGTTGATCACAATCATCTTCGAATAATCTATCGACAACAATCATCTTCAAGAAATCAAAGTCTTAACATCAATGTAAATTTTGAAATTTAAACAGTATATATTCGAGCAATCATTCTCTCAAATTTTAATAAATTATGAACTTTTCTCATGAGTGATTATATAATCCAAATATAAGCTAACATGAAAATAGTTTTTATTGCTTGTGAACTGTACTAATTATTTAATACACAACTAATAGAAAGTCATGGAACTTACCTTCCAAAAACTCATGGAATGCTTTGCATTGTTGCTGTTCAGTACTGCTGGGATGCTCTGCAATATTGTTGTTCAATACTGCTGTGATGCTATGATTTTGAGAATGAACAGAGCGGGGGTCTATAAATTTCATAACATGTTGACTGATAAAAAGTTCATGTTTTTTTGATAAAAAGTTCATGTTAACTGATGAACAGAGCTGAGGTCTATAAATTTCAGTTAAAAAGTTCATCAGTTAAGACCCCAACAGCTCAAGTACATGATCGTCTTGAGTGACTCTTCGGCCTGTTTGAGCTGCTTGTCAGTTAAAAAGTTATAAAGAATATATTGCTGGGATTTTTGGTACCAACTTATACTAACATTTTTTTTTTTGTAGTGTCAAAGAATGGCATGGGTGAATGAAGCTTATTTGCATGGTTGGATCCTCCTTATCCTCAAGAGTTGAATAATGTACATAATGGTGGTGGAGCTGCTTTGTGATCAAAGGGCATGGGTCTTATGTATGGAGGCAAGGCTTTCCAGTTGGGCAGAGAGAATGATGCTTAGAGTAGCATAAAATGACTTGAGTCTTTTTAAAGGATTAAAGTCATTTCTTTAAACTCTTGTTCATTGATTCTTTGTAATTTTCTCATTCTTTGGTTCTTGTAATCTCCTGAATTCATGGAATAAAATTTCTCTTAATGGAACTAGTTTGATGTATTGGTGTATTGGTTGAAGATGGTTCATGATATGAGTGAATGTGTATTGGTTGGTTAAACATGGTGCTTTGGTGTATTGGTTGAACATGGTTCAGCTAATGAATGAATGTGCATTGATTGTTTGAACATTATGCATGTTGCCGCATGTCTAAGATAACAACTATATATTGAACACCATGAATCATTCATAGGTGAGATCAATTCCATGAAAAAACAAAAATGTGATCATGTATACAAGCGTTTTCAAAGGGACGACAAATCTTCTAAAACAAAAAAATAAAAGATCCACCATCTCCATAGCAAAAGAATACATTGTAAGTTCACATTTCAAAAAGATCAAAAAGAAATTGTCAAGATCAATTGCAGCAACATCATTACAGCAAGATCAATTGCAGCAACAAACCACAAACAGTTAGCCCCCAATCAGCAACTACCAAAGATAACAACATTGTAGCATCATCCAACATTGCATCAACATCATTATAGCAACATCAATTGCAGCAACAAACCACAAACAGTCAGCCCCCAATCAACAAGTAGTCTAATATAACAACTATTCATTGTCCACCTCGATTCTCCTCATTAGAATAATCAACGACGTTGTCCAAGAAGCATGATTCAACATTTACCCGAGCATTTTGAGAACTAATTGATGCTTGAGAAGACATGCTTGAGATTGAATTTGAGTGACTATAAGTTGATGCCCATGAGTAAGTAAATCCATTTATATGTGAATTATGCTCATTCGATTGAGATACCTTCAAAACAAGCATTCAAAGACGTAAGACACAATTAAAAAAAAATAAGAATCCAAAACATCAATACCTTAGACAACCACTGGTAGCAGGCTTCTTCTCAGACATTGTTTGTAGGAATGGTAACAAGCTTTTTCCCAGACATTGCTTATAGGAATGTCTCAAACAACCGCTGAAATAATGCTGCAGTTTCGTCGTACAATAATACCGCACCAAATATCATTGTCTCCCTGAACTGGTTGAATCCAATCAAAATGCCTAAGGGTCGGTACTCCTTGTTTGTTCGAAATGTTGTGTCAAATGTGACATCCCCAAAGTGATCATAATCAATAATCATCCTTGGATCAACCCAAAAAATATTTGTTATGCGCTCTTCGACATCCAATTGAACTCCATAATAAAATGATGGATTCTTAGCTGCTTCTGCTTGGAAATATTGCAACAAACTACGCGTTTTACCGTATTTCAAGTCTCGCTGTCTTCTTTCTCGAATGTAATTTTTTTGGTCTTGATGAGTGAACCCTAAGTTTTCTCTCTCACCTGCTTGGGTACTCAAAAGCTCGTAGGACGCCTTAAGTGATATCCCACAATCCTTAGCAATATCAACATCGATGCCTTGAGCTACAGTAACTTTCCATTGGGATGACATCATGTGCATACATTCCGCCAAGTGCAAAATGTGATTGTGTTGGTCTTCCCATTTAACAAAAACAAATTTTTCAATATCTCTATTGAGGGATATGCACATGTGAGTGGGGCAATTTGTTCGAGTATCTGCCCGAACCTTTATTGTTTTCCAATTCCTTTGATCTTTACTCATTTGTCCCTGTTTACAACAAACGTATTTTCTGTAAATTAGTACACCATCCTTCAAGCTCTTGTTGTGATAAGGTTTTTTCACACTGAATCCCACAGTTTCACCATAATTGTTATAGAACCTATAAGCATATTCTTCCGAGTCAAATTGCATTCTCATACATGGAGTATTGTCTGCTTTATTAATCTCAACACATTCCATCTCCACTATAGATTAGGTCTCCTATATTAAGCAAACAGTTACACAAATTAAATATAAGATCAAAAACTCAATTTTAGTAAATTAAATATAAAATCTTATGTATCAAAGCCTATATAACTCAGTTTTAACAAAGCCTAAAACACTAATATCCATATATAAAATAATCAAATATACTCACAAAAACGTAATAGAAAGAATGATGGTAGTCTCATAATTATATCAAGATTCTATAGGAAATTTTTAAAAAAAATTATGAATTTTATGAATTGGAATTTCATAAAAAAAAAAGCATATTTGATCTTAGAATTTATAAACCTTTATGCTTCTATGGTTTCTGGAATTTGATGAATCTAATTGATAAACCATATTTTGAACAAAATGCAAAGGAGAGTTTAAAGCATGTACATCAGTTTTATTGATTCTCCATATGATAAATGAGAGAGAATGATCTAAAATTGAAGAATTAATTGCATTACCAACTGTAGAGGCTATAAAAGAAGTTTTCAATTCTTAGTTGTTTCATGTATTTAGTGTTCCTCGATGCTAACTATTGACCTATGAGCAGTCAATTTGAGTTATTTTGGTGATTAATTCTAATTTTCATTGAATCTTTTAAGTCTTTCCCTAGAAATAAAGTGTTGCTGAGTATTCTCATCTGCACATCATGGATAATCGAATATTCTGTAAAAGATGATGTGGTTCTTCCTAGTCTTTAGCTGGATCATTTACATGAAAAGTGTTGTTGAATATTCTCCTCTGCACGCTATGAATGAATGAATATTCTACGTCGTTCTTGCTATTCAGCTGGATTACTTACTTGAAGCAAATTCTTCAGTTGGATTTGTAAAAAGTTTAGTTAGACCTCTGTTGGTTTTACTAATATGTCAAAGTTGATTACGTGATCCAATTGCAGCTGAAGCAAGAGCTTCTTAATGTACTTATTGTCTATGTTGCTTAATAGAGTTCAGATTTAGAATTCTGAAGAGGATGCACTGATGGCAGCTGCTTTTGTGCTTATTTCAAACCATAAAACATATAATTGGTTGTTTTTTTCTTTTGTTAATGGATCTTTGTTATGCAAGAGATTACAAACACAAAATGAAGAAATTATCTGAGAGTGTGAAATCATAGAAGACGAGGTTGAAGTGCCAATCAACCACTACAGAGAAACAAAAAGAGAGAATAGCAATGAAAATTTTGAAATTTTTGTTGGTGATTACAAGTTCTATACAGAGTTTTTTTGGAGGCTGTTTAGGCAGGGCTGGTTGTTGATTTTGGAGGGAAGGAGCAATATGTTTTTTGCATTTTGTTGATTTGTTCTGCACAAGTGGAATATGGTGGAAGACGACATCGTTGCTGTCTTTGCTGGGTGCTGAAGTCTTGGCCAAAACGGCACCGTCCCACTTAACAGCAAAGTTTGTTGTTTGACTTCCAACTGCAAAGGAGCTCCACCCCAGCTACCACAGGCCAGAAGTTTCCTTCTACTTCCAAAGGAGAAGGAAGAGATATTTTACTTCTTCCACGTCATTTTCATTCTATTTTTTTTACCATTTTTAAACTTGATTTGTCTTTTTACTATTTTAAAAGGATTACAAAAGCAAAATCATTTTTGATTTTTTCCTTTTTGGACGTGACGTTTGATTAAAAATTTAGATAAGTAACATAGATGTACTTCAATAAATAAACAATAATATATATATATATATATATATATATATATATATATATATATATATATATATATATATATATATACTGATGATATAAAATATTGAGAAATATGAGTAAGGTAATGAACTCTGAACTAAATGTATGAGCTGTAAATGAAAACAAATAAGAATGCATACATTTAGAATGGTTCATTCTATTGAAGCGTAGGAGTGTTCCATTATAAGAAAGGCTCTTGCAGCCTCTTGTTCCTTAACTGTTTATTTCTTGAAGAAGATAAGTTCAATAGAGTTTTCTCTGACTTACCTTTTTTACATAAAAAAAATACAAAATAGATTTCAAAAACCTACTTAAAAATTTGACTTGACGAATAACTATCATTAAATAGGTAGTTAATCTCAATAAATTTTTAGATTCACAATTAAATTAATAACAATCACATCATCAAGTCAAGTTTTTAAGTCTATGTAGCAATATTTTTTTACTTAATTGTCATCGTTTTTATAATAGACCTGTTAGAAAATATTTAGCCATTACAAGACCTCGTTGTATGACGTCGTCTTCTAAAAACAATAGCCCTCTATCCAAGGAGGGTATATGTGGTGAAATTCTTTTTTTTTTCTCTTTTATGTAGGCTGTTGAGAGCCAGTTTAATTGATATTGTAATATTGACCTGGACTGGTCAGCTCGACATGTAATAATTCAGAATGTTTAAACTCACAAAAATTAAATAAAATAATAAGTGTTTTCAAATACGGTATGATGCCTTAATTTTTTTTAGTTCCTATGCCACTATTTACTTACCACCTTTTTTTTTTTGCAGCAAGTACTAATGACTTTCCACCTTACTTTAACAAAGAACGACCACTTAATCTAAGGATTTGAGCATTGAAGTGTGAAGACGGGCGAATAAATGACCAATATGTGTCGTCTCCGTTGTTCACATGAAATTGAAACTACCCAGAAGAAACGATTTATTTCATTTGCAGGAATTAGAAACCTAGGGGTTTATTCTGTGCACGTGTTACCGGACCATAGCGACTAGAAGCCGATAGGCTGACCATGTACAATAGTGATCAAATGGTCACAAACCAAAAAAACAAAGAGCCAGACAGTGGCATTAAGGGATGGTATTGTGGATTAACTATGAATAGATTTTTTTTGTTCAATGGTCAGAAGTGTTCAAGTCAATTTATGCGTAACTCAAAAAATATTTTCTCCGATCCAATTAAAGATAAACCATCCACACTGAAATTAAGATATTTATGAAATATAAATTCTTTATGACATGTGAATATGATCTTGATGGAAGGTGCAATAAAATTAAGCATCACAACACTATTATCTACGAGTTTGACTCTTCCCCATATCTACATCTATTCCAATTCTCCATATTTCAATCCACATCACCAATTTATTAGATAAATACTTATATTACACCCATCTCTAATAACTTAAACATTTATATGAGATGATGTTCAATATAATATTAGAGTATAGAGACCAGACCAGAGTTTGAATTTCACTAGGTCTCCTTCCTACAAAAACAACAAAAAAACAAAACAAAAACAAACACGATGGAGAGTATCAGAAAAATACTTATGTTACACACTTCACTAACAGCTTAAGCTTTCAACTTATGTCACACACGCACAAAACTAATAAAACTCGAAAGGTTCCTTTTTTCCGTGGGTTTTTTGTTCTTGTTTTGTTGGGTGTGTTGAGAGGGAGGAGGGAGAGGGGGGGTTCAAGCAAAGAGCATGATCAAAGCGACAGAAAAAAGCGATTATAACAAATATAAAGTGAAGTTGATAGCTCTATTCATTTGCTAGAGGAGTACTACACCCGGGGACCAGAACCCAAAAGAGAAGAGATAGGGGACTTTAAGGAAATAATTATACAGGAGTAACCTAATGTTATACAGCAACATATCATCAAGCGAAACATTTGATAGCCCTACCTCCCTTTCTCTATCCCAGTGAAAGAATAAAGGTAAAAATAGAAATGCAGAAAATTTCAACCTATTCCCACTGAAGTATGAACTCTCAAGATGCAAGTCAAAGTAGCATTACCGTGCCTACTGAAGAAAAACCAAAATTTTAGCAGAACCTTCAAACTAGTCGTCATCCTCTGAATCTGTATTTGGGAAGAGAGAAAGTTGGTCAATGTTAATGCTGAAAACATAATCAATGAAAAGGGGTGCAAAAAGAAGGTACTTATGTAATCCAATTACTGAAACACTGTTGCTAGATATCATCCACACAGCTCCTATTTTAGTGTTACAAACGGGATAAATCAATATTGAGGCCATATGGCAAGCTTATGCTAAGCGAAATATGCATCCCACTCTCTCAAATATGGTATGCATCCCTCTCTTAGCATTCCATATCCATCTAATGGGAATGCAGCATCACCAGAAAAGATGATCAGTAAGAATTCTAAATATATGTTGACAGTATAATGAACTTGGAAGTTTCAGAGGCAGCTTCTCAATATTTGATTGGGTTACTTTCCGAGAAAAATATTTTTGCCGGGTTGATTAATTATCCTAATTGCTTAAATAGCAACGTGTCAAGATTCAAGACTCCCTTTTGCGAGAAGTATCAAAACCTAACAATACATCATGTGGATAACAGTTTCAGGGTTATGTGGCCTGTTTTACAACAAATCTACAAGGGTGACGGGAGTTCTTTTAATAATCTCTTTTGCCTTTTCTATTCCTGAAGAGAAAAATTAAGGGCCTGCTTTTGCAGATTCAATTCTATGTGCGCACGCATGCACACAAACACACACAGCACATTTCAAGCAATTTGGGGATAATATCTGTAACTGTTAATAATTTGCCTGGAAACAGAAAATGAATCTTAAATTTAGATATGAATTATAAGAAGTTTACCAGATCGTATATCTTCTCCAACTTTCCCTCTATTTTTCAGCTGTTTCGTGATCATTGAGTATATGAGAATCCACCAGTATATGTGGAACACAAGTAGAGTCAATAACATTGTATTGAAAACATAGTATATGAACATGTGATACACCTCCGAGAGCCTCAAGACCTCGCAGAGATAAATGCTGAAAAATACCAACCACATAATTAATATGGGAACAAAAACAAGCTATTGCAATCGTTAGTGAAACAAAACATCTACTTGGAGGACAAACCTTGAGGATTTTATGGCCAAAAAGGGAAACAATATCAGCCTCAGAATAAACCATGAAATAGCAAACAATCCGAAGCAGACGCTTGCTCCAAGCTCCTTCTCAGAATATTTAAAAACTTTAGCAGCTTCAAGAAATACATCACTGCCATCATGCAATGCTAGGATAACTGACCCTATCCGGAAGAACCTGCATGAAAATGAACTGATTTGTTACTCCTCCAAAGCATATATTTCATCTCAATATTTATCAAACTAGTTCAAGCCTAAACATAAATAAGATACTTGAGGGTGAGTGTACTTAAAAGCATTCTACTGGCCGAGTTTTCTCCATATAGAGATACCCAAATTATGGCATATACCAATGAGTGAGCTGCCTAGAAGTTTCAACTTCGGAGTCCTTGAAACGGTGCTGTTTCACATAGCCTTAGCTTCACCATATTCTTTACTTTCACTTCATTAAGTCCATGAATTTCTATAAAAATATAAAGAGACGCAGAGTTTGGATGTCAAGCTAATAACACCAAGACTAAAATAAGCACCATTAGAACACGTTATTACAAGCAATCTACCAACCATAAAATAAGAGATTGAGCAAGAAAAAGTAATATTCATAGAAAACAGAAATAGCCTGCAAGCAATGCCATACTGCCTGAAGACGATGTTCCCTAGTCTGCCATTGTTTTAACTGGACCATTGCAGTCTGAAATAAGTACGACAGTTTCAACATTGAGAAGATCAGAGTGCCAGTATTCCAATAAAAGCTAGCAATGGCTGTACTTCCCACTAAGGACTTCAAAATTTGTCTCAACCGTTGAATCAAGCAAAACCACCAGAAGTTCTACAATTAGCTCTAGCAATTACTCTGTTCTTCTTCCTCATCCACTTGAGAAACTTCCATGTTATGCATATAAAAAATTGAAGGGGCTAGGAGTTGATGTATACACTACTTTTTGCTTTTGAGTAACCTACCTATGTCTTAGAAATCCACACTTCACCTTCTTAAAGTTTAGAACTAAAGTGCAACAGCTAAGGGGTCAAAAATTTGATATTAAAAGACAATAACGTCATTCATTTTTTTAATTTTTTTAGCGTCTTTTCTGCTTGTTTTACAATTTGAAAATCTTCAACTTAATACACAAAGAGGAGAGGAAGAGATTGGTTTATTTGAAACAGAAAAAATAGAAGATATCAAATACATATAAGAGTATAAAATTCTTTTTGACATGATAGTTTATTAAAAATTTTGATCATCAATTTTTAAAGAAATTTTAATGGTGACACTTTCGTCCAAAACTATAAGAAGATCAAGTGCAGCTTTCCAAACCATGTGGAAGTAAAGTGTCACTAACTCAAACCACAAGGGGGTAAAACATAATTTACTAGTTCAAAACAGAAGGTAAAGAAAAATTGTACATTAAATGTAAAAATACCTTGTCATGTACGAGTACGCAATCAGGAAAACAGTGATGAGATGATGAGACATCATTACCGAGAAATCTTTTCTTCGAGTTTCCCATATAAGGAGTGCACCGATGCTATAGACATAGAATCCACATTGGCACATATATATGAGTTTTAGGGAAAGCCTGAAATGAAAAATGCAACTGGTCATTTCAACTCCATCAATTTGGAGCTTAGGACTCAAATAACTTTTTTCAATAAGAAGAACTCAAATAAATTAAGAGGCATGCTTAAACTACAGTTATTTGATATGTCAGTTTGCTGAACCATTGCAGGCCTATCAGAAAGAAATGCCAGTCAAACAACTTCCCTATGCAATGAGAACAGAGAAAAGTCAAAAATAAAATCACCTGAATATCACATCCTTTGGAGACGTAAGCTAAAACTTGTTTTCCACTATAACAATTGCATTTCAGTCCAAGAAAGTTAAAAAGGCAACCCATCAAGAACCACACCATCTTTTAATCAAAGCAATTACAAATACACTATCTGACAAACCAATGTTTCACAATAACTTCTTCAGTATAAGAGAAATGAATATCTTAAATTCGAGGAGATGAAAACCAGGTAAAAATGCCTGCAAATAAGTAGTAGAATGGATGGAGATACCAACATGATGATAACCACAGACCATGTCTGAGAAAGACCAATAAGAAGGGCACGATGAATGCTTCCTTTAGATTAAATCCATATGGTTTGGACTAGCTATGGACCAAGAAACAAATGTTCTGGCATTCGCTTTCTGCCAACCTTTGACCCCAAAGTAGTTGTTAAAACAACTTTGTATACCTAATTTTACCTAAAAAATTTAAACTCTCTGAGATATACAGAGTAGGGGTGCAACTTGGGTTGGGTAACCCGATTTCAACCCAAGCCCAACCCGAAAAAATTAGGGCTTGAACAAGGGTTTTTAATACTTGGGTTGGGCTTGGGTCAAAAAACCTCAACCCCAATTCAATTTGGGTTGGACTCGGGTTAAGGCCTCGTGAACCCGAATTCAACCCGAACCCGACAAATTAAAAAAAGAAATTATATATATATATATATATATATATATAAAACATTAGCACTGATTTTTCATTTTTGTTCTGTCGTTCTCTATCTCTCTCGTTTTCTTTGCCTCTCTCGTTCTCTCAGCCTCTCTCGTTAAAAACTTGGTTGAAGTTATTGGTTGTTAATTTAGATGAATATTATGTAATATATGTATTAGATTTAGAATAATAAGTCTATTTTAGACTCTACCTGAATTGAACCCGTAAAGTAACCCGAAATCAGCACGAAATCATTAACCCGAGCCCGCCCGAATTAAACTCAGGCAGTGCTCGGGTTGAGTTTCCCAACCCAAGGTAGGGTTAGGATTAGGGTTGAAGATTATATACCTAAGGTTGGGCTAGAGTTGATTGTCCAACCTGCCCAAGTTGCACCCCTAATACAGAGGACTATCTTCAGAAACGTTAGAAAGCACAATGCCCCAGCATAGAAAATGCTTTGATCAGAGCTTGAAGATCTCAGGAAACAACACCAACGGGCAGATGAAACAAATTTTATAAGACCGTCACAATCCACAATTATCAGAAACTGATATAATAGTTCTCACAGAAAAAAAAAAGATTGAGAAAATACTTTGACTTGTCTACAAAAATCTAAGTATGTTACCCATCAAAAGAAAGCCAACTAGAATTGGTGTCCCTGGCAATAGAAGATTGTATACCTCACTAAAAAAAGATATCAAGTGTAGAGTAACAAATGGAACAGTGAGTCAAAGCCCATTTGTACAATATTTACCATATAGGCCATATCCAAGGCACATACTTCCAATGGAAACTCAATATTCAAAAAGTAAAATTTTGATATTCTAATATTAACTCCCGTGATACATGAACACATAACACGACCCTGTTACGCAATGCCATGGGCAAATATAGAATGAAGAGACTTAAGGAGTATTGCAATAATCAGAAAGTTAACATAACATCACAATGCTGATGTTGCTAATTAGATTAAGCTCATCATATCAAGGATTAGCAAGTCACATGTAAACAGTTCTTTGTGTTACTGTAGACATCCAACAGATTCATTTACCAAACAAATAATTGGACAAAGTTCACGACTCACCTGAACTCTTGATCTGGCCAGCCTCTGAAATATTCTTTTGTATCTCTGAACCATGGCTCATGATAAGTGATCGTAAGAACACATACTTCCACAGTGGCATAGTACATTAACTTCCACATAGACTCCGAACATTTTGCAATCTTTGCTCTTGTAGCTTTATTTAACTTCAGTGGAATGGTTCCCTTGCTCAAAAACCAAAAGGCCAGCCTCTGAAAAACATATCAAGATGACCAAGGAAATTATATATTGATCAAAATATAGAAAACTATGCTACCTTTCCCCTTTTCTCTTCAAAAATTTTTTTTGGGTAAATACTCTTCAAAATAAGTTGCTTTTAGTAGAGATATATATAAACTCAAATCTTCGTAATCTCAAACCTTCGTACTTTGCTCCAGAATTCCAATGGTTTCAATGAAAACCAAGAATATTTTCTTTCTTCTACTAAGTGAAATTTGATACAAGGCACCAGACATCAGGTGCAAAACACGCAAAAGCCATGTACGCAAATCAAGCCTTTTAAAAAATAAACCAAAAATGGCTCACAAAAAAAGGCCCCAGAAAATAGTTAAAATGATGACAATTCAGATTCTGGTACTACTTTTGTGGGTCCTCCCTGGAAATTCTTGCAAAAAAGCTCAATAAAACATGATTCCATTGTAATTTTATGATGTTTTAAGTTTTTCAGAACAAAACCAGTAGCAAACAGGACCGAACTACATTTGTTTCATATTATAGACGCCAGAGCAGGTGCTCCATTACATTTGGAGATAATAAACACTCTGATCCCCATGACAGCATAGTTCAATGGAGACATTTTAATGCAAATAAGTCCGGAATCCTTGAAATACACTACACTTCATGATTCAATACGCATTTTGGACATCTTTTTGGAGATACAAATGTAAGCCAATAATAGCATCATTCTATGAAGAGAAAGAAAACTTTATACGTTCAGAAATGTGCAAGTTGTCCTAAATCAACATGTTACCTCATTACTCAAATCAAAAGTAGATAATCTAATAAGTGGCCAGCCGACAATCTCAATGTATTTTAAGGGCCATATTGAATGCCTTGGAGCTAATTTGAAAAGAAAAATAAAATTAAGGACGGAAGGAACACCCCCCCCACCCCCACCCCCCCCCAAAAAAAAAAAAATTCAAGATTTAAGAAAAATATCTCCATAAAAGATGGACGAACGAAGAAATAAAAAGATATACTACATACAACAAACATCATCCACCCACATCTTCAGCTTGAAACCATGAGGGAATGAGGCTTATTTTTGCAAAATACAATCCTTTGATGAATAATGGGGATATGAAAAAGAAATGATCACCATCAGATCACTGTCTGGGGAGAAATGGAGGCTTGTTAGGCAAAAATGAAAGCATCTAAATTTTGAAACTGATATTTCTTCCAAGAAGCAGTCTAGCAGGACTAGCAGCACAATTAGTGGATATACACAGTATATGCAGAGAATAAGGATTTATTTTCTAAGAATGCAGAGCTTGAAGACACACAGTGTACACATATTACTTTCTGAAAGTACATGGCTTGAAGACACATTTACCGTATCAATAAGACAACAATCAGCAACGTATTTAATGACTCGGGCCATCGTACCCAGAGTAATACTTAAGACCACACGTTTACCAAATGCCCTCTACTGCTCTTCGGCCAAACAATCAGATAAGAGTTTGCCAACCACCACTATTCACAGTTTACAATTCAAATGCTGAAGAGTGTTTTGTGGGTTTTCCATTATCTAACAAAGCTAACACTTCACCTCCAGACCATATGAAGTGGGAATATGTACTCTATGCAATATACTATACGAACTACTGTCAACTTAATGAGCATCAACTCAAAGAGCCATAAGACAAGTCCCAACAAACCTGGCCGTAAATAACTATATACGACTATAAATGAGTAAGCATGGCATGGATTCTCCCTTCCCTGCCCCAAGCCCCCATTCTCCCCAAGAAGAAGAGTGATTAAAGAAAAAGAAAAGATACACAAAGAAACAGTGACAGCAACAAATTGGACGTATATTCTGTACTTGTAATAAATAACAAGATGGATAAAGAAAGACAATTGACGTATTTGATGACCTATTTGTTAAAAAGGAAGGCCGGAAAGTAGAGCCAACATTTTCCATATAATTCAACCAAATGAATTGGAGAAGCACATTTGGAGAATCGTGAGACCATATGATCTCTATTAGGACAAAGGTGATACCTTTTAAGATGACGACATATTTATGGTACTCTGTAGTCCTTACTGTCAGAAGATAAGGAAACAAAACGTAATATATATATAACTGAATGAAAATGGAAAAATGAGCGAAACAGCAGTAACAGAAAATTAGATAAGTGAAATTGAAAAGCTTGCACCATTCTAGAGAAGGTGACAGAAGCTGTAAGAAATCTTTTTATTATGCCTAATGATGGTCAATGAATGTGCCACCACAAAAACTTCTTACAAATTCTCAATATATTTCTGTAACAAGATTAAGAAGACCACATATATTAGACCATAAATGCAACTAATATGTCATGATGACCTGTAATTTACGAAGAATATGGGCCCAGATAGAAGTTAAAGGAAGGGTAGGATTCAAGACACAGCCCTGAACAGCAGGGAATCAGGGCTTAGTTGGATTACATTAATATCAACTTATTAAGTAGTCATAGTCAACTTATGTAAAAGTAGGTGACAAAGAGCAACAAATAAAACATCTTAGCCTCAAGGTAACGAATTTCAGGTATTGGTAATCAATGCTGGACATGCTGTCTTTTACACCTCTTTCCTCTTTGAAATAAAATATCTGGCACTAAAACAGGAGGAATCCATTCCGGTGCTCCTTCTCATACTATAGCAAACCATAAGTCAATCAGCCAGATTCACCAAGTTTTGCAAAAAATGATTACATCAAAGATTAGTTATAAACAAAAACAACAATGGGTGTTTATGCCCTTTTTTTCCTGTTACACTGAGACACGAGTGTAAAACTTCAGTATAAAATATATCTCCAATAAGTGATTACCCATTCTGCAATTCAAATACCAAAAACCTAATTTTAGGGACACCAACAATCAATTTGTTACATCAGTGTTATGACCCTTATGGGACAAGAATATTCTCAAAGAAAACACACCAATATTTACATTGGAATATTCCTTGATTAAGCTAGCCATAAAGCATTCTGCTTCATCGCTAAACCTATATTTTACAACTCCAATGAACCAATGTAGAGTATCCAGCAATGTGGAGGATTTCTATCTTTTTCTGGTGTCATTGCACATTTCATACTCATTATTTTAGTGCTTCAGAGACCTTTTAGTTGACAAACCAACTTAACAATTCTATAGGAGCCATTCTTTCTGGACGCCGTGCATTGCCAGTGCCACAATCAGCTTCTCCTAAATTCCTGAAAATCATTAATTATTTGACAGAAAAAATCAATGACACTGACGTGATTGATAATTTATCCATAACTGAAATCTCAATGAGCTTAGCTTAAGTGGTAGATGCACCTCCAATGCACAAGTTAGATTCCGCTCGTCAGAGTGGCTGCATCATCCTTGATCCACATCAATAGTGATTAAAAATGATCATTGAAGCTTTGTTTGGGGCACGTAACAAAATAGAATCGAGGTCGTGGGACTTTTACTGGTCAAATTTTATGAATTTACTCGCATAACACTGCTTTATCCATTTCTTTGGAAATATTATGCGCTTCTATCTTCGAAAAAATCTTCTTTGCTTAAGATATTCACCTTTGTTTACATTTCTAGGAACCAGTTCAGCTGTCTTAGCTGCAGAGTGCAGCTTTAAAATATCGCCATAACACAGGCTGGCATTAAAGAATTCACAGCCTCTTTATAGATTTTTAAGAACCTGCCTGATTCTTCAGGCAAGAAATGGATCTCCACTGTAAGGCAACTACAAGAACACAGCACGAAAAGTGAGTGCAAGTGATATGACACAACACAACTATGTTATGCAAAATAACCAACTCTAACATTCTCCCGATTATCTCATTTTTAGTTTCCTTGTGGATGACCATGGTTCGACCTTATTCTTTGAGCACATTTGGTGTATTGTTGCTGGTGTGTGTATATGTGTATTTTCCTCTCACTGGGCCAACCAGTATATATATGTCCACTTATATACAAGTCGGCTTTGCCTATCAACAAAAAAAAAAAAAATGCATATATATATCCTAAACAGGTCCTCGATTATTTCTCGAATCAGATTCCAGCATTAACAACATAACAAGACCTAGCGACAGCTACATTAAGTGTAGCATGTACATAAAAGGGAAATCAAAATATTCACATAGTTAAGCACACAATAAGTACTGCAAACACACTAAAGACTTCGAAAATTACTAAATCATTGAATAATTCTCACTTGTCTCTCCTTTTCTATAAAGTGTGTGCATATCTGCATTATCTTTAAAATTTTCATGCAAGCAAGGAGGATTCTCACATGTCTCTCCTCTTCCTTTTAGAGCATATTTAGTGTATTGTTACCGCTGTGTGTATGTGTATTACTTCGTTTCAAAGGGCCAACCAGTAGATATATGTTCACTTATACTATACAGTTTACTTAACAATAAGTATATCAATTGGCAAATATAGCAATGCCTATCAACAAAAATAAAGAAATAATGCATTTATATAGCAAGAAATGCTAAACAGTTCCTCAATTATTTCTCAAATCTAATTCATGCATCAATAACATAACAAGACCTAGCGAATGCTACATTAAGTGTAGCATGCACATGAAAAAAGAAATCATTATATTCATATATTTAAAGCACACAATAACGACTGCAAATACACTAAAGACTTCAAAAATTACAAAATCATTGAAGCGTCTCTCTTTTTCTTTTGCTAGAATATAAAGTGTGCACTGTAACAGGTAGAAATCGCTACGAGATTTCAGCCCTCCACTCGAAAGATTCCGGCTCACCTGACGGCACCAAACCCCGGTAGTCTTTACCTCTCTCCGGCCCACAGGAGCTTGTCCCACATCAGAAGAGAGTCGTCTCGCCCCCTCGCATATAAGTCCTATAAGTCCTTGCACTAAAAGGAGGAGGTACCCACTAACTACTCTTAGGCCACTTTCGGCCCTCACAACCTGTTCCAAGTAATAAAATTGACCAATCGATTGACGGACTAGTGTTCACCACGGAAGAGATCTGTTCTCGTGTTTATACAGTACAAGATCGTGCACGCACATGTGCATATCTGCGTTACTTTAAAAAAATCTCACACAGTTAAGCAGGCAATGAGGATTTGCAAATATAGTATGAAATTTCAAACGAAGTTCGTCATCAGTATCTCCCCAATCTAAGATTCAAGGAAAGAACAACACAGTATAATACGAATCTTAATGTTAAAACGTTGTGTGATTTATATAACAAGAACCTTACACGAAAGATGAATCTGTCAAGCAAGACCCTAGCGGCAACGAAACCGAAGGCGAAAAATACAGCGACGAGGAAATGTGAAGCGCTTGGAAAGCCATTGTGACTCCAGATCAAGTCCATGAGAGGATTTCGCAGAGACGCATCAATCAACTGATCAAACCACGTCTAAATTGCACTGTTGAACATTACACGATAAAGATATGCCCTAGTTTTCTGTGTGATGTTTAGAAAGAGGTTTAGAGAGTACTAGGACAGAGAGCGAGAGAGAGAGGGTGCCGGGGGGGGGAGGGAGGGAATGTACAGGGAGAGTAAAAAAGAAAAGGAATGTAAAGGTGGAAATATTGCGTACGTGCGTGTGCATAGGTGCTTGTGCTGCTGGCGTGTTTGCATTTATGCTTACAACAGTAAAGTGTGGGCATGTGGGCCCCAATACACCGTATCTGACCGTTGACACGCAAGTGACAGAAGTGGGTCCACAAAGAGTTTGACCCCACGGGATTGGGATCAAGTACCAAGGGCAGGGGATCAAACTTTTTTTCCTGTTAGTAAATTTCTGTAGAAGTCCCGAAGCAACATGCAGATATCCGATTCATTGTTTCGTAACAGCATAGCCACGGATTTTCGGAATCGAAATTAAGGTTTATTTCTTAAATAATAAATTTAGCTTCATTAAATTATCATCACTGCAAAAATTCGAACTTAAACATTAAGTGAGACGATTTGAATTCTTATCTACCTATCAGTGGATGATTAAGAATCATGTTTCTTCCATCTAACATATTGAAAAACCGTTTGATATTAAAATTTTCCTATCTCTTTTTATTTAATGATAATAATGTTACACATATAAAATTATATTACTTTATTATATATTATTATGTTATTATTATTAAATGCAAGTGATTGATATCAAAATTAATGATTAAAATAATTTTTGCAGTTTACTCTTTTTGCATTACATAAAAAGTTATGGGACCTTCTTGATCAACTTGCCGAACATTGCTGTCATTTTCTGCCGCAAGTATGAAGGGATCAACAATGGTGGGCTGCATAGATTGTTTTTTCTTTGATCTTTCCTTTTCTTCCATCTTTTCTTTCTAACCAAAAATATGCTTAAGTGCATATTATTTTAATCCATACTCATAATTTTAATGTATATAAAAATGTTTATTATCCTCCGCTCTCTATAACGACATTATCACATAAATGTGATATGAATGATAACCCGTCAAACCAACTTAAAGTTAGTCCATCTTTGTCAAATAAAGTTGACAATAACGACAAATTGTCAGGAGATAAATCTCTCTCTATTACTCAAAGATCTTTGACTTTGTCTCTATATATAAAGCTTAATTTTTCATTTTTCCTTATGAAATTAATGATTTCAGACAAATCAGGAAACATTTAGTCCAATTTTGGGAAGATTACCCGCTTGAGTTTAAAAGAAACATCGTAGCGGAATGTCTCAAAGACATTGATAAAGAAGAAGATAAATCTTCAACTGATAAAGCTTCATCTTCCACATCCATAGCTCCCTTTACCAGTATAAATACTGGGACTAATTTAAATCATGTGGAAGTTCTTAAATAACTAATTAAAAAAGAAAATTCACATTTAAATCCTGAGCAGCTTAAAGCAGCGATTTATGGAGGAATTGATTTTCATATCATGTCTACTTTTGGCATGAACAAAACAGAAAATATGCATCTCGTTCATCCTCCTACAGTTGCCATAAAAGGCAAAGGGAAAGATAAAGTTGAGAAAAATAATAGAAAATCTCCTACTCCTATTAATTCTGATGACGAATTTATGAATTTTCAGGGATATACCCCTCTTAAAGGTGATATTGAAATTAACAAAGATTAGTTAAATGTTGATATGGAGGTAAATCTTCATGATGACAGAGATAATGTACTGTCTACTTTATTGTTCAGAAAATAATCAGATAAAACTGATTTCTCGGATAAAGTCGACCCAGAAGTAGTGACGCACGCCCTAACGTCACTACGAAGAAGTAACGTATGCCCTTACGTCACTTTAAAGACTGTTAATAGTGTACAGTAAAAAGTGTACAATATTTATGACGTATGTAATGACGTCATTGTAAATTATTAAAGTTAGAAATAATATAAAGTTGTGAATAATATTTTTTATTTTAAAATCCGAATTTCATGTCCGGATCTATAAATAGGGGTGCAAGGCCGACTTGTAGAGCACTGCCCCGAGACCACTCCCATACCTCTTCTCTTCTATCTCACCCACTTCTCTACCAACTCCCTTGACCATCTCTTTCTTTCTTTCCCTCTTGCACCCTCGGTGAATCCTTTTCTTGTATAAACCTTTCTTCTTTCACCTTCTACTCTACTATTGTAAGTAGACTCTACTCTATAAATACACTTTTGATTTAAATAAAAGTTTCTCTATTTTGTAGATACAACGATCCTTCCTTTTTCTGGTATCGGAGCCTTTAAGACTTTTCATTCAGTTAATAGTTGTAAAATATATCTATTTTGATCAAAAGGAATAGTCATTTCAATCGTTTTAATAGTAAAGCTCGATTTAAAATTAAAAGTGTCAATATTATAGATTTTCTTAGTTGGGTATTGGGGTATATCTCAGTTCTGTAATTTATTTTCAATATCAGAAAATTCTATCTCTCCCATATTTTTAACATAGTCATCTTTATGATTAAATTTAAATTTAAATAGGTTTAAAGTCATAGTGGTATCTCAAAGTTGTTATGTTGACTTATATGTTTAACTATTACCTTCTTCTAGTTGCTACTGTAATTCATCTTTTAATTTTATTACAGTACTGCTATTATAACAATTGCTACCATAATCCTGAAATAATAATGTTCTCAGCATCCTATCGTGAGCTAAACTTGTTTTAGTGAATTTTTCCAAAATCTTATTCTGTCAACGATACCGGACCTAAAAACTTGCCAACAAATGCCTATCAATCACACGACTAAAATGGCCTAACATCCCACACGCTACCAGTCATAGAACTTTACAGGTAAAAATTTCATGCAAACACGAATTCAACAAACAATAAAAGCCTTAAATGAAACATCATTATCACAAGATTATTTTCACAATTTCAAAGTAAGAATAATCTAACATAATTAAATCACAATTACATAAGTAACAAGAATTAATAATAGATCTGTATATAAATCAACAGAATAAACTTAAGCTACCATTCACTTGGCTCTGATACAAGAAAGGGGGAGGATCGTTGTATCTACAAAATAGAGAAACTTTTATTTAAATCAAAAGTGTATTTACAGAGTAGAGTCTACTTACAGTAGTAGAGTAGAAGCTGAAAGAAGGAAGGTTTATACAAGAAAAGGGTTCATCGAGAGTGCAAGAAGGAAAAAAAGAAGGAGATGGTCAAGGGAGTTGGTAGAGAAGTCGGTGAGATAGAAGATAAGAGGTATGAGAATGGTCTGGGGGCGGTGCTCCACAAGTCGGGCCTGCACCCCTATTTATAGAGCCGGACATAAAATCCGGATTTCAAAATAAAAAATACTATTCACAACTTTATACTGTTCATAACTTTAATAATTTACAATGACGTCATTGCATACGTCATAAATATTGTACACTTTTTATTGTACATTATTCACAGTCTTTAAAATGACGTAAAAGCGTGCGTCACTGCTTAGTGAGGTCAAGACGTGCATCACTGCTTTCGGGTTAGCTTTATCTGAGAAATCAATTTTATCTGATTATTTTTTGAACAATAAAGTAGACAGTACATTATGTCCGTCATCATGGAGATTTATCTTCATATCAACATTTAACAAATCTTTGTTAATTTCAATATCACCTTTAAGAGGGGTATATTCCTGAGAATCCATAAAGTCGTCATCAGAATTAATAGGAGTGAAAAATTTCCTATTATCTTCCTCAACTTTATCTTTCCCTTCCCCTTTTATGACAACGGTAGGAGAATGAACGAAATGCATCTTTTATGTTTTGCTCATACCAAAAATAGACATGATCTAAAAATCAAATTCCTCCATAACCGCTGCTTTAAGCTGCTCAAGATTTAAGCCAAAAAGGGGGAGGATCGTTGTATCTACAAAATAGAGAAATTTTTATTTAAATCAAAAGTGTATTTACAGAGTAGAGTTTACTTATAGTAGGAGAATAAAAGGTGAAAGAAGGAAGATTTATACAAGAAAAGGGTTCACCAAGGGTGCAAGAGGAAAATAAAGAAGGAGATGGTAAAGGGACTTGGTAGAGAAGTGGGTGAGATAGAAGAGAAAAGGTATGAGAGTGGTCTGGGGGCAGTGCTCCACAAGTCGGGCCTGCACCCCTACTTATAGAGCCGAACATGAAATCCGAATTTTAAAATAAAAAATACTATTCACAACTTTAAACTGTTCCTAACATTAATAATTTACAATGACGTCATTGCATATGTCATAAATATTGTACATTCTTCATAGTCTTTAAAGTGACGTAAGGGCATACGTCACTTCTTCGTAGTGACGTTAGGGCGTGCGTCACTGCTTTCGGGTCAGCTTTATCCGATAAATCAACTTTATCTGATTATTTTTTGAACAATAAAATAGACAGTATATTATCTCTGTCATCATGGAGATTTATCTCCATATCAACATTTAACAAATCTTTGTTAATTTTAATATCACCTTTAAGAGGGGTATATCACTGGGAATCCATAAAGTCGTTATCAGAATTAATATGAGTAGGATATTTCTTATTATCTTCCTCAACTTTATCTTTCTCTTTATCTTTTATGGCAATTGTAGGAGAATGAACGAGATGTATCTTTTATGTTTTGCTCATGCCAAAAGTAGACATAATTTGAAAATCAAATTCCTCCATAACCGCTGCTTTAAGCTGCTCAGGATTTAAATAAAGTTCTTCTTTTTTATTTAGTTTTTTAAGAATTTCCACATGATTTAAATTAGTTCCAGTATTTATAATGGTAAAGGGAACTATGAACGTGGAAGATGAAGCTTTATCAGTTGACGATTTATCTTCTTTTTTATCAATGTCTTTGAGACATTCCGCTACGATGTTTCTTTTAAACTCAAGTGAGTAATCTTCCCAAAATTTGACTAAAAGTTTCTTGATTTGTCTGGAATCATTAATATCATAAGGATATATCATTTCAATAATTTTAGAAAAAATAACTTATCAAAAATGATATGTTAAAATTATTTTAGTTATAAATTCTGAATTTACTGTCGAAAATATTATTTTAATTGACAGTGGAACAGATATGAACTGCATAATGACATGATTAATTCTGACTAAATATTTTGAAAAAACTACTCTGTCAGTAAATATTGCTGATGGGTCAAAATTAAATATAAATTTTAAACTTTTCAATATTTTGGTATGTAATCAAGGAATTTGTATTCTTACCACTTTTATGCTTATAGATAATTTGAATCAATAGGTGATTTTAGGAACACTATTTTTATTTTTAATCTAACCTATAGAAAGGATCGATTTTAAAGGCATATTGACTACCATAAATGGTCAACATATATTATTTGAGTTTATAATTTCGTCTCAAGTATATATATATATATATATATATATATATATATATATATATATATATATATATATATATATATATATATATATATATATATTTCATCTCACTTTTTATCTATCATTTTTCATCTATTCTGTTTTCACTCGTAGCAAATAAGTCATCCATTTTTTTCTCAATAATAAAATATTGAGTGATTAAAAATTGGTTGTGCTTGAAGACATTATACAACTTGTATAACAATATTAATGAACAACAATCAAGTTAGAGACACTATATAACTCGTAAAAAAATCAACAGACATTGTATAAAAATATCAACGAATAACAATCAAGTTTTCCACAAAAAACTATAACTCCGATCAATACACACGATACGAAAAACCAACAAATCAAATCAGAGTAAGGTAAACAACAAATTTGAGAGAAAATCTACTCAACCAAGATAATAAATCAAAAATCACAAACCTCAAATCAAATAATAAAATGTATGGTTTGTTGATTCATTGTACTGTTTGCAGATAATGTTCAACGTATTGTTGATTCAAAATGCACGATTTCAACATCAATAATTAATTTTATCTAAAAACATTTCTACTAACAAAATAATTAATTGAATTCATAAATAATGGAATGAGAAGTTGCAACAATACTCCCATGAACAAAATAAGTATCCAATCATGTAAAAACATATTATTTTATGACATAATACTTTTCGGATCTTATTTATATTTTTATTATTAGTTTTTTTTTCTTAAAGTAAAAACATATATTTTTTATTTTATTCATATTCAAATAATAAAAATATATAGAAAACATTTTTACCCGAGAAGCATTGTTCCATATATGTACGTCATGTTCATTTTTACTTTATTATATATTATTATGTTATTATTATTAAATGCAAGTGATTGAAATCAAAATTAATGATTAATTTTTTTTTGCAATAATACGTTTTTGCATTGCATAAAAAGGTATGGGCCCATCTTGACGAACTTGTCAAGCATTGCTATCATTTTCCGCCAGAAATTTGGAGGGATCAACGATGGCGGCCTGCATAGATAGTTTTTTCATTGATCTTTACTTTCCATTCACCTTTTCTTTCTGACCAAAAAAATAATAATTATATTTTCCATCTCACTTTTTATTCACCATTTTTCATCCATCATATTTTCACTCGTAACTAATGATCAAAATATCGTTTCGGTATATTATTTCGGTCACCTAAGAAATAAAAATATTTCGACGTGTTTCAGAAAAACGTTTTAATCCATTTCAAAAATATAATAAAAAAAAATTCAAAATTATTTTTTCAAAATATTGGTCGAAATATACTAAAATATTTAAAATACCTTGAAATATTATGAAATAATTGTGCAAATATATTGAAATATAACAAAATATTTCAAAACATTATAGAACACCTCGAAATATTAGAATTTCGATTCCATTACCGATTCGTTTCGACTTCTTTGAAAACAAAAACTTTTCGGATATTTTGACCGTTTCAAAATGATATTTTCATCTTTGCTCAGAACAAATAGGTCATACGTTTTTTTTCTCAATAATAAAATATCAAGTAATATTATATTGGCAAAAATCAGAGATAAAAAAAAAATTACAAATCATGTGACAATTGACATAGTGAATAAATATTGAATATATGATTGTTATAATGTCATATCTTTTAGTTTTTATTTTTCGTTTTTATTTTTTAGTGTGTGTAATATTATTTTTTAAAACATCTAGGGTTAATTACATTGGAGGTCCCTAAAGTATAAATTTATCTCATTTTAGTCCTCAATGTTTCAATTACATTATTTTGGTCTCTGAAGTATTAAATATATTTTTATATGATCTATGAAATAGACAATATCCACATTACTAACGATTTTTTATCATAAACTTGTCACATGATACTTAAATATGGACAAAAAATAATTTAAATAACTCTTGATCAAATTTCTACTCAAAATTTGGTTAAATAACTCATAAATTACATAATTTTGATTTTGAGTTTCAAATTTTGGTCAAAAATTACTCATATTACATATTTTTTTTGTCAAAAGTTACCCAAATTTTGTTTAAGAGCTACTAAAATTATTTTTTATTTATATTTAGCTATTACGTGCAAGTTTGTAATAAAAAATCGTTACTAATCTAGACGTTGTCTGCTTAAAAAACCATATAGAAATACATTCAATTCTTCAGAGATCAAAATGATGCAATTAAAATATTAGAGACCAAAATGAGACAAATTTTATATATTAAGGGATCTTTAGTGCAATTAACCCAAACATCAATCATTAGACATAAAAAGAACTCGTTGTATATAAGGGCCATAAACGGAGCAATCTTTGGATCATACATTGATCTGTTGATATTTAAATTTGATAAAAAATTTGAGCTTTGAATCCGATCCGATCCGTTTATCCAACGATTTTTAAAAAAACTAATTCATATCCGTATTCGTTAATAATTGAATAGTCGATCTGATTATCCAATCCAAAATTAAAATTTGAATCCCAAACAAAATTTATAAAATATTAATAATTTTATCAAATTTAAGTTACTTTTAACCTAATTTAATCAACTAATTATTCTATTTATATTTAATTTCATATCAATCTCATTAGTAATTAACTGAGTATGTATATATATACAAAAAATTATATCATTATAGGGCCAGGCATAGTTATAGGGGAATTTAGAAGTTACTATAATTTTTTAGACCTATTTGGGCGAAAGTACAAGTCAAAAACTTATTTGGTATAAAGTGTATTTTTTTAAAAAAATGCTACTATTGCCATCGATAAACAACATATGGATGAAAACCCTTTTATATTATTATTATTTTTTTTTTGCTACAATCAAGTAATGAGAGATAAAATTGGGCATATTTTTTCTAACAATTTCTCTCTATCTCTTCATATTTTCTCTTACTGTTTATATTAATATTACAACAACACAAATCAGTTACATCAATCAGTTACAATTGTCAAATAATATACCAAACAGTTACACAAATTATGACATTAACTTAATTTGTTATTCAGTTGTTTATATAAATTAAATAACTTCACCATTTAGTATTGCGGCATCGTTACGCCATCATACCTTAACAATTGCATGAGACCGTGATTGTTATACCCATTAAAAAAAGAGTTACATTCATTAAAAAAATAGTTATACCCACTAAAAAAAAAGTTACACTAATTAAAAAAATAGTTACGCTAATTAAAAAACAGTTACGCTCGTTAAAAAAATAGTCATATCCATTAAAAAAATAGTTACACCTATTAAAAAATACAGAAGTTCTTTTTTTTCCTACGTCCCAACAACGAACAATACATAATATCTAACAAAACATCTTGACTGATTTTTTTTTTGGGAAAAAATTATGGATTTGGTCAATCATATATATATATTTATATATATAAAGTATAAAGTGAAGCAAACTATATACAAAAATATATATATGTATACATAAAGTATAAAGTGAAAACAAACTGTATACACATATATATATCTGTACACAAATATATATATATATATGTGTGTGTGTGTGTGTAGTTATTTATTTTTTTAAGTACAATTTTTATACAATTTTTTGTGTTTACGTACAAAATTCAAAATGAATTAAAATTTTTTTTACCCAAAACATCATTCTTTAGTTTATGCAGTCATTATTGACAGTTATTTGAGGAAATAAATATGTAAAGATCAACAATAATAATGATACGTAAACTAAAAGTTTAAATAGAGTGAGAGAAAGCAAAAACATAAATATTTCATGCTAGAAGATAAAGATGAAGGAGTATGAGTGCAAAGTATAAGTGAATATGTGTGTGTGTGTGTTTATATAAAGTGAAACAAATTGATACAAAAAAAACAAATTGATACAAATTTGGGAGAATTATATTTAGACCCTTTGAAATTTATCACTTAATTATTCAAATTCTTAACATTTGAAATATTATATATAGGCTCCTTGAGGTTTGTACTCTCTTAAAGTTTGTGAGTATATAATACTTAGACGATTTAAATTTAAAATATTATACTTAAAAAAAAATACTCCAATTAAATATAAAATATAAATATTTTAAATTTTTTAACCAAAATTCATGTTCTATTGTATTATTTATTGAAATAAAATTAAAATAAAAAAATTAATTTAAAAAAAAATTATAATTTGTATACAATTATACTAACTATTAGAATAAAACTAAAAAATTTAACAATAAGTCTAAGTCATTCATAATAGAACATGAATTTTACATCCCAAATCCATGTTCTATTATGTCATTTATTAAAATATAATCAAAAATAAAATTTATTTAAAAAAAAAACATAGTTAGTATATATTTATGCAGTCTTTTAGAACAAAACTAAAAAATTAAATAAGGAATTAAACTGTAATAGACACAACATCTTTTAGATTTAATTGGCGTAGTTTGATATTTTAATTTGGTCGTTTAAATGACTAAATTAAATTATAATAGACAATATAATTATATAATAATTACAATTTTTAAAGAAAAAATTGAATTTTATTTTTGATTTTATTTCAATAAATGATATAATAGAACGTGAATTTTAGTTGTAAAATTTAAAATATTTGATATTTGATTGAAGTATTTTTGGTTTAAATATAATATTTTAAACTTAAATGATCTAAATATTATATATTCACAAACTTTAGGGGAGTCTAAATATAATTTATTAACTGATATATTTACAAAAGATGTCTACGCGTACAAATCTTAAGAGGTCTGTGTATAATATTTCAAATATCAAAAAATTTGAATGATTAAGTGACAAATCTTAGAGATTTTACAATAATTCTCCCAACGAATCTGTACTACTTTGACATATTACTTAAATAACATTTTTTTTTCACTTTTGTCCTCCAACAACACAATTATGCCGCTCATATCTTTCCGATTTAATAGCAGCCTAGCCCTAATCAACACCTCCGCTCCTTCCCTGTTCCAATCCGCATCTCTGTCTCTACCTATTCTACAATCGTCTCTCTCTCTCTCTTATTCACAACCCACGTGTTTCGCTATTCCCAGCCATCACTCTGCCTCTCTCTCTCCCCTGCGTGACAAACCGTCGTGCACCTTCTATTAACCTTCCCTCTCTCCGTCTCTCTTTAATTATTCTCCCCACTTTTCTTCATACCAGTTCATTAGTTTTGGACTGATCAACTCCCACATCCTCTTCCCTTTCTCTACTATATTAGTGGTGCCTGTGAAATCAGAGAAAAGTGATGGATGACTCATCCATGGCCGAAACATCCTATCGCCCCTCGAAAGTTAGGTATTACATATTCCATCAATTTTTACATATTGTTGTAAATATGATGAGCAAATTTGTACTTCGGTGGCATTGATAATACTTGGGTGGTCTAATTAAAGTTTGAACATACACTAGAGATTTTAAATTTTGTCTCTTCTCCTTGTACCGGTGTATTTGATGTTTTGTTTTTCAGAATGCTCGAAGGACTAGGAGATGGAAAGTTTTTTGAGTTATTTTAATTTTCTGAAACAGAAAGCTACAATACACCTCCTAGCAAGATTGGTATGTGTATTTAATTTGTGCTAGAATAATGGGGTAAAATATCCACATTATCGGCCATATGTTTGGCAGTAGATTCACATTTCAACTTCATATGTTTTTCCGGTTTTGTTGTTTCTAACTTTGTTGTTCTTGCAAGGTGATATTGATAGTATCTGTTGATATATCATTTGTATGGTTGCTTTTCATATTTTTTGATAAGTGACCTTCGTACTTTGAAATGTCTATATTTTTGTTAGAAAATGAATGGATTTTCCCTAAAATAGAAGCCACTATCTGGTAAATGTTGACATGATGAGGTCGATTAGAAGTCCAATGATGGCATCAACAAGTCATGTCCTCTGCATTCTTTTGGTGTTTGAAACCTAGGTTGTATTGGTTTTGTCAAATTTGAGGCCAAGAATTGGCTTCTTATCTAGCTAGGCTGGTGATGTCATAAAAAGGACTTTGCCATCAATTAGGTTCCCAAATTGAGATCTTACCACCAGTGCAACTCTTATATTACTCATCATAGGCTCAAAAGGAACATCAAAATTAAGCTTGATATTGGTACCAGGGCCAAGGACGCTAATGGAAGGTCTGGTATCATAACAAAGAAAGATGCAAAGCTAGCAACCAATGTTCTCCCCCAAACTCCTCCTTGTAAAATTACAAATAGTTTAATACAACACTCTGGCATGGTCTTGTTTTTTGGTCATCACGGATATCAATCCCACTGAAACATGTTGGGAATTGGGATATGCAGAGGGATTTATTGTATAGCTAGTTAAAGGGAGAGGGAGACCAAACAACTTCTGCCCAAGTTGTGCTGGAGTACATTGACCCTTAAAATCTTATTCTCATGTCTTTTGGACCTGATACTTTGATAGTGGCCAGTAATAAAAGAGCAACCCTTAATAATGTCTTTTTGAAATCTATATTTACAACTGAGTGGGGCTCTTACCTGCACAATAGTTGGTTTGTCTGTGAAAAGTTTCTTATGCTTGTGTTGTAAGAATTTTTCTCTTTTTGGAAGTTCTATCTTCTGATATAGTTTGGATGGTTTTTACAGGTTGCTTTCAGGACAAAGGTTTTTCACCCTAATATTAACAGCAATGGAAGCATTTGTCTTGATATTTTGAAGCAACATTGGAGCCCTGCCTTTACTATTTCCAAGGTGATGGCTATATTTGGTATTTCGACTGCTGCAAAATATTTCTTAAAAGTGAAATTACATTTGGAAAATGGAAAATAAATAGCTTGATTTTTTTGATTCCATATTGAATTGTTGTATTTATTAGAATTTGGTTGGATTTGAGTGCCCCAACAACAAAACTCATGCTTGGAAGAGTCGCCACTGGGCCTTGGGGAAACTGTTTATCTACCACATTTTATGATCCAGATAAAAAGTTATCCCTTTGCAAGTGGTTCATGAGGTACTTAAGTAGCTCCATTTCTTTCTAGACTAAGAATGGTGGTTATATTTGGTATTTTTTTTTATTTTCTTTCATTAAACTTGCATTATTTAGTATTTGTCTCACGTATCTTGCACTGATAGTTCTCAACATACAAAGCCGGTCAGATTTTAATTTTTAATAGTTTATTAGCTTTTCCTACACTCCATTAATGTAGAAACTTTGGGAAGCAGTTGAAGATCGTGGTAAACATGGTTCCATGAGTTTAAATTTGGCAAATAGTACTACATGCTCAGAATTGACACTTGTTGCTCCAAGCTCTAATGTAATCATGTCAGTTGCTAGCAAACTGTTATCGTACTATATTGTGGTATTTTTCCTATATGTTTCTGGTCTTATTTCTTTTGAATCATGTTTTTCTGATTCCATGAATATTTGTCTTGAGTAGTTCCATGTTGAAAATGATAGGTATTCAATCTAAACATAGTTCCATGTAATTTGACTATAGAACCTTTTAAAAATTATGAAGATCATGGTAGCAATATAAGGAATTTTATAGTCCCCTTCATATTAAAGAGGAATTGACCGTAGAAATCTTTAGGTTGCAGTTGCATACCATTGCACTGTGGAGGCATTGCATTCATCAAAACTCTTAACTTGGGAACAAGAAACATTTGTGGAAAACTTTTGTATCTCACTCCATATATCAAATGATGAGTATTTTAAGGGCTAAAGAACTTGATGTTTACCCCTACCGACATTCCTTATTAGTTGACAAGAAAACCTTTTTTTAATCCTTCTTTTGATTCCATTTTACTTATGTGAGCAGAATTTGTTTTGTACCTGTTTAATTCTCTTTAGTATGTCATGGTGGTTAGAGCCATTGATTTTATCACTTGCTTATTTTATTATCCATATTTTTTTCCGTTCATTTGTATAAATAAGATGTATGAATGTTGCTTGGATCTTATGGGTTGTGCATTCAATAATGGTTTGAGGTATTTATTGGTTTAGGTTCACCACAAGAAATGGTTTCAACTTGTTAGTGGAAAAATGGATTTATATTTGTTAATTTTGTAGGAAAGACATGTATGTCTCAGTTCGATATTCGAAATTAAGCCACTTTTTCCATGCAAATCACTTTTTTTTTATTTTTTTGGCGTCTCTTGATTAGCGGCTATGAAGCATGGATATAAATACGGGTATGATTTCACAAAATCTAAAAAAATAGGATACGAATACGACTAGGATACACTTATAATAAAATATATATTTCATATTTTTACTATTATTTACCTTCTTATTAATTATATGCTGATTAATTTTTTAACATAATAAGAAAAATTAGCTATTTTCTTACTTTCATCAAGTTATATTGACAAAGTGAAGTGACAATAATTAAAGGAATCAAAACTAATATTTACGTAGTTGGTTTGTTTAGAAGTATTAGTTGCTAAGATTATAACGATTCTTTTTACAATTTATACTCTTTTGACATGTAATAGTAGACAATACTTAAAACACACATGCGTCTTCTTGTGTCTTTAAAGTAGTATGAATTATTGTTAATATATTTGATGGTATGTGATTTCGAAAGGAGATGTTAAAGATTTAACTTAAACACTACATGTTGCTCAAATACAAAATTATTCACGAAGTATCCAAATATTTTTTTATTATATGATATGTAGGAGGTGTATCCAATAATATCCTTGAGTATTCATGTTTCATAGATTAGTGGTCGAATGGATAGTTAGAGAAAAAAAACAAAGTTGCTGCCAAAGATGAAAAACAGAGGGAAAAAAGGGTATTCCTGGGAAAAAACAGAGGCATCGCAAAACATATGGCTGAAGGGGATGCAGCTCCATTGGCTTTGAAGGCTGATTTTGCTACATTGTTGAGATAAGTTATTCTTTGCATTTAGTATGTGATGTACTGAATTTCTTATCAATTAAAAAAAAAATTTTGGGCATTGATATGTGATTTATGTAAGCAGATTTTTCAGCTGTTGTTTTATGCTTCATTTTGGTTCTACTTTGTGTTTTTGGTGAGGTTATTGCTCCTTTGTAGCCAAAAGATAGCTTGGGAAAATAATTGATCCTATTGTTAATATCTGATTTTATACAACTTAATTGACAAAAATTCTAGTATGCATCTGTATAGTGCTTGATTATAAATGGTGTGCTCGTGCATGATTATGTTTTGAAACACATCATTTGAATTTTATTTTCCTTTCCTATTTTTTGTTTTGCTTTTGTAGGTCCAGTTTGGTTGTCGAGAATACCAAACTAAAAGTAACTATATGAAATATTGGTCCTTATGCCCTGTGATGGAGAGAAGTGGCAACACTCCATCAAACTTGGCAAGGATGCTTTGCAATGCTGATTTTTTACTACACCGGGGATGTAATTCACTTTGTTGGCCCGATCCTTGGCCTTTCTCTCCCATCTGAGGAGCCCATTCAAGTCATGCATGCATATTTTTTTCTTCTATTTATTATGTATTGTATATTTTGGTTTTATTGCATAGACCTTGATTCATTGGTTTTTTGTATCTTGTGGGAGCTATTATTTCAACAGGAAAAAGTACACCTTGTTAGTTTTTAGAATCTGGATGGTAAGAATGTATTCTTTGAATGACTGGTAATTGTAGAATTAAACTTGGATGGGCGTTCATTCTGAGCTGGACATTTAGTCTCTGTGTCGTATGTACATTTATATTGGATATGGTAAATTTTCTTTGGGTGTGCTTTACTAGCTATGTCTATGATAATTTTTCAAATGAACAATAGTTATTTATTTATTTTTTTGATTTTGTTAATCTTTCCTTTTATTTTGGCTATAGCATATTTTATGAAAACTAAAGTAAATTTCATTTCAATCATTCTCTTCTCTATCAATTGGTCTTAAAAAAAAAATGTTATCAGTCTTTATCAAGTTGAACATTTTAATTTAAAAATGGTTCACGTGTGTTGCACGTGTGCACCAACTAGTTTTATAAAAAGTGAACGGTTTAACTTGGGCCCAACAAGACCAAAAGCCCAAACCATAGTGCAGGACTGCGGAGAGGCGAGTTTGAACTGAGTTGTTAGGAAAACTCGGCGATGAACTCTGTAGCTCCGGAGCGCCGCCGTTCTTCTTCTTTCTCTCTCTAACCCCAAAGCACTTCGAATTTTGAAGACAAATATAGATCCTTAAAACCAGATTTATTACCGAAAACGATAAATTCGTACCTCTACAAACATATGGATTCTGTGAATCGTCGTCAACAAGAGTTTTGATTTTGATAAATTTTTCGACCTAATCATAAAAAAAAATTGAATGAGCTTTCAGCCCCGTAATGTAAGTATTTCTCTCCATCGCAGAATTGTGATCATGAAGCTTTCCGATTGTTGCCATGCTCCGATTCATATCGTCCATAAAGATTTACATTTAATGCTGAGTAGTAGTAATTCGTTCATTGATTTTGTTCGATCCTACAATGTCTTTCAATTTCTGATCCTTTCATCAAACATATGATTAGTAGTTCAAAAAGGATATTTTCCTTTTACATCCCAAACGAATTCTCATTTCATGTGCATTTTTGTACAGAAACCTCCAGAAACCTGTGATTTTGACCATGAATATAGAAAAATGAGGCCATTTTGGTTCAAATTAATCTTTCTCCCAGGAGTTTAATAGAAGGTTAGCTATCCACAAGTACATTTTTTGTATGTTAGCTACTCATTTTTTCAATACATACTCCGACAAATTTTTTATATTTTAATTATTTATTTTAAATATTATTTCATATATTTTATACCTTTATTGGGATTGTAGGATGGAGAGATAATGGAAGAAAAGACAGAGAGCGGACAAGAGAGGTGTGAAAGGATAGGAGGAGAGAAAAATTTATAAAGTATTTATACAAGTTACCACAGTCACTGTAGCAAAAAGTTATTTTAAAGCATATGAACATATTCTAGAGTATGATTTTTGTTTGTAGTTAGTTAAATTTTAACTATTTTGGAGTTTTACATATTTTGTTGGAGATGTTCTTACTTTCTTGAGTGTAACAAAAAGGAGTAATATTGGGGCTGTTAATCGAGTCGAAACTGAGATAAGACTTGGCTCGAGCTTCACTCATATTTTAAACGAGTCGAGTTTGAACAATTTTTTAAAATTGCTTAGAATTACAAGCTTAAAAGGCTTGGTTCAAACTCATAAAGTTCAGCTCATTTATATGTAAATAATCGAGCTACTCGGGTTTGACTCGGACTCAGTTCATGTTCTAAACAAATCGAACTTGAACAATTTTATAGGCTCATTTAGAAAAATGAACTCGAGGCTTGGGCTTAAGCTCATAAAGCTCGGCTTGATTAATAGCCCTAGTAAGTAGCACCAAAACCTTTTTTTTTTTTTAAAAACATTTTTACTACTTAGAGTGATCCCTTTCTTGATTGGATATGATGTTTGATGGGACGTTTTTGGAACGACACGTGTTCTTGGCATGACCTCCCTCGGAGCATCCCTCTGCTTGACATGTGTTCACACAAGGTCCCCAGAGCGTCCTCTGATTGACAGCATGACGGTCCCTCGAAATGCCCTCTGTTTGACACGTGTCCTCGGTATGAAGAGCGTCCTTTGATCGACATGTGTCCTTGACATGGGATAACTCGGAAAGACCCTCCCCCCTGACGCCATCCTCAGAGTCTAGGCATCAAGCCATTCACATCGGCTAAATATGAAAAGCTGCTTTGACAATTACCTCTTGCCAAATGATGATGCTAAATTCTCAAAGAAAGAGGGGAAGGTCAGCTGATACAAGCATACCCACGATTGAGGTAAAGTAGAGCATTATTACTTGGGAGTGGGGTTGGCTATCAATCATCAATCACCTTTCCCAAGGCAGCCAGAATGGCTTGAAAGACAGTTTAGCAACTAATGAGGAAGGCGACGAGGTGCAAGACATGTAATTCCTGACCCTTTGGGGAGGACGATGGATGAAAGTGTCTCTGCATATACGCAACCACAACTGGGGCACATTAAATGACCCCATAAAAAGATAGGACATATTTATTGCTCGACAAAATCAGAAAAGCAAACATTAAATGCTCGGGGATCCGAGCATTAAATGCAGAAGTCTCTACCACGTGAAATGGAAGGCACCTTGCCCAAGGTCTGTGCATCACATGTTGCCCTCCAAGTGAGTCAATCAGAGATCTTCCCTCCAAGGGACCCAACTATCTGCAATAATTAATTCCACGGAGGTATAAATAATACTCTCAAGCTCAAATATAAGGTATGCAATCTCTAATCCAAGCAATAGAACAGTGTTTTTCAAACCCTCTCTCAAATACTAACTTGATCGTTGGATGGGTCACGTCGAAAAATACTCCAACGCCCTTCTAATCTTTCTTTTTATGTGACAGGACCCAATTCGATAACTCACGAGTGAATAGATCGTGTGTAGAGAGTTCCATCACCGTTCATTATGTTCCACTCGCTGTGGAATATTCAACTTTTCAGGTAAGCTTGAGCTCACTAGGAAAGAGATCTGTCATCTTACTTATTGTGCTAGAATCATCCCGTACAATGTTTTCATCACTGATATCTCTTTGTTTGCTTAGAGTCCATGTCAAGGCAGAGTAAGTTCATATATAGCTCTTATAAAGCAGCCCAACAGGAGATATTATTTAATGTTGGGCACTGTAAATTTTCACATAGATATTAAAGAAGGCTATATTTGCCTTCTATGTGTTGAATTTCTGATTATGGGCTAGTTTTATTTATCTAAGCATGTCAATTTTCTACAATGTCTGCTTATTATTTAAAAAGATTTAGATGACATGCTAAAGGAATGCTGTTGTTTTGCATTGTGCTTTGGTCTTGTTGGAGTATAGATAGTCTAGGTTTATTAGGATTTCTTTTCCCTTTTTTACCCTTACTATGATTTTTATATTTTGCCTAAACTACAAGGATGTTTAAGTCACTCTGTATTATTTTTGAATATATATACGGGGTTCTACTCTTAATTTGAGTATCCCTTTCACATATTTCAAGTTGGTATCAGAGCCAAAACCCTAGCCTCCATCTCTAAGCCTAACCCTAACCTTAACCCTAGCCTTCATCACCTTCCCAGCAGCCACCATTCCACTGCTCAAATAACCAGCAACAGCCTGCCCAACCTCCAGCGACAACTTGGCACGCCAACCAGCGACACACCCAGGCCACCAGACCTGCCACACCCCAACAGCGAAACATCCTAGTAGCCACCCCTCTCAGCGACAGCAAACCCCAACGACAACCCAGTAGCTAACCGGCGAAACCACCCCAGCAAAATACCAGAACCAGCAAAACCACACTACAACCGAACAACCAGCAACCACTCACAGCCCAGCCTACACCACCGACTACAATAATACACCGCCGACCAACCAGCAACCACTCACAGCCCAGCCTACACCACCGACTACAATAATACACCACCGACCAACAATACACAACCTCAATCCACGAAATCAACCAGCCAAATCCACCGACCAGACAACATAAAACAATACCCAGCTAGTCCATCGACCGCAACAGTCATATTAAATCAACCTAACCCAGCCCAACAACCCATTATTCGACCCAACCTAGACCAGCCCACTGTCCATTGCCCAACCCAGTGGCCCATTGTCCACTACCCAACCTGGGTTAATGTCCAGTCCACTCATCAACCCACTGTTGGGTCACTTTTTCATTGTAACTTCGTCCTTCGCACACTTTATCACAGTGCTGTCAGGTTGTAGTATCTAGGACCTTTTTAGGAGGGAGTGAATCTTCTTTTCTGGCGGTGATCTGCTTTTGATGCAGTAGATCACTTATTTATCTTTATTGGATTTCTTTATTGGATTTCTGGGCACCGTGACTTGATTATTTGGGAGCTTTTTGGACCTTCCCTATTTGTCGCTACTGTTCGACTGAAGGTATATTGTTCTCCTTTATTTTATTCCTCTATTTATCTTAGAGTTATTTTTCTGTCACGGGTGCCCTAGTATTGTTGTTGATATGACTACTACTGAGGGACTTGAGAACCCTACTGTTGACACCTCTACCGTTGAGACATCTATGGGTACTTCCACTTTTATGTTTGACCAGTATATAGTGCCTACTAGCACAGTTGCATTACCAGCATTACCGGGCATGATCTCTCAAAAAGTTACGGCACAATTGTTGAATGGTCGTAACTTCGCTGAGTGGTCACGCTCATTCCAGCTTTTCCTAGGCCGTGTAGGGAAGCTTGGTTGGCTGACGGGATCTCACCCAAAGCCAGCTGATGTCGACCCTGGATATTCTGCATGGTTCTCTGAAAACTGTGCCATTCTTGGATGGTTATTTGGCTCAATGGAGCCCTCTGTTTGCAGGATCCACCAGTTTCATAGCTCTGTTCCGGAGCTATGGAGCGCATTATCAGAGATGTATTCTCAGTCAGGACGGGGAGTTCGTGTTTATGAGTTTTCTCAGGAGCTCTCATATGCTCGGCAGGGAGATATGACCGTTCAGGATTATTATGGCTATTTGACCCAGCGCTGGCTTGAGTATGAGTCTCTACGTCCTCTTGCTGCTATTCCGAAGATAGAGCCCGAGGGAGCATCATTCTTGCATACTCGAGAGCAGGAGGATAGGATTCACAAGTTCCTTATGGGGCTTCGTGATGAGTTTGAAGGACCTCGTTCTCAGATCTTGTCGATGTTGACACTTCCTTCTCTTTATGAGGTGTATGGGATGATTGAGCAGCATGAGCGTCGAGTCCGTATTGCATCACTTCCAGTTGCAGCTTTGCCTCCTTCGATTGACCAGATGGCCCTTGCAGCTGCTGTAGGGTCCCGTTCAGGATCCTTAGTCAGGGATAGGCAACGCTCAGACCAGCGCCGTCAGGGCGCCCCAGATCAGCGCAGACGGGGGGATTCCCGTCAATGTGATTATTGTGGCCGACCAGGACATCTCAGGGCTACTTGCTGGAAGCTCCATCCAGAGCTTAAGCCACCTTCTCGCAGCCGTACTGTTGCTATTGCTGAGGTACCACCGCCCACTACCGCCACTCCTGCTACTGCTCCTCCTTGGCAAAGTGATATGGATGCTATCACTTCCCGATTAGATATACTTATGTCTGCTCTGACTTCTCAGAGTCTGACTGCTGCTGCTGTCACCACTACAAGTATATCTCGTGCCTTTCACGCTTGTGCCAGCTCATCTCCCCTTTGGATGTTGGACTCGGGTGCGAATGGTCACATGACAGGTGAGGCCCATCACTTCACCACTTTTGATGAGCCATTACATACACAGGTTCAGTTAGCAGATGGAACACATGCCCCTATTGTTAGTAGGGGTACAGTCCGTCTCCCAGATGGCCTTACATTACATTCGGTTTTTCATGCGCCAAAGTTGGCCATGAATCTATTATCTGTACATCAGTTAGCCAGAGATTTTCACTGTGCGGTTGTATTCTTATCTGATTCGTGTTATTTGCAGGACCTGAGTACCAGGAGGATTATTATCAAGGGACATGAGAAAGATGGACTGTATTATCTTGGCAATCCATCTCCAGTTTCACCAATTCCTTCACCTGCACCTGCTTTGTCTTTTTCTGTTCCTAGCTTGCATGCTAGTATTTTACCTAGTAGTTGTCGTTATGATTTTTCGTCACAAACTGTTCAATTGTGGCATGACCGTTTTGGACATACAAATTTTAAATATTTATGTATGTTGTTTCCTGCTTTGAGTAATGCTTGTGTTGGTGGTAAACTTGATTGCGTTATCTGTTCCCTATCAAAACATGTTAAGGCCAATTATATTCCTCGCATGCACCAGTCACCCAAGCCATTTGACCTAATACACTCTGATATTTGGGGACCCTCTCCCGTTACTGCTCTGTCAGGTGCCAGATATTATGTGACATTTATAGATGATCATACCCGTTGTACTTGGGTCTACCTTTTGCATAGGAAGTCTGATGTGCTCCCTATAATCACTCAGTTTTTACAGATGATTAAGACACAATTCGATGTCATTGTTCGTGCTCTTCGTTCGGATAATGCCAAAGAATATGTGTCTGATGCTTTAGTGTCTCACCTTTCTTCTCAGGGTATCCTTCAGCAACTCACTTGTCCATATACTCCTGAGCAAAATGGTGTTGCTGAGAGGAAAAATAGGAGTTTGATAGGGATGGTACGTTGTCTGCTTAGAGGCATGAGGGTACCAAAATCTTATTGATATTTTGCTGTTTTGACTTCTACCTTTCTGTGCAATCGTACGCCGAGTCGTGTTCTTCAGCATAAGGCTCCCTTACAGGTCTTATTTCCTGAGCGGACACTTTTTCCGGTCCCCCCTCGTGTTTTTGGATGCACATGTTTTGTTCAGGATCGGTCTCCTACTCGTCATAAACTTGATGATAAAGCGATTCGTTGTATCTTTGTGGGCTATTGTCATCAATCTAAGGGGTATCGATGTTATGATCCTATTAGGCGTCGTATGTATCACAGTCTAGATGTTACCTTTCTTGAGCATATTCCTTATTTTCCTTTCAGTCCTTTGTCTGCCCCTCCAGTTGATGATACTCCCTTTGATTTTCCATTACCACAAGAGTCAGAGTCATTGATCACTATCCCTACAGGGTCATCCGTTTTTCCTCCAAAGGAGTCACTCATCCCTGTCAGTACAGAGTTACCAGTCTCTCTTCCTTTGCAGGTGTATGCTCGTTGTCCTCGCTCTCATCACCCTGCTGATATCCCCTCTACCTCAGGCGATGCAGGTAATACTTCTCAGTTTGTTGAGCATATTGATGCACCTGTTGTTAGTACTGATGAGATTACAGGTGCTGAGCCAGTTACTTTACCTGATAAGATATTATCAGTAGAGGATGGTGATTTAGGGCGTCGTTATCCAAGGCGTGATCGCCGTCCAGTTGATCGATATGGTTGGACCGCAAAGATTTTATATCCGATCTCTGCTTATGTTTCTTATGGTAATCTGTCTCCCACATTTCGAGCTTATACTATGGCCTTATCAGATACGCTGGTTCCTCGCTCTATTTCGGAAGCTATGCGGGAGCCCCAGTGGGTTCTTGCCATGCAGACAGAGATGGACGCTCTTCAGCGAAATCATACATGGGATCTTGTCTCCTTACCTTCAGGGGTGAAGCCTGTTGGCTGTCGCTGGATTTACACCCTGAAGTTTCTTGCGGATGGTACTATTGATCGTTACAAGGCTAGACTTGTGGCGAAGGGCTTTACTCAGGTACCAGGTCGTGATTTTGGTGCTACATTTGCCCCCGTGGCAAAATTGACTACTGTTCGGTTAATTATTTCTCTGGCTGCGGAGTACTCTTGGCCTCTTCATCAATTAGATGTGAAGAATGCGTTTCTTCACGGTGATCTGGACGAGATTATTTATATGGATGCACCACTGAACTTTCGTGGTGAGGGGGAGTATGCTGAAAAGGTATGTCGACTGCGTAAGTCTCTTTATGGACTGAAACAGTCGCCACGAGCTTGGTTCTCTCGCTTCAGTGATGTAGTCATACGATTGGGGTTCACCAGGTGTCATTCTGATCATACCTGCTTTATTCGACGGAATACTTCTGGACAGTGTGTCATCCTTCTGGTATATGTTGATGATATTATTATTACTGGTGATGATGTTTCTGGGACTGCGCAGGTCAAGATAGACCTTGGGAAGGCCTTCGATGTGAAGGATCTTGGATTTCTGCGATACTTTCTTGGGATTGAGGTTGCCCGTAGAAGCAGAGGTATTGTTCTTTCTCAGAGAAAGTATGTTTTGGATCTTCTTTCAGACACTGGGATGTTAGGGTGCAAACCGGCATTATCACCTATGATTCCAAACCTGAAGCTTACTGCTGAAGGTGAGGAGTTGAAAGATCCGACAGTTTATCAAAGATTGGTAGGTAGACTTATCTACTTAGCCAATACTAGGCCGGACATTTCATTCGCAGTCAGTCGAGTTAGTCAGTTCATGCATAGGCCATGTCAGCCTCATCTTGATGCAGTTTATCATATTCTTCGGTACCTCAAGTCTTGTCCTGGACTTGGGTTGTTTTATGCATCAGGATCTCAGACCGGTTCTCTAGCCTGTTATTCAGATTCAGATTATGGGGGAACATGTGATGGTCGATCTACTACGGGTTTCTGTGCTTTTCGAGGGACTCATCTTATCTCTTGGAAGAGCAAGAAGCAGGCAGTTGTCTCCCGCTCGTCCGCAGAGGCAGAGTATCGGGCATTGACACTTGGCACATATGAGATTATCTGGCTACGATCAATTCTTGACGAGTTGGGTTTTTCAGTGACCTCTCCATCCACATTATATTGTGATAATCAATCTGCTATTCAACTCGTTTCTGACTCTGTACTACATGAGAGAACGAAGCATATAGAGATCGATGTTCACTTTCTTCGGGAGAAGGTCAGCAGTGGTCTTGTTACTCCATCGTTTGTGGGGACCAGTGATCAAGTTGCGGATGTTTTTACCAAACCTGTCACTCTGTCTATTCTTCGGGACTCCGTTGTCAAGCTTGACTTAGTTGACATTTTTGCGCCTAGCTTGAGGGGGAGTGTTGGAGTATAGATAGTCTAGGTTTATTAGGATTTCTTTTCCCTTTTTTACCCTTACTATGATTTTTATATTTTGCCTAAACTACAAGGATGTTTAAGTCACTCTGTATTATTTTTGGATATATATACGGGGTTCTACTCTTAATTTGAGTATCCCTTTCACATATTTCAAGTGGTCTAAATGATGGCCAAATCATGTTGAAATGACATCGAAAATCTTGACAAAAACTCGCAGTAAGTTTATATAGAAATTGTGTCTAGAAGGTTCATGATCCTTCCCAATATAGGTTACCCACTGGATATGAGTTATCCATCTTGATTGTTCATTGGCTTAGACCTCCATTTCAGGAACTGAAATGCGACCTGTTGATCACTTTATTGCAACATATGCCATCTTAAGCTAAAATGTTAGTGCTGCTCCAGCTATACAAAATTGCCGTTTCATTAGTGGCCACATCCTTAACTTCTGGATCAGTTGTATTGTCGATGTCTTTCTTGATGAGTATTCTTACTGTAAACATCATTCGTTTGTCCTACCACCATCATTCTTCTCCTTCTCTTTAGACGAGACAGACGTTAGTTGTGAATCAGTATCTAAATTGGATTTGAATACATCGTTTTTGATATTTTCATGTACATCATCATGTGAAAATTCTGAGGTTCAAAAACTTCCGCTGTGTTTGAAATCAAATATTTTTTCGGAAAGGACCTTGGAAAATGAATGGAAGGGAAGTGTTTTGAATAAATACCCTTTTTTTTGAATAAAATGAAATTTTAAGTAAAAGACAGAGTTCAAAATATTTAACTCCTCGTTGTTTTCCGTGATAAAGTAATCAAATGTGTTGATGAGACAGCAGTCCCGATTGCCATTTCTACGAACTTTAACGATTGATATTCTGATGGAATTTATGCTGATGATGCTCATTGTTGATAGTGTTATGTTTATGATGATTCAATGGTTCCTATATCTACAGTTTGCTACAATGATTAGTGTCAGTATAACGTAGCATAGCAGCAATGATGCAATGGTTGAAAACGTGTGCTGGAATTCGCCAGTTCAACTAAGCTTCCTTATTTAGGGATCTTATTTGGTCTAGGAGCGATTCAAATCCTTCATTATGCATATTTTTGCCAGAAATAATTGAACTGAGATATATATGTGAACCTTTGAATACCATGCTTCCTTAATCCTTATGAATAAATTCCAGCTGAAATTTTATATGAATTAGGGTGTTCTAATTAATAGATTACAAAATAAATTTCAATTTCTAATGACATAAGAAAATAAAAATAACTAGAATTAGCTCAATAACATCTGAAAATCTGTTTATGCTAAGAGTACAGGTTTTCTCCAACCTCCAAACCTACTAACCCCAACGACATTAATTCGGCTCTAGAACATTGAGGCTACTTCCGTGTGAACGGATTCCAGCTCAAACAGATGGAGTAGGTTGCTTCCATTATGAGACCTGGACTCAGTAGGAAACCACGGGACACAAGACAGCTGGTGGTCTGGGTGATTCTTTCAAGCAATCTTTTATGTAAATTATTTTTTATGAATTATTGCAGACCAGTTTAAACATGATCTTCAAACCTGACCTCATTTCTTATGTCTGAGATTATTCATATATAATAATTGAAAAACAATTGATGATTTCCGAATATTGAAGCTCTTTCAATGCCCTTTGGATGCTTCCTGTACATTTTTAGCTTGTTTCTGTGAAGTTCTTTGAATGTCCTTGGGAGGCTCCTATGCATTATTTTGAGCTTGTTGCGCTTTTCTAGTGATATTAATCGAGCCAAGCTTTTGCAAATTTGGTTGCTCAAATCAACTCAAGTTGACTATCACTTGTTTAAGCTTGGCGGGAGCTTGGTTGCTGAGTTTGGATTCTCATTCAAGCTCATCTCGACTTCTAGAACACATGCTCAGGTATGGTTTTGAGTATTTTGCTTCGTTTAACATCATCTTACCCTTCTGTAGAGATATTTCCATATCATGTGGCCATAAATTCGGGTCCATCTTTCCATTTTTTGCCCCATATTGCTTGCCATCCGTTCCATTTTTGAGATTCTGCTAGTGGTTCTTATGTCTCTGCTTTGAGAGGTTCCATTAATGACAAATACATTATGGTCGAAATCATCCAGACCAAAAGGGTTGGGGGTTGTAGTAGTACACTGCCCCTCGCGACTAGGTCACCACCAAAGGTTCCCCCTCCCGTTAGGTCATCATCTTATGGTTCTGTCACCGGCCAAAGAGCACCAATGGCTTGGGGCTCACTGAGAAAATGATGGCTAAAATGGCGTTTGTACTTGGTCATGGGACCTTCTAAATTTTCATTCTCTGTAAGGACCTTTCGGGTACTCCAGAGAGCGCCCTCCAGCCGAGGGCATTTCCATTTCTGATTAGCCAAGCAAATATATGAACGCGTAGGCACTTCCAAAACCACCACTTATGGTGTCTTCCACGAGAAGTGAAAAATACATTCTATGGAGCCATGGTTGAGCTCTATTATATATAATATTTTTTTGGTTTAGGTGTCTGGGTCAATTTATGTGCATTTTGATTAATTTCATTCTTGGTCCAGTCAAAGATAAGTCATCCATACTGCGACTAAAGTATTTATGAGGGATAAATTCTTCATTACTTGGCCTCAAGTGATTGTCAAGAGTCGAACTTAAGATGTTTGAATTTACAGTTCATCCTTCTTATCACTTGAGTTACCTCTTGATATTAAATTTAATTATATTTAGCTCATATTATTTTGTATCTTGTTTATGTCATTTTCGCTAATTCGTGAAGTAAAAAATTTGTTAGACTGAAGTCTCTTTTCTCTCAACTAAATCTACAATACATAAGTTTTTACACATTAAAAATCTACTTATTGTTTTGAAAAAATGAAAAATAAAAATAAAAATAAAATTGGGTTTTGAAAAAAAAAATCAAATTAAGAACTATCCAGATATGGTAACCATCAAAAATAAAATTAGAACCATAATACAAGTGATTAGACTAGCCCTTTTTTTGTAAGGTTTTCAATCGGGATTCGAGTTTTATTCATTTTCTTTGTTCACACGATTTTTTTGTGAATTTTTAATATAATTGAAAAATAATGGATCCGTTTGAAGTTGGCTTTTTTTAGGTGCGAAAGAGAGTTTTGAAAAGTGAAATGAAAAAATCAGAGTTTAAATTTTTTTTTGAAATAGTTTAGAGTGTTTTTAAAAAAGACTGGCTTTTCTTCGGAAGTCATTAGATAAGTTTTATTTTTCAACGTTTCCTTGATGTTGATAAAAGTTGGTTTTGCTCAAAAGTTAATGGAAAAACTGCTCAATAAGTCTAGATTTAAACAGATCAGACTTCTTCCTATCTAAAACAAAAAAAAAAATTGAGGGGCTGTTTGGTTTGTGTCTTTAAAAATTGTATTCGAAAATAATTTTTGAAAAGAATTTTAAATAAGTATTTTTTTGATATTTTTATATTACAAAACCTGTTTGGTTATATAATTTTAAAAATTGTTTTAAAGAACAGAAAATAATAAAACATGTTTGGACAATGACCAATTTTTAACTAATCATTTTTGACTAAAAAAAATTATCACTACAAAATTCTTTCCTCTCCAGTCAAGCTCACATCTAGAGCATTCTCTCTCTCTCCATTATCTTCTCCAATGGCAAAAACATACACACCCACACAACAAACACACGCCCACACATACAAGAAACACACACAGCCATTGTGCACACACACACCCCCTGCACAACACACACAGAGATATGTGTATATATACAGATTCGAACATATATACATATATATATATATACACACACACAGATCTGTACATATACAAATCTGTTACAGAGAGAGGGGAAATGGATTGCGTGAGAGAGAGAAGGCTTTAGTGAGAGCGGTGGAGAAGAAGATAGTGCTCAGTGAAGCTTGATTACAGTCACCATTTGTTTGTCTCCAACAAAACTCGAATGGGAGACCTCATTAATTTGGAGATGAGAGTGTTATCGTATTTTCATTTTGTCTTGGAAAACATTGAGAATTACAAAATGTTGTTCTCTAAAATTACACTTCAATTTCTAGAATTTTCAAAAAATTGGATAATAAAAAACTAACCAAACAGCATCTCTCTTATTTTTAGAGATTTGAGAACAAAATATTGTTTTGTAAACACAAACCAAATAGCCCCGAAGTTTTCAGCACCTTCCAAATAGGTCCAATGTGTTTTTACCCTTTAAAACATTAAAAAACACGGAAGCATTTGAAGAGACATGACATATTGTTAGAAATAGGGAACAAAGTTTTTAAACTACATAAATTGAGGCACAATTGTCCTTACAAAGTCCACATTTTATAAAGAAATAATACTAATACACACAAGGATACCATTGAAAGTAGACAATAAAAGGGAGATAGAGACCCCATAAGAAAAAAAACATAGGGTTTGGTGACATTTTGGAAAACTTAATCTAAGTTGGGAATGTATCTTTCTACTACGGTAAAACTTCTAGGCTTTTGGATTCATTCCAAAATCTAGCTGGGAGACCACTGTGAGGGACTGGGAATGGGCTATATTGAACCATACTTTGACAACCTATAACTTCCCACCTGCAACAAAAAACCATATAAAACCGAAAATGATATTATCCAATTTTTTTCTTTGAAAAAAAAATTGCAAAATGTTGAAAAAATAATTGCTATTGTTTGTGTGTAATGAGAAATGTGAAATTTCAATATCGTACCTAAACTTGGTGACAAGATGGTGGACTAAAACAAGCATCTCCAATTTGGCAAGCTCATTTCCTGGACAAGCATGCACTCCATTGCCAAATGGCATGTATGTATTGGGTTTTGGAGCAACCTGCATGCACCCACCACCACAAAAGTTAATTTAAAAGATAGAAAATGAATGGTGCTAAAAATTATTTTTTTGATATTTGTGAATTACAATTTAATGAGGTCAAAATTACTACTCAATGAACAATAAAATAATTCAGAATCGATCCAAAATTGATCTCCACAAGTTGTCATTTCGACCATGTAAGTGGTAACTCAATGTACTTGTTTGTAATAAAGATGAATTGTAAATTTAGACGCTCTGAGTTCGAATTTTAACAACCCTAGAAGTTAGGTTATGAGAAATTTATTGCTTATGAATATTTTAATTCCAGTGTAGATGATCTATTTTTGATCGAACCCGAGAAAAGATTAATTGAGGTGTGTCCGGACAAAACCTCATCGTTGAACAAAAAAAATTTCAAGCTCCTTTATTAATTACCTCAAACCTGGACGGATCAAAACTTTGAGGGTCATTGAAGAATTCAGGATTGTGGTGAATGTTCCTGAACAATGGCATCACCTTCCAACCTTTTGGAATAAGGTATCCTGTGACAATTCCCAATAACATGTCAAACACATCATGCATTTAAGAATATTTGAAAAAAAAAAAATTAAAAATCAAAGCTTTTAAAAGTTTATTTATCAGCATGATCTATCTACTAATAAAATTTGAATCCCTACCCTCATATTCTACATCGACCACAGCCTCCCTGAATGTGAATGATATGATGCTTGCCATCCTCAAGCTTTCTAATATTACCTGAAAGTTTTCATCAATTTATTGTCACGCAGGAACGAAACTAGAATTTTAAAACCAAACGATGACAATTAAGAGTGGGATGACCGATAAATTAATATGTTGAAGAGGGCCCACTGCATGGTTCTGAAAAATTTTCACAAACATATTGGGTCAAAATGTAATTTCTGAAACTTTAGGGTTACTAATTACTATCAACCATACCACAGGAATGTTAAGCAATGCATACAGCATACCCTGTGTGTCAGTGGCATATTTCTAGTCTGAGACCATGTCAATGGCCGATTTCCTCTGTCATTTCTTTTATAAATTGCCTTTTGCTCACCCTGCATTATGGAAAATGAGAATTGTTTATAAATATTTTCTTTTTACTTTTCACGGAAAAAAAATTAAATACAGAAATGTAGTAGTTACCTTATTAAAATTACTGACCAGAAAAAAACCAATATCGGAAATAGAAAAGTTTTTTGAGAGTTTTTGGTTTACGTACTTTAACAGCCTCTAAAAGTTTCGGGTGATCATGGAGGTATTTGAGAAGCCATGTTAAGACACTAGCTGTAGTATCTTGAGCAGCAAACAGTACTCCAATGATGTTATCAGAGATTTGATCCTCGGTTAAAGTTTGCCCCTTTGAATCCTTGAAGTTGAGTAGATGACCCAACAAATCCTTTTCCAATAGTTTCTTCTCCTTCCTCTCCCAAATTATCTCTCTCAGAATCTCACCAAGCCTTTTCCTCGCCTTCAAGTATTTCATTTCAGAGAAGAATGAAATAAATCTTCAGTATAAAAGGCTCTGAAATATGTTTTTCTTTGCTTGTAAAAAAGGGATTTTTTTTGTTTTTTGTTTTGGGGTGGGGGGGTGGGGGGGGGGGTGATGGAAGGCTCATGTTATGGTATAGATCCCCAAATATGACTCGACCATTCATTAGGCAAGGTGGATTGATTATTCTCGTCTCGGCCCTAATGGCTATTGTAGTATCCGACGAGTTGGGTGAGGGAGAGGACGACTATTGATGCCTTGAAATTGACTCCTCTAGAGAGTCCTTCATGTGCCCTCCAGAGAGGAGAGAGGCCTAGACGGGAGAACTAGTAGGCACTTCTTAAAGATGACTTGAGCCACAACTAGACAATAGCCCACCAAACTACTAAAAATAGCTTAATAGTCTACTATACTAGTGAATCGAACTTGGGACAAAACCTTTGTAAACGTCAAGCAACACACTTAACGGGGTGGTAAGCGCAAATAGATCATGTGGTAGAGTCTGAAAGAGGTTGCAGTGGAGTAATGGGGGTTGAATATTATACTTACTGTTAAAGCTTTTTGATATGCAGATCCTGGAAGGTTTGTTGGAAAGGAATTGTAACCCTTAACTACTGTGCAGTAGTTCTCCTTCAGCTCTTCCCTATATTTGCTGTCCAAGTGACTGAAGATAGAGAGAATGCCCACCTCGAAAGACAACTGTAAAGATCAACAAACCCATATGCATAATGTATCAGCAAAGCATATTCTAATCTGTTGTGGACCCAATATTCAATTCATGTAGAACCCACCAACCAAATGATGAAATTCTAAGATACCCAATATATATAAAAGCATTTATAAGATAGTAAGGCTCGTACAAGTAACTTTTCTATATGCAAGTAAAACAAAATATATCTTCTCCAACTCTGTAATGACGAGAGTCTCTCAAATAATCAAATAGCGAAATGATGAAATTCTGTTGGAAACCTTGTGTAGACGTATTCGAGATATAACACGGGTTTGAATAGTAAAAACAACTTTTCTGATTGCGGATAGAACATCATTTTTTCCCAAGAGGAGTGAGAATCTATGAACTAAAACTGTCAAGGCCAACGAATTACAAACCTTCTTCATCTCACGGAAGGTGTTGATGACTTGCCCGATGGCCCATGATTCCAAGGAGGAAACGACTAATGCTTCAATATCGGGAATTAGTTTTCGAATTGCTTCAGGCGATAGTGAGCTCTGAACCAGCTTCCGGAGGTTAGTATGGTAGTCTCCTTGGTGGAAAAACAGTGCTGAAGGACCAATCATCTTCTCTTTGCTCGTTGGGTATGTGGGTTTGAACAAGTGAGCATGAGTCACCAGCACAAACTTTGCTGCCTCAGGGCTTGCTAGCATAACACAAGGACAGCCAAGTATGTGGGTTTTAAATATATCTCCATATCTGAAAACATATCAACTCCATTAGATCATACTTCCTATATGTGCGTGTGTGTGTGAAGAAAGATTAAAAATGGGAGAAAATCAGAAGTGGAATTGAGCTATTGGTATTTATTTACGGATTTATAGAGCAGGCAGCTGGTATACTACCATAATAAAATTGCCTTTTTTATTTTTTATTTTTTATTAATTCGGTTCAGATTTTTGTTGGCTTTGTTGGGGAGCTCGTGTTGTTTGTTACATCACCTCCAAAAGGATATAAGTTGTGTTAAAATCGAGAAAATTACACTTTTTTGCTTATTGGCCAAGAACACATGTGGGTCTTGTGAGTACTAGAGTTGAAGAGTGTCTCCTATTTGTGTGTGTGTGCAAGAAAAGATTAAAAATGGAAGAAAATTAGCAGTGACAATTTGTTAGTGGTACAAACTTTTTCTGCTTTGTGGTGAAGAATGCATTTGGGTCTTGAGAGTAGAGTTGGAGAGTCTCTCCAATACATGGCCACCCCATTGAACCTGGGGGAAGCTTGGCCCTTTCTTTGTGTAATTTCGACTGTTTTCTCTTTTCTTTCCTTGATAAGTAGTACAAGAGTAGAGTAGAGAGAAAGAGCAGGATGTATGTAAAAGTAGAGCAAATTTCCATTGAAGTGTTTGTTCTCTCTCTCTCTCTCTCTCTCTCTCTGAGCTCTTGTTGTGGCTGTGATGTGGTTGTTTTGGTTGAAAGGAGTGGAGGTGGTATGCGATGCTGCTGAGGATCAATTGAATGAGGGGATGGGGGTAGAATGGGGGTTATATATAGTGTGAGGAAGAAGTGGATAGAAACAAATCTGGTAAAGAGGAAGGTGACTTGCCAAATATTGGGCGTGGGGCGTCCTAATACGGGTATTGAGATTCATATATATCCAACGTGGATGGAAATTGGGCCGCTCTATATGTCTATCATCACTTTACCATGTCATGTAAATGGAAGCACATGAGGGCTAGTGTGGAAAATGAAGAGGAGGAGTAGGAGGAGGAGAAGGAGAAGTGACCGTTATCCCAGTGGTGGGGTTGAGTTTGGGCTAAAATGTAAGTTCGGACGGTTTGAATTCAATTCTCGTGAATGATCTTGAGTTTGACCGACACATGTGGTTCTTTATTAAGTATTTGAGATTTAGTTTGTAAAAGATAAGTCTAATGTGACTCTAGCTTGGAGAGGTTTCTCGTCACATAAAAAAAAAGTTTGAAACTATTATTTGTTGAATTATAAAAATTCAAAGTATTGGCAATATGCACCATGTACATTACAAGGGAGGGAGGGACCTTACACAAAAAGAGTCATATCAGGACTCCTGAGGACATTGTAATTTCGTGTGTAAGGGTGAAATTCAGAGATCTACAAAAGAATGTCAAAAGCGAAGGCAGGCCTTTGTGTCCCTATCGACGCTAGGGTGCGAAAGTATGGGGAGTGAACATGAGTAAATATCTTGGTAGTTCATTATTTAAACGATGAATGTTTACTCTTAATCTAAATTTCCTTGAGGACACATATTTCTCTTTCCATTATGTATATCTCTTGTGGTACAAAGTGATACTACCAATCATCTAAAAATTTAAACTATTATAGATGATATAACTTAAGTATTTATTTAACCCTTAACAGTGGTCCAGTATTTTAGCATGACATCGGATAATCTAGAAGTCTCAGGTTTAATCTTTTCTTACATTCTCTAAGGGTTAACTACATTTGTCTCTTTAGGGACATAGTCTAACTCAGCTCAAATCACGGTAGCCAATAACTGAACTCAAGAGAGTAGTCGGCGTAAGATTGAACACTCTGTAAAAAGAAATAACTTAAATTATTTATTTATTTCAACGTAAAATAGTTCAAAATTGAGGTCCTCTTCCTGTTTAATATTCAAAGAGAGTGACTGCGTTAGGTGTATAGAGAATTAGGCCTTGTTACACAAACAGGAATTACACTTCGACCCCACGGAAACACAAAATTAGTACATGAAGCACAAGGGACGGTTGGTCCTGAATGCTATAATATCAGTATCAACTATGTGATTTCCTTTACCTACAGGTTGGGCATATATTCTATCACTTTTGCCTACCAAGACAAGATAGCTCAATGATGCGATGCTTTAGAATCAAACCTCCTGTCCCAAAAAATAGGAATATTTTCTTGCCAAAAAAAAAAAAAATACACACCTCATTCAAAGCAATTGAGTTGTTATGAAAATAATACTATGTTTGAAAAAGTATGAACTAGTTAAAATGATCGAGATGAATCTATTTAAGAGATCATAAATACTATGCTTGTCGGAGTTGAAGTTTTTCGGGTGAAAGAAGAACTTATATTTTTTAAAGTGTTTAATATAAATATGCATTATTTTTTGTAAAATAGAAATTTTAGTTTTACAGATAGTGAGAGATAATAATAAGAAAGAACTGGGGGGTAAAAGTAGGAACATTGAAATTATTTTTGGAAGGTGGGGTAATTTATGTCATTTCGCAATCTAAAGGACTCTAATTGCGAATCTTGAAAACCAGCGTTTGTGCATGTGACTCCACGTGCTAGGGATGTAACCCAGTGAATCGGCGGTGCAGTCCTGCTTTCAAATTCGAGCCACTAGGATCTCAGACCTTCCAGATCGGATGGTCACCATGTAATGTCTCTTTTAGTGTGGGCCCACGTTGGTGGTACGGACTGGAACTTTCGAGAGTATGGGACCCTGTTCGTACTCAAGTCTCCTGTGTGACGTTGATTCGATGAAATGGACGTCGGTCGTAGCTGGATTTGACACGTGTCCAAATCTTGGTGGTCCATTATCGCGAGAGTTCGGTGACGAGAACGCACTGGTGCAGTGTGGCCGTGATTCCAGAAGCAGAATACAATTGACATGTTGGCTACCATACGCTCCTAACTGTTGTCGCCCTTTTGAAGCACATTTTGAGTTAACTACCTACTTAGTCCTTAAATTATATAGTTTAAGTTAATTAAGCAATTTAACTTTAGTTTGTGCTAATTTAACCTCTCAACTTGCCAATGTGTGTCAATCAAATCCTTCCATCTAATTCAGCCATTTACTGTGACAGACAAACGCACGCCTGACTCATGTGAGACACTTTTTAGGGGTAATTAAGGAAAAATGATGTATTTTGACTCCAAATCTTACACAACTTCCCTCTTTTACAAAGCATAAAGAGCAATATTCAGTGCTTCCCTCTGTTTATGTGCTGGGTTTTGCAGAAACAGAGTAATTTTCAACAAAAAAAAAAAAGGAAAGAAGGAAAATCTTAATGACAGAGTTTTAGATGTGCTTTGTAATTGCGGAAAGAGGGTCGTAAAGAAAACGTCTTAGATGGATTAGAATCCCCAGAAGAAAGTTTTTGACTTGTCTAAACATGGGTGTAGGTATCTAGCTTGTATGAAGAATTCCTTTTTTTCTTCATGCTTATTGTTTGCATATTTTAATGTTGCAAAATGGTGGGTGCGATTTTTTCATTTGGCAAGACACGCCAATGTGCATGCGTGCACGACAAGTGATTTCAGGACTTCTTCGAAGATTGAATACTGTAGAGGCTCAACAAGGGAAGGTTAAGGCAAGAGAGAAAATGTTATAGATAACATTAGGAGTTTGTTGTCTCCTAATTTGACTGTTGCTAAACACAAATGTAGAGGAATCAAAGAAGGATGTTTTGTAGTTGTAATTGATGATGCTTGCATTCTGGTCATCATGTTTAATGTAGTACTGAATGTAATATTTTTTTTCTAATGAATGAAATTATCTTTTGGTATTGAATTCTAAGTCCTTTTCTACTGATTTCATAGTACTAAAAAACACATTCCATAGCATTGAAAGGCCAAGTGCTTGATTGCACTTGACCTTGCATTTCATCTATTGTTGTCTCATGCTCTAAGTATGTCTTAATCACTCTATATGTTGGTATCCATTCCACCATTCAAAGAATGTTTCTATCACTTTCCAAAACCCTCAACTCACTGATAATGTCCATTGCAGGAACTTTATACCAACATGCCCTTACATCAGCACACCCAATCTCTTTGGTCATGCAATGAATCTCTGAAATTGAAATTTTTTCTGCATCAACCCAGTCAATGTACATAGGAGAAGCACCCACATATTTCTTATATGGTATGCTTATAAGCTCACTGCCCATAGTGTACGTCAATGCTGAATAAAGTAGAGTATATGGCTGAAACCATGCAAAATTAAAGTAAAAATAACATAAACAAATGAATTACAACACTTTATGGGAACCTATGTTATTGGGACCATTCACAAAAATATATTATAATATTTTAAAGCACAAATAATCAAACTTCTGAGACCACTTACGTCAACATATAATACAAGACAAAAAAACAAAAGACAGATCTTTCAACACCAATAGAAAATTGAATCCCAAAAATCAAACAATATATTATTCTTCTTCATTCAAACACTTAGAATCATGATTTACAATATATTTTATCTGGATCTAAAAATTGATCTACATATCGCAACACCCAAGATATCGTACAACGTACTTGAAATACCAATAATAAAATTATTCACGTGCAACATATATGGTACATTGCTTGTCAAATACCATTAGCAATTAGTAGTTACATTCCAATACTTTAGTCAGAAATAGTACAAGATTGCATTGCAATTTTTGCTTTATCTCTGTTATTTATAACAAATCTTGTCATATTTCGCAATTCATGTCTATTAATAATGAACTTTAAGCACTAGTTTAAGTTCAAGTTTTGGTGGGTGGGTTGTGCCAAAAATTATTACTCTACTGTATAAGTAGAATATTTGAATGCAGTGAGTGAGAGAGCATGAGTTTTAACTACTGGTAATAAGATTGTTTAACCGAAACAATAGTTCAAGTGGTAATAAGAATTAGTTATAAATTCAGAAGTCATGAGTTTGAATTTTGATAAATTTTTTGATGCTAAGCCATGAGGAATTTATCCCTACCCTAATCTCGGCGTGGATGACTTGCCTTTGACCGAATTGGAGAGGGATTAATCGAGGTGCGTATAAAATAGTTTGAACACCCCATACCACTGAACCAAAAAAAAAAATAAAATTTATTTTATTAAGGCCTATGTATCAAGAGTATGAGTAGTAGAAACAACCTCTTGGTATGCATGAATTAGACTGCGTAAGCCTAATTCTCCCCAAATCTCATTGGGGGTGGAAGTCTCACACAATGAACAGTTTTTATTTTTTATTTTTAATGAATACGGAGAGTTGAGAAGATATTTTTGAAGTATAATAGTTAGTTCATTGTACATAAGACTAACAAACTTATAATTGACTATGTTTTGAATGTAACTGCTCTCTCTTTTTTCTGGTGAGAAGAATAAACTGCCCATAATACAGCAAGATTTTCCGAGACAAAATCTTAACAGTAATTTTTGCTTGATATTTGACTTGTTTTCCGGTTGTTAATAGATTTATGGATAAAACTATGTGCACCAAATCATTTGTAATTGTTGGATCAGTTATGGAATTCCCTGATCTCACAACTATAGATGATTTAATGCATATTTTTGATGTTAGATTTCCAGTTAAACTTATTTATTACATAGGCCTATTGATTTTTCGGCCACTAATTAATTAAACGATAGTAGTAAATTAAATTAGATGCTTAAATTCAAATAATTAATGCTGCTCAAATGAAATTTTTTTCTTTTTTTGTTAATGAGGAATCTTTTTAAGTTAGGGTCACTTTGGACCCTAGATATGGGTAATCATCTGTAAATTACATGTATTAATTGACTCTAAGAGACATTAACAAGAATCGAACTCCTAATATCCAAATCTACGGGTTATTCAGATTCATGTCCATACCGCGGAACTAGCTGTGCAAGTTCAAATCTAACTATACCCCCACTTGTAATTAAAATACTTTTAAAACCTACCAAGACGCATCATTGGATAATTTGGATGAGCCTACGACATTCGGAGAACCCAGAATCATAGAGGGCCCAACTACAAGTCTACAATAATCCAAATGGACTAAAACACTTGGACATGTTTGATTTAATAATTTTTAAAAATAATTTTTAAAAAGAGTTTTAAGAAAATATTTTTAAAAATTTTTAAATTGCAAAACCTGTTTGATTATATATTTTTGAAAATAATTTTAAAAAACAAAATTTATAAAATTTATTTGAACAATAATTCACAATTTTCACCTCTCCTTCAACTCTCTGTCCCTCTCTCTCTCTTCAACTCTCTGTCTATCTCTCTTTCACCACCCAAAAACCCACAACCACCCAAAAAAATCATCACCGAACCACCTACACAACAACTGAATCCAGAGCCACCCAAAAACCCACAACCACCCTCGATTTATATATATATCTAACTAGATCTAAACCAATCGCCGATTGAACCTATCATTGATATGTGTTTTCGATCAGATCAGTTCAGATCAAAAAAAAATTAGATCTGTGTTTTCACCAAATGAACCAGATCTGAACCAATCGTCGGAGAGCTCCAATGTCTATGTGTGTGTTTTTTGCCAGAGAAGATGCAGTCGTCGAAAAAGGCGCAGTCACCGAAGAAGACTTCCGTTTGAGAGAGTATGTGGAGAGAGGGAGAGAGTGTGATGAAAGTTTGGGAGGACAAAGGCAAAAGAAAAAAAAAGTTTTTATACTATGACTTGCTTTGGTTCTAAGAGAACTCGAAAGAGAGACCTCATTAAAGAGTAAACTGTCTCCCGTGTTTTCAAAGTTTTGGCAAAAAAGCTTGAAAACAAGTTGGACTTGTTTTTAAGTTTTATGCTCTAATTTCTTATTTTTTTTCCAAAAATTAGAGAACAAAACCACAAACCAAACAACTTTTGAAATTTTTTTGAGATTTGAGAACAAAAATAGTTTTCAAGAATCAAACCAAGCAGCCCTTGGACTTTGGAGGCATTTCTCTTTTCCATATATACCTGCTCATCCTCTTCGCCTTGGGCAGCTTTTGGAGCTATCATAACATTATGGTACCAAATTCGATATCATATCAATATTTATTATTAAATTTAATTAGGTTATGATGTAATTTATCTTAAAATTAATCTTAAACGATCGTATTTTGTTTTAATTTCAATAAATTGAATTATAACATCATTTTTATTTCATAACAACAATCGATATAATGTGGGGGAAAAAAAAAGTAATACTTGAAATTGTAATCTTATCTATATATGTATGTATGGTGAATATGTTAGCTACGTAAATGAGTCAGAATAAAATCTAGGTAGATTTTCAAAAGAGATATCCAATAGAAAGTGCCATTGCAATACGGCACTGCGATCACAACTCAAAAAAAAACAAAAGGATTCTTCAGGATAGGCCTTTGACGAGTTTTCACGGGTGACAATGGCCCTTCTGAGTGACTGTGAGGGGAGTTTTTCTTCAAAACGATGAAGATTTAAGTGAAAACTACAGTAATGACAATGGGTTCTTCATCTCGATTTTTCTTGTTTAGGGATGGGATTCAAGTCTCCATAAATACAATAGTTTAGAGAGGCTAAACCTACTTTTTAGAATCTAGAGCACGTAGTCAACTTTCGTTTCGTCCTCGATGTAGGTGCAATGGAGTCTCTTACAAATAATTGTGTGATGCGGAGGGACAAAATACTCCCTAACGAAAATGTAGAGTTGCCTATGATCTGCATGTCCATTTTTTGTTAGGAAAAACATGGGTTCTTTGCTGATGATACCATGATCAGCAAATAGATTTTTACTTATCACAGCTCAATCTCGAATAGCACGACTTCATTGACGCCATAGATGGGGTGACTTGCAAGCCCTTCCAACAAGGAAAGATGCACATAGCACCCGACTCTAGCACATTAATTAGCTCGTGCAGGGGTTTTAGGAGCTCAACCTACTCGAGAATTGTCATCCTACTTCTAGAAAGTCTCGTTACGTTATACTTAGAGAATATCATTTCTAACGGCCTTAATATTCTGTCTATCAAATTCTAACAAACTTGGATACCATGCGATGATGACGGAGAGACCACCCCACCTGTGGGCATATGTATACACGAATGCCCTCTTCATGTAAAGACATCAAATGCATTGTAACTTATCTTCTTTTTTAAGTAATAGAAAATCTCCAAAAGAGTAAGACACTCTATTAGAATGAATTAGTTAAACTTCATCATTGATAAACCACTGCAATGAACGTGTTCTTTTTGCTATTGTACACTTGAATTATAGCACACATGCCTCAAACTCTTCAACTTAAGCAATCCAATGTCATTCACACGTCATCATTTGCTATTGAGTCTTTTGACCCTAAGCCGAGCTCAATATATTGTCAAGCTTGAAATGGTGACTAATTGGGCTCAATATTACATCTCAAATAAGCTTTTCAAATAGTTGATCTAAAGTCAAATCGAACTTATTGTCTCGAAATTAATGAACATCGAAAGAAAATTACTTAAATTTTGTAATAAAGACAGCTGTAAAATTAGATTTTTTGAGTTTGAATCGTGATAATTTTTTGAAATCAAGTTATGAGGAATTATCTTTCATGAATGTCTTAGTCTCGATATGAATGACTTGTCTTTAACCGGATGAAATAAGAGATTAATTAATGTGTACAATTTTACTAAAACACCCATTACAATCGAAGGAAAAGAGAAAAAGAAAACCACTCATTCCAAGATTGATGTTGGATTGGTTAGTGGCTCACGTCACTACGACAGATTAAACACGCCTCTTCTTGTGTCCTATAAACATGTTATGCACTGTCTCTTTCAAGACACCACTATCACAGTTTTTTCAGCATTAGTGGATTCACATCAGCGTCTTTTAAGACAATTATTCATGACCTTCATAATCAGATTTAGTCCAATCCCAAATCCAAAATTCAAATTCGAATATAAATATCCAAATAAATTTTATTTTTATAGAGATTTATGTACTTCTTGTAGAGACGATCATAAGAACAAAATGGACTTTATGTATCTTTTTTTTCTCTCAATCCGAAAGCAAGATCGAATGATATTTCGATTCATCCCCATTTTCATGAAACTATTCCTCAAGCAAGGTAGACGATAAATCATCGAAGGGTTTGTATGAATACTAAAATGGTAATCATTTTCACAACTTATATCCGAAGTTGAAGCCAAAAATAAGATCTAAAATTCAACCAAACCCAAGTAATTTCCTTAGGCACGAATTTAGCAAAGTATATCTAAATATCAACCTAATCTCTTCAAACAATCACTCAATTTTATCCAATATACATATTAGATTGAATATTAATGTGCCAAATTTTGTATACACAAAATATGGTATAGGAGGTTAGGTTTAAGAATAACCGTCAATGATCTATACAAACTTGTATCTGATTAATCGAATACGAATCAAAATCCGATTCATTAACAGATCAATTTGTGATTATACAATCATAAGGAGATGTGAAGTTGAGAACAATGAATCTGCGGCTCCATTGGTTTTATCATTGAAGTCTATTCTATTTGAATTCAACAAAGAATTTCTCAATGTCCCAGTAAACATGAACTCCTCAAGTCGGCTACTCTATCCACAAGCTTTACAACAGCAAATTGGCACAGCGCAGCTGGATATTTGTAATGGTGATAACACCTCCTCCATAAACTGTCCCTTTCAATGGGATTCTTTAATATCTCATCAAGATCAAGATTGAAATACATCTCTGAAATTACTGTATGAATTTTCAGTACTTGTGATTCCTGCACATTTTTGGTAAATCAGTCAGTGTTCTCTAGAAGTTAATGTACCCAACTTGCACATGTTAATAAAACAAGGGAGTATATTTCATGCCTTGACTGTATTTATTAATTGAGACCAAATTAGGTAAAAAAAAAATTAATAAAAGAGATTCTCGTCACTGCAAAAAGAAAAAAAGTCATCTCATGTATATAACCGTCTCGTCACTGCAAGATTAAAGAAAGTCATCTGATGTATATCACCGTCTCATGCATGGGAAGTGGCTTTTCCTGGAACTTGATTTTAATTCTCAACTTACAATGAGCCACCCATATCCATATGCCAAGGCTCAACATCAAACTAAGTGTTTCAAAAGGTTAGATTTTCTACTTTGAGTTCTTTACTTTGTATGGGCTACAGCTACAATACAAATTATTACCAAATCAAAGGAGCTTATAGTCAGCGTGGTGTTACACAGACCACATGACTTTTGGGGTTCAAGGTTCTCTGTTTGTCTCTGCTTTTTCTACGTAGAACTAAATACTCATGCTTATATTATATCACAAGTCAACTGATTTCAGATGAGTGTATGTGTCGATGTATTTCTGAGAAAATCTTTTCAAAAGATAAAAGAATAGTCCCAAACAAGACGCACAAGTTCTGGAGTTTTCCCAGGAAACAAACAGTGGAAGTGCTTCCGAATACCCAGAATGATGCTCATATCTAACAGGATTACCCTTTCCCTTTAATTCCGTTTTTGGAACATACGGCTGATGGTGGTCCATTTAGCCCACTCAATGATGACTCATCAATACCCTCAGATAATGATTGAGGTAATAAGGTCCTCAAGTTTAATAGGTATCCAAAAGTTATTTTTAATATTGGATTTTTTTTTTCATTAATTTAATCGTCACAAATAAAGTAATATACAAGACCTACAGGTAGAATTTATTTTTTAATATGATGCAAAAAAGCAAATTTCGATATGGGTTAATAGCACTTTTAATCCCTAAAATATTCAATTCGTGTCACTTTGGTCTTTATATAGACAAACCGTCAAATTTTTTTGATGAAAGTGGTCACATGTCAGTTTTTTAGATGATATCACATATTCAACATGTGATCATTCCGTAAAAAACTCAACGATTTATCTATGTAGGGATTAA